>JAQIUQ010004478.1:0-115000 GCA_030378365.1 Hybognathus amarus
AGGTGCAGTGAGAGGTGCTGTGAGAGGTGCTGTGAGAGGTGCATTGAGAGGTGCAGTGGAGATGCAGTGAGAGGTGCAGTGAGAGGTGCAGTGAGAGGTGCAGTGAGAGGTGCTGTGAGAGATGCAGTGAGAGGTGCTGTGAGAGGTGAAGTGAGAGGTGCAGTGAGAGGTGCTGTGAGAGGTGCAGTGAGAGGTGCTGTGAGAGGTGCTGTGAGAGGTGCTGTGAGAGATGCAGGTGCAGTGAGAGATGCAGTGAAAGGTGCAGTGAGAGGTACTGTGAGAGATGCAGGAGCAGTGAGAGGTGCAGTGAGAGGAGCAGTGAGAGGTGCAGTGAGAGGTGCAGGAGCAATGAGAGGTGCAGTGAGAGGTGCTGTGAGAGATGCAGGTGCTGTGAGAGGTGCAGTGAGAGGTGCTGTGAGGAGGTGCAGTGAGAGGTGCTGTGAGAGGTGCTGTGAGAGATGCAGGTGCAGTGAGAAGTGCTGTGAGAGATGCAGGTGCAGTGAGAGGTGCAGTGAGAGGTGCTGTGAGAGGTGCAGTGAGAGGTGCTGTGAGAGTTGAGGAGCAGTGAGAGGTGCAGTGAGAGGTGCAGTGAGAGATGCAGTGAGAGGTGCAGTGAGAGATGCAGTGAGAGGTGCAGTGAGAGGTGCAGTGAGAGATGCAGTGAGAGGTGCAGTGAGAGATGCAGTGAGAGATGCAGTGAGAGGTGCAGTGAGAGGTGCAGTGAGAGGTGCAGTGAGAGGTGCAGTGAGAGATGCAGTGAGAGATACAGTGCGAGGTGCTGTGAGAGATGCAGGTGCAGTGAGAGGTGCAGTGAGAGATGCAGTGAGAGGTGCAGTGAGAGGTGCAGTGAGAGGTGCAGTGAGAGGTGCAGTGAGAGGTGCTGTGAGAGGTGCAGTGAGAGATGCAGTGAGAGATACAGTGAGAGGTGCTGTGAGAGATGCAGGAGCAGTGAGAGGTGCAGTGAAAGGTGCAGTGAGAGATGCAGGAGCAGTGAGAGGTGCAGTTAGAGGTGCAGGTGCAGTGAGAGGTGAAAAAAAAACTTGAAAAAACATTTGTTTTTTATTGGAATGCTTTTGAATGTGAACAAGATGAAGTGAGAGATGCTGTGAGAGGTGCAGGTGCAGTGAGAGGTGCTGTGAGATGCAGGTGCAGTGAGAGGTGCTGTGAGATGCAGGTGCAGTGAGAGGTGCTGTGAGATGCAGGTGCAGTGAGAGGTGCTGTGAGAGGTGCAGTGAGAGGTGCTGTGAGAGGTGCAGTGAGAGATGCAGTGAGAGGTGCTGTGAGAGTTGCAGGAGCAGTGAGAGGTGCTGTGAGAGGTGCAGTGAGAGGTGCAGTGAGAGGTGCTGTGAGAGGTGCAGTGAGAGGTGCTGTGAGAGGTGCAGTGAGAGGTGCTGTGAGAGGTGCAGTGAGAGGTGCAGTGAGAGGTGCTGTGAGAGGTGCAGTGAGAGGTGCAGTGAGAGGTGCATGTGAGAGGTGCAGTGAGAGGTGCAGTGAGAGGTGCAGTGAGAGGTGCAGTGAGAGGTGCAGTGAGAGGTGCAGTGAGAGGTGCAGTGAGAGGTGCAGTGAGAGATGCAGTGAGAGGTGCAGTGAGAGATGCAGTGAGAGGTGCTGTGAGAGATGCAGGTGCAGTGAGAGGTGCAGTGAGAGGTGCAGTGAGAGGTGCAGTGAGAGATGCAGTGAGAGGTGCAGTGAGAGGTGCAGTGAGAGGTGCAGTGAGAGGTGCAGTGAGAGGTGCAGTGAGAGGTGCAGTGAGAGATGCAGTGAGAGATACAGTGAGAGGTGCTGTGAGAGATGCAGGAGCAGTGAGAGGTGCAGTGAAAGGTGCAGTGAGAGATGCAGGAGCAGTGAGAGGTGCAGTTAGAGGTGCAGGTGCAGTGAGAGGTGAAAAAAAACTTGAAAAAACATTTGTTTTTTTATTGGAATGCTTTTGAATGTGAACATTACTGTACATGTGGACAGTTCCCAACCAATAAATGTAGTGTAAAAAAGGTAGATTACTTATTTTCCATGCAAATACCTGTAAAACTGAAACATCAAAGTCTATGCAGTTTTTGTAATGTCAACAATAGCCAGTATTTTGAAACCTGGGTGTACTTTGATTCTTTGACAGAAATAATTTCATTTTGAGTAATATTTCCAGTATTTTCCTCTTTCGGCTGTTTTTGCAGCCAACTGCACAACATATTGCAGGCATTAATGTGACCGTCGGTCGCAAACTGGTCTCGCAAAGATGGCGCGGCGCAAGGCTACAGTGACGTCACGCTGAACGAATAAATACCGGTTTCTTTTGCACTTATTCATTCGGTTCACGTGACGTCACTGTAGCTTTGCGCCGCCATCTTTGCGACCAGTTTGCGACCGACGGTCACATTAATGCCTGCAATATGTTGTGCAGTTGGCTGCAAAAACAGCCGAAAGAGGAACCCTGAACTGGTATTTTATTCTATACCAAAAGAAGAGAGAAGAGAAAATCATTTTTTTAAAGACTTGAAGTCTCATGTTGCTGGTTTATGGTTAATTATATTTCTATTATAGCCTATACTCTCAGTGGCCAACATTATACAAACAGATATCGACAGATAATGTTTTTTCTTCATTGAATTTGTTGGATCTGTTTAAATGCACTTTATCGTGGTAAGTTATTAGATTTGGGGTTATTTTGACGTAACTGTCTGTCTACCTAAATCTAATAAATATTTTTCTGAAGTTCATATTGTCTTCGTCACATGTGCTTTAGATGTTATTTTTGTGTAAGTAACGTTAATGTTAGCTCTGCAGACGATGCATAATCTCAGCCTTGAAATACATATTAAAGGACTAGTTCTTCCAAAAATGATAATTCTGCCGTCATTTAACTACTCACCTTCATGTGCAAATCCTTAAGTTTACTTTCCGTGGAAGACAAAGGGGACATTTTTGAATATGTAGCCTAATGGAGACTCTTCTTGTCGATGTAATGAAAGTGAATGAGTAACATTAGCCGACTGGGGGCTGTCACGCAAAAAAATAAAAATAACAAAAGACAAATAACATCACAAAAGTATCATAAAAGTGATCTATACGACTCGTCCGTTATATTAATATCGTTATTTATTAATATGATAGCTTTATGTGACGAACAAACTGCAATTCAAGTCGTTATATTATAATCACTGAAGAGCTTTAATTACCTCTTGATAGCTTTTAACCGCAGCCAAATCATTCAAAAAGATTCGACTCGAAAGACTCATTTCGATATTTGTGATTATTAAACCTTCTCTGTTACTGAACATCTGTTCTTTCGGACAGATATGGCAGTCTTTTATGATATTTGACTGATGTCTCTGACTGTGCTGATGCAGGTGTCTCTGTGCCAGCCAGTGTTGCTGTTCGGATTAGATAGATTCATGCCAGCCGAACTCCTGCAGAAGAATCATTCATGACATCGCCTCGACTCTCATGAACGCGTGCGCTCTATGACTTATGTATTTCTATATCATGGCCAATTAGGGCAAGCCTGGGGCAGATAATAATGGACTAAAGAAAACTGGGGGTAACAAATTAGGATCGGAGCCTAAAATTGAAATTTTCTATAGGTATCTCTGTCTCTCTCTCATTCAAATAGGCACTTTGGGCGGCCGCACCGGGCGAGTCGGTCGCAAATATGGCGGCGTTCTATTTGTAGTGACGTAGGTGGCATCTATGAATACAGTGAGACATACAGCGGGCGCCGTCGCATATGCACGTGCAATTGAGTGTGCGCTACGACTGAACGTTACAGTATAACGGCTGACAGGACAGGGAGTCCGTTTTGCTGAGGTGAAAGACTTTATTTCATGTTATAACATAACATGCTTTAATCAGGCATGCAAAGTGGAAAAGGAGTGACGGGGCGCGGGGAGCAGTGCGAGAGCTCTGGGTCAGCAGCTTGCTTGGAGCAAGGATCACAGCGCAAACCTGAACTATCCAGTATGCGATATGGTCTAATTTCATATCACATTTAAAATATATATATTATTCTATATTGATATATCGCTCAGCCCTAATCTCAACATAACTTTATTTTTTTTATTTTTTATTCGAGCACAGATATTTGACTTGTATTACTCGTATAATATTCGTACTCGTCAAAAGTGCTTTATCTGTACCGCATACCGTTTTAGCCAGTATCCGGCTCGAACTCTAATAAATACTGTTCGTTCTCTCCACACAAACCGCTCGTTTTAGTGTCTTAGGCTATCCATATGTACTTACATTTATGAGTCATGTTTAATTTTGAATTCTCTGTGCATGCTCTTTGACGTGGACCCCCTTAGCCTCCAGTGTATGACTGATAGACAACAACGGTTTGAAAAATGTAAAAATTGAAAATACTGTGGAAATAAAGACACCTACTAGTGAACTATCCCTTTAATGCCAGTATGTGTGAGGCTACAGTAACCTGTGAGATTTTCAGATGCCCCTCTTGCTTAACCCCGTCAGGTTGGCTGAATCGAGGAAAACACTGTCGATGCCCAGATGTGGCAGAATTTCATGCATGTTGTAAGACTGCTCCATCTTGAACTTGGGCAGATGAACCTCCATTCTCCTGAACGAGAGAGAGTCAGAGAGAAAAACAGTACAACATGTTTAAAAGTCAATCATGATGGTTAAAATAGATGTTAAATAAAGATTTCCACCAAATTTGAAAATGTATTTACTCTCCTGTCTGTCCTTTCCACTCAACAGCAGTTGATAGAGATAATGTAGAGATAATCTATCTATCTATCTATCTATCTATTCTATTCTATCTATCTATCTATCTATCTATCTATCTATCTATCTATCATGTCATAAAAGAAGACACATACGAGCCGAAGCTTTAGCAGTACGCTGACTTGTTTACTTTCTTAGGCACACAGAACACGGCAGCCCACGGATGCACACGAGCAGCATGACATTTCAACAGTATTGCGACAACAGCCAACAATAAAGAACTGGTTAACAACCACAACAAAGTCCTGGAAGTGTGCAGGACGTGTCCTTGCCCTCACAGGACGAGTTGATGCAGGGGCGTCAGTAGATTGTGAGCTCTGACAGTTATCAGTTCCTCCTTCCTGCCTGATTACTTCATCTGGATCCGGATTTGGTGGGGCCAGAATGGAGTCCATGACCCCAGATCGGTTTAGGCTTTCATCCCTAACAAAAGGTGTGGGCACTCTTCGAAGACAACTGGCATGCCAGCGGGACCCATTAGCAAGCTCAAAAGTGACTGGCCCTAACTGCCGTTTGACCTGGAGGGGCTCGGACAGAAAGAGCCCAGTTTATTGCTACGGTGTGGCCTACGGGCTCTTACCCAATCCTGTGCTCGTATCTTGGTTGGCCAAGCACGATGCTTGCGGTCATATCTGGCTCTCATGTTGCACTGATGTTGATGAACCTGTGCCCGGGCCGAAGTGTTCCCTCGGAGTTGATGAGGTGGGCGGAGCCTAGTCAAAGGTAATTCTAGTTCCCTGCCAAGCATGAGACTGGCCAGGGAAACTCCCGTAGTGGCATGCTGAGTGGCACGATAATGCAAGAGTGTATGGGAGAGAGAAGCTTTAAATGAAAAACCTTGGGCAAGGTGTGCACGTATGCCATCTCTTCAGAGTTTGGTTAAATCTTTCCACGCCACCATTAGCTTGGGATGGTAGTAGGCAGTACGTATGTGAACTATTCCCTTGGCCGCCAGGTAGGATGAAAACTCACTGGAGATGAACTGTGGCCCATTGTCTGTGGTAATGGCCCGCGGCATGCCCCAACGGGAAAAGAGCTGCTCCAGGGACTCGCATCATTGCTGAGGCTGTAACTGAGCCCATAGGCACAACCTCAGGCCACTTTGAGTGGAGGTCATACACCACAACTAGGAACCCTTCATGGTGGGGAACAGAGGCGAGTCCCCACAGATGTCCATCTGTAGATGCTCCCATGGCTTCACAGGCCAGTCGACAGGCTGCAAGGGAGTGGGGCTGGAGTTCCGGTTTTGCCACTAAGCAGACAAGGTGTGCAGTCGCGCACCAGAGCTTCTAGCTCCTATCAATCCCTGGCCACCAAACCAGGTCCCTACATCTCTGTTTCAGTTTAACTATCCCCACGTGACCCTTGTGTGCCATTGATAGAACCCGCCCCTAAGGGCGGAGGAATGACTGCTCGGTGCCCCCTTGCAATACATGACTCACCCCAGCATGCCAGTTCTGTCTTAACTTGTGAGTAGGGAATCAGGTCAGAGCTCACCTGAGCTGGCCATCCTGACCGAAATGTAAGTGCTGAGGGTATTGAAGAGTGGGTCTACTGCAGACTCGCGCTGAAGTTCCTCAAGAGACACTGAGGTCTGTAAAGGCTCATACACCAACTGCACAAGGTCACTCTCTATGTCTGGCTCCAGCTGCCAGGCTGTGGAGGTCTGACTCCACAGCTGAACGCGACAGTAAATCTGCAACCACGCTCATCTTTTCCAGGGGTGACCTGCAGCTGGTAATTGTACTGACTCAACCTGTCAGCCCATCGGTGGAGTCTGAGTGGCTTGTGGCCCGTTCCCGCAGAGGACATGAGGGCAGTAAGCGCCTGGTGGTCTGTTCTGAGAGTAGAGGGTCGTCCATATAAGTACATGTGCCAGCGCTCACATGCCCAAACCACGCCAGTGCCTCCTCTCTCCCACTGAGTACTTCTGCTCCGCAGTACTCAGAGCTCGCAAGGCAAAAGCGATAGGCCTTTCAATTCCGTCATGCATCTGTGACAGGACTGCTCCGACTGCCACCGCTGATGCGTCACATGTCACTAGAGTAGGACTGGAGAGATCAAAATGAGCTAGTGTTGGTGGTGACATGAGGAGGTGCTTGAGTTGTTGAATAGCACGTTCACATTCTGCTGTCCATGCCCAGGGGTGTCATGTTCTGAGCAGCTGACGCAGGGGTGTAGTGATTGCTGAATACTGAGGTAAGAATCGGAGATAATAAGCAGTCATGCCAAGGAAGGATGCAAGCTTTCCAGCCGAGGCTGGCACAGGACGGTTGAGAATGGCCTCTACATTGGACTGCAGTGGCGTGATGCCAGAGCTGGACACCTGAAGACCAACGAAGTCTATTGCTGGGGCTGCAAACACGCATTTTTCTGTGTTCAACGTCAGATTGTGTTTAGACAGAGCTGTGTACACCCATAGCAAGCATTCATCGTGAGCGGCCACATCCTTTCCATGTACAACGATATCATCCAAGTACACAGCTAAGTCTCGGTAAGTCCTGCTAGGACAGTGGCCATGATTTTCTGAAAGCAGCTTGTGCTGAACTAAGGCCAAAGGAATTCTCTTGAAACGGAATACCCCCATGTGAGTCACAAATTCACTCTTTGCACTCTTCGGAGTGGCTGGATGACGGGCGGTACATCTGGGTTGAGCAAGGGTTTGTGGGCGAAAGCAGAAAGACAGCCTAAACCACTGAATAGATTGGGAAACTGTGTATGCCATGGAGAGTCCACCTGAAGGATTGTCACACCGCTGTTGTCATGCAGTGAAAAACCAAGACTGACGAACAGGTCCAGACCCAGAATATTAGCAGCATGCTGTGTGATGTAGAATGGGAACTCCACCAGACGCTTTTCCCGTATTGTACTGGCAACTTAATTAATCCAGTCACAGCAATGCTGGCTCTGACCATATCTCACAAAGCTTTAGAGGTGGTAGTTGTAATTCCACATCAGAGAAAAAATTCTTGTAGGTGGCCATATTAAGCAATGACACTTTAGCTCCTGTGTCAAGAAGCAGTGGAATGCAACAGTCTTTCAGCAGTACACCACATGTAGAGAAAGTGACTGAGTGAGGATCGACCGTGTGAATTACTGCTGGCGAGGGCTGAGAATGAGGTAAGTGAGCCTGAGCTGGACTTTGATCTGCACCACCTTGCAAAATGGTTGAGCTTACCGCAATGCCTACACTTTTGGCCAATAGCTGGACAGTCTGGGGACCTGTTGGCATGATGAATGGAGCCACAGTTGCCACACTTCCGTCTTTGCTAGCTTGATCGAGGCTCTATTTGCTGGATGATTTCACCTGCAGACTGGAGCCTCTCATCAGTCACTGCATTTGCGGGTACAGTGGTGACATCAGTTTTAGCTGCATTATTGTCTGCTATTTAGCTGCACACTGAGAAGCTTCCTCAATTTGGAGTGCCAGGGTGAGAGCCTTATCCAGCGTAAGTTCATCATCCTCCATTAACAGTCTCTCTGACTCGTGCACTGCTTGTTTCTCAATAAGTTGATCTCTGAATTAATTCATCACGGAGAGCGCCGAATTTGCATGCCTCAGCGAGACTTCTTAAATCAGCGACAAACTGGCGGGATGACTCACCCGATCGTTGGCATCTTTGTCTGAAGTTTAAGCGTTTTAACAGCACGTCTATGAGTCTTCTGAAAATGTCCCGTTAATTGCGCGACAGCATCAGAGTATGTCTGTGCAGTGCCGAGTGATTGAAAGAATCCCTGAAGTAATCCCTCTGCACTGAGGCAATGGAGGAGAAGCACGCGTTTTCTCTTAGTTCGAGACATCGTCCAAACCCGTGGCAACAAGGTACGTCTGAAATGACACATACCAGCGCTCCCACGGCACAACAGGTTCGCCAACGGTGTGGGCAGAAATGGCTCAGGTGGAGGCAAAGATAAAGCCATCCTCGTCGCCAAATGTTATGTCATAAAAGAAGACACATACGAGCCAAGCTTTAGCAGTACACTACTTGTTTTACTTTCTTAGCCACACAGAACACAGCAGCCCACGAATGTCACACGGGCATGACATTTCAACAGTATTGCGACAACAGCCAACAATAAAGAACTGGTTAACAACCACAGCACTATCATTTCAAGGAATAATTTGTTATGGTTATTAGCCTTTTTTAAATGGTTACGCACACACTAATAGTGTGCAAAGTAAAAAGCAAAGCTGTAAAATGGGTCATTCACACAGAATGCACTTTTGTGGTTCAAAATAATGAAAAACAGAATTCAATGTGTTTTAAAAAAAACTTAAACTTCTTTTAACTTGAATAGTAGATTTTGGGAATGCCTTGTCATGCTCTAGATGCTCAAAACACTCGAGCACAGCGGTCAGACACGTCTGTCTAGTGCATTTACATTGAAAAACAACCTAAAAGTACCACAGTGGAATGCAAAAACACATTCTGTGTGTCCCCAATTCTACAATTGACCCCTATGGGCTCAGTTTCAATTGGGTACGTCCCCCAATTCTGCCACTCACATTCGCCTCATGTTTTTGATCCAGCCGAAGAATCGCTCAGCGTTGATCTCGTCATCTATGACAGTGTAGTCAGCAGTGGCGTCGGGCAGGACGATGAGCAGAGCCGCTCCGCTGCGGTAAGGCAGACGCAGCACTCGAGCACGCAGCTCACTGTCTTCAGCCGTGGAGAATTTATCCTCCTGAAACATCATGGGGACTTGAACAATCTTGTACTTGTCGACATAAAAGCGACTCATTTCCGTGCTGTTGGGGTTGAACGGATGATCCCATTCACCTTGAACAAAAAGTTTTAGATGATATAAAAAGATTTGTAAAGGTTTTGCTTCATTAATGTGAGAAGTTTCATTAAAAAAAAAAGCTGGTGCTGACTGGCAACTTTTAAAAAAAATGCTGGTGGGGAAAGAGTAAAGAGAGTTTTTACTTAAACCAAGAACAAATATCTGCAATTGGGGTCGGAAAAATAATCTTGTTCCCTTTTGAGTCGGTCTCTCTACATTGCAAGCTACACTATTGGATGCATCCTCTCCTTCCCCTAAAGGGGTGGTATAATTCCCCTTTTTACAATATTTAAAATACATCTCTGTTGTCCCAATAGTGTGTATGTGAAATTTTAGCTCAAAATACCCCACAGATAATTTTGTACAGGCATGTTAAAGTTGTCAATTTTTGAGGGTCAGTAAAAACACAATGTTAAATGTGTCCATTTAAATGCAAATGAGCTGCTGCTCCCGGCACAGAGGGCGGAGCTACAATAGCTCCTCTTTGTGTGTGTGTGTGTTAGCAGCTTCGATTACCTCACACAGACAAGCACTAAAATGTCAGAAAGCGTTCTGCCTCTTATGTTTAAACTGGAGTCGTACAATGATGGAGAGACTCAAGAAGAAGTGACAACATGTAGAAGCTACAGAATGTTTCTGAATGGTTAGTTGATGAATTTATATTGCTGATGTGAAGTTAACTATCTTCAAGTCATTGATTAGCATATTCTGTCATGATAGGGGAGAGCGGGGCACAACCTAACGCTTTTTGGTTTTGGCTCAATTAATTAAAAAAATAATTAGGTTAGATGAATACTTTTTTACACAAGCAACATACACATCTCTGCTACAAATGCCATTTTCGTACAGTTGCACTAAAAGTGACAGAAGTGCAAATGTTACAACTTACCCCATATACGGGGTTAATTGTAACAGACAGAGGGGTTAGTAGTAACACTTGTGTGTAACACACATAATTCAGTACTATTTTATTTGTATAGTTGGATATTGTTTGTGCATCTGTATAGACAGATATCCATATATCCATCCCTCATCCAATCATCCTTCTATTAATTTCAATTTATTTTAATTAATTTTAACTATTAATTTTATTGCATTAAAAACAGGCCACATTTTTAATAAATAAACAAGTTATCATTCATAGTACACTACATTTTAAACATTTTAAATTCCAACATTGTTTGTGAAAGTCTAACAAAGTTTAATTTATAAATAAATACTCAAACCTGAAAAGTTGTGTGGCTCCGTTTTCATTTGATTATCATTGTACACTCTGTTAGAACCAACCCCGCTGTATATTTCATATTTTAAGCCTAGCTAACAGTCGCTAGGAATTGCTGACATGTTTCAAAACTGTGCTATGTTTGAGCCAACAAGACAGTGATTAAGCCAATATAAAGTTAGATTTGTAAACGTATACACCCAACTCAGAAACCGAAAAAAACCTATGATGAAAAAAATTACTTTCATGGTGTCAAAACACTCTTTGTCCAGTATCTTCACGAAATATAATCAAAACTTTCCGCAAATTCACGGAAGACCGTCCTCTGGCAGCAAGAGAAAAATAGCAGAAAGACAGCCTGCTTGATCCTGACAAACTATGTAAACGGGCCGTGTTTACATTTAACCCCACGTTAGGTTGTGCCCCGCGCTCCCCTAATCTATAAAATCGCTTGTGTGGGACTGTTGTAAGATGCCTACCGAGTGACACGATATTGTATTTGTGTTACGTACTGTATTGCATGTGAAAAGACGGATGCAACAGCTTGAGCAGACTCACAAATGTGCTCGACTATAACAACTCTTCCTCTTCTCGAATAAGGCCTGCGAATGGGTCACATTAATGCACCATCGAAGAGGAGGACTACAACGTTGTCTCTGCGGCCTCTGACTTGGGGGTGCATTTAAGTGAAGCTGTTGAACATCCTCACAGAGGCCATTAAGAGACCAAGACTATGAAGGGTCAAGTCCGAGTTGAGACCAAGACTATGGTGGGTCAAGTCTGGAGTTGAGAACCGAGACCAAAGAGAGTCGAAGTCCGAAGTTGAGACCAAGACCATGGAGGGTCAAGTCTGAGTCGAGGCTGAGTCCAAAGAGAGTCGAAGTGCCGAGTCAGAGACCAAGACCATAGAGGGTCGAGTCCGAAGTCGAGACCGAGACCAAAGAGAGTCGAGATGCGAGTCGAGACCAAGACCATAGAGGGTTGACTCTGAGTCGAGGCTGAGACCAAAGAGAGTCGAAGTCTGAGTCCAAGACCGAGACCATAGAGGGTTGAGTCCGAAGTTGAGACCAAGACCATAGAGGGTTCGAGTCCGAGTTCGGAGACCGAGACCAAGAGAGCTGAGTCCGAGACCAAAGAGAGTCGAGTCCGAGCTCGAGACCAAGACCATAGAGGGTCAAGTCTGAGTTGAGACCGAGACTATAGAGGGTTGAGTCCGGAGTTGAGACCGAGACCAAAGAGGGTTCGAGTGCGAAGTCAAGACCCGAGACTATAGAGGGTCGAGTCAGAGTTGGAGACCGAGACCAAAGAGAGCTGAGATCCGAGACCAAAGAGAGTCGAAAGTCCGAAGTTGAGACCAAGACCATAGAGGGTCGAAGTCTGAGTCAAGGCTGAGACCAAAGAGAGTTCGAGTCCGAGACCATAGAGGGTTCGAGTGCGAGTTCGAGACCGAGACTATAGAGGGTCAGAGTCCGAGACCAAAGAGAGCTGAGTCCGAGACCATAGAGGGTTAAGTCCGAGTCGAGACCAAGACTATGGAGGGTCAAGTCCCGAGTTGAGACCAAGACTATGGAGGGTGAAGTCCGAAGTCAAGACCAAGACTATGGAGGGTCAAGTCCGAAGTTGAGACCAAGACTATGGAGGGTCAAGTCCGAAGTCGAGACCAAGACTATGGAGGGTAGAGTCCGAAGTCGGAGACCAAGACTATGAAGGGTAGAGTCCGAAGTCGAGACCAAGACTATGGAGGGTCAGAGTCCGGAGTTGAGACCAAGACTATGGAGGGTCAAGTCGGAATTGAGACCAAGACTATGGAGGGTCAAGATCCGAGATTGAGACCAAGACTATGGAGGGTAGAGTCCGGAGTTCGAGACCAAGACTATGGAGGGTTAAGATCCGAGATCGGAGACCAAGACTATGGAGGGTCAAGTCCGAGTTGAGACCAAGACTATGGAGGGTTGAGTCGGAGTTGAGACCAAGACTATGGAGGGTGCAAGTCCGAGTTGAAGACTAAGACCATGGAGGGTCAAGTCTGAAGTTGAGAGCCAAGACTATGGAGGGTCAGAGTCCGGAGTCGAGACCAAGAGCTATGAAGGGTCAAGTCCGAGTTGAGGCCAGAGACTGTGGAGGGTCAAGTCGAAGTTCGAGGCCAAGACTGCATGGAGGGTCAAGTCTGAGGTTGAGACCAAGACCGAAGAGAGTCGAGTCCTGAGTCGAGACCAAGACCATAGGAGGGTCCGAGTTCGAGATCAAAACCGAGAAACCAAAGAGAGTCGAAGTCCAAAGTTGAGACCAAGACTATGGAGGGTCAAGTCTGAGTCGAGACCAAGACCATACAAGGGTTCGAATCCGAAGTCGAAAGAAACCAGACTCAAAGAGAGTCGAGTCCTGAAGTTCGAAAACCAAGACCAAAGAGATACTGAATAGGAGACCTTAGAGGGTTAAATTCGAAGTCGAGACTATAGAGGATGAAGTCTCAGTCTGAGAAGGCTTATAGAGGGTCAGTCAGAGTTTAAGACTAGAGAGCCAAAGAGAGCTGAGTCCGAGACCAAAAAGAGCTGAGACCGAGACAATAGAGGGTCAAGTCCGAGTCTGAATTCAAGACCAAAGAGAGCTGAGATCGAAACCCAAAGAGAGTCGAGTCTGCGAGTTCGAGACCAAGACCAGAGAGGGTCCGAGTCCAAGATCTGAGAACCGAAGACTATAGAGCGTTCGAGATCTGAAGTTTGAGAGTCAAGAGCCAAAGAGAGCCTGAGTTCGCAAGACCAAAGAAGTAGAGTTCCAAGTCGAAGAACCAAGAGCATAGAGGGTTCGAGTATCAGAGTCGAGACCGAGACTAAAGAGGGTCGAGTCAGGAGTTCAAGAACAAGACTAAAGAGAGCTGAGTCTGAGACCAAAGAGAGTTCGAGTCCGAAGTCAGAGACCAAGACCATAGAGGGTCGAAGTCTAGAGTGGAGGCTGAGACCAAAGAGAGTTTGAGTCCGAGACCGAGACCATAGAGGGTCGAAGTTAGAGACCGAGACTATGAGAGGGTAGAGGTGCGAGTTCGAGACCATAGAGGGTCAAGTCCGAAGTTGAAGACCGAGACTGATAGAGGGTGTTGAAGTCTGGTGTAAGACCGAGACCAAAGAGAGCTTAGTCGGAGACCAAAGAAGAGCTGAGTCAGAGCAAGAGAGGTTGAAGTCCGAGCTTCAAGCTCGAGACCAAAAGCTGAGTCCAAGTCCAGGTGAGTCCGAGTGAGACCAAAGACTATGGTAGGGTTAGTCCAAAGTCAAGATCCAAGACTATGGAGGGTCAGAGTCAGAGTCGAGACCAAGACTATGGAGGGTCAAGTCCGAGTTCGAGACCAAGACCAAAGAGAGTCTGGAGTCCGAAGTTCGAGACCAAGACCACAGAGGGTTCGAGTCCGGAGTTGAGACCAAGAGAGTCGAAGTCCGAAGTCGAGACCAAGACCGAAGAGATCTGAGTTCGAGACCATAGAGGGTCGAATTCGAGAGTCGAGACCGAGACCAGTAGAAGGGTTGAGTCCAGAGTTCGAGACCGAGACCAGAGAGAGCTGAGTTCGAGACCAAAGAGAGCTGAGTCCGAGACAATAGAGGGTCAAGTCCGAGTTGAGACTGAGACCAAAGAGAGCTGAGTCCGAGACAATAGAGGGTCAAGTCCGAGCTCGAGACCGAGACCAAAGAGAGCCACATAGGTGTAAAGGTGGTGTAAAGGTAAATTTTATTATAATTATGACTTTGTTATTTACTATATTATTTACTTATTATTACAATCAGTAAGTGCTCTTTCACAAAACATTACTGCACATGAATTCTGTGTGGCTCTTATATGCAAACTGAATTATGGATGATAAGGCAGATATACATAGTTGAGCTAGAGGCTCCACATCACATCTGACCTGGGTCCTGCTGCATTTGCACGCCGAACGCTTAGTCTCAAGTCAGGCGCAGTTGCTCACTAGAAAGTCAGCAATCATTGGACATTTCAATCAAACAACAATTCAAAGAAATATTAACATACAGTAATAATCATGACATATTTTGAATGGGACTCGAGTGGACTCGGGAATCAGTCTGAGTCCTGAATATGTTTGAGTTCGAAGTCAATTCCGAGTCAAAATGTACACGAGTCCATGACAAGACCGAGACCATTAAAATGTGGCCTCGAGACCGAGTCTCGAAGTACACAACACTAGCTCTCTCTCTCAAGACACTCGCACTTTGACGTGTGGTAAAAGCATAGGTGACCTGCATGCATCGTCTATCGAACACTGCTTGTTTGAAATTTTGGTAGGATGATGGTGTGATCAGGCTGACACCCAGACGTCATGGTTTCTCCTAGGTCAGCTAGTTGGTATGTAAGGCAGTCAATGGGCTAAAGCTTGATTTTTATATTGTGCTTTTGTTCGCCATGTTTGAGTTCTGTACACAGCATGGTTTAATGCTGTTCCCAAAAGCATAGCTCACAATGTCAAGAGGCGTACTTGAAAGGGAACGTCTCGGGTTACTTTCGTAACACCAGTTCCCTGAGAAGAGGTCACGAGACATCGCACATGCTGCTGTGTACAAATCTCAGAGACTTATAAATGTTGCTTTTCAGTTGTAAGATTCTGAGTCAATGGCAATGAGTAACAAGCAATGTAGTGAATGGCTCTGCCCCTAGCTTGCAAGCTCAAACGTCATTGGCCAGTAAAAATAAGTATTAAGGGAAGGAGGGGATGCACACTATAGTGTAGTTTGCAATGTCTCATTCCCTCCTCTCAGGGAACCTGAGGTTACGAAAGTAACCAGAGATGGTTTCCCTTTATGAATGGGCTTAGACCTAATACAGATATTTGTTCTTGTTTTCAGCAAAACTCACCAAACTCTCCATAGTAGCAGTTAATATCACGTCATTTACGTCTTGGTGATTGGTTTAAATAGGGAAGCTAACCTTCTCTGCCATGTTACTACTCTCAACACCCTAATCGCTGAAATTTAAATGCTCAATGTTGATTGGCTATTTTTTTTTTTCAAACCAAGGCCCCTTTCTCTATTTCCTTACACTTACAGTGGTGGAATAAAAAACAAGCAATACAAATTCTGGGAGATATAATGAATAATAGTGATTTTTATTTACATTAAATCGTCCTTCTAAGCTGTGCCTCCCTTGCTGAGCCGCCACTGAATATTTGTACTGGAAAAAGTAGACAAAAATACAGAGAAAGAACATCATATTTTGCAGTGCATGTGCAGAGAAACTCACCCTGATAGAAAATAGTGTTGAGGAGCATCATCTTCGTCAACGGCTCGATACTCGCCACCATTTCATTCACTTTATTGCCAGTCTTCCTGCTCACATACTCATTGACGATGTTCTTGCTGAGTCTCGGCTTTACTGAAATCCACATTGTTGACATCAGCACCAAAGAACGTCTTGATCTGCTCGCTGAAGAGGCTCTCGACTGGAAAGCGCTCGTCTACGAAGAGTGCCGTGCCCTGCTCCATCTGCAGTCTCCTGTCCTGCGAGATGTTCTTCTGCAGCTGCTCAAAGAGCCGTGGGGACGAGCGAGGCGTCTCGCTTCCATCCAGAGAGTCCAGATTCAGTCCCTTCAAGATCTGACTGCGTGTTCGAGCCCTTGGCAGCCAGTAACAGCGTGGCAAAAGACGTGGACACACTTAGCGGTGGAGAGAAGACGTTTTTGTCATGATAACTGGATATCTTGCGATAGAGGTTCATGGCAAAGTCGACATTTTTGAAGGCCAGATCAGTGACATCAGGAGTTTTGGGCTCTTGACTTTTGAGAACGCACAGAAAGCCAGATGAGAAAATGAGGGTGAACAGCACTTTTAACTCCATTTTATGATCTTGTCTGTCAAAAATCCTGTGAACTGAAGATAAATAAAAAACAGAAGACTATAATTGAGATTTAAAAACCAATGCAGACACAAGACGACCCACCGCAATGCACACTGAAACATTAGTACTGTTAGTATGCTTTAGTTTACAACAACAAAATATTTTTATTTTAAAAAATAAAATATAATGGAAAACTAATGGAAGTCCTAAAAGCATCAAACATGGTGTCAAAACCCTGAACAAAAAAAAAAAACATCTAATATCCTGTAACATCTGAAAATGCAAACTATAATTATACACGTTAAATAACATTTATAATCTACGACGAACCGCAGATCCTCTGTGTTGTCTGTTGTGTTCTGACTGTTTGCAGAGACAAAGTTCAGTGTGCATTAGAGATTATCTATTAACAGTCAAACATTTTCCAGCCTAAAGACCCCATCCGAGACAGATCAATGACGGCGATCCCAGGTTCTTCTGACTTGAGTCTGAGTTGATGACAGTTTGAGTAAGTACTTCATTAAGAATGGTTGTAGGAAACTCAGGACAATCTCATACATACGTATTTTTCAGGTCATCACAACTTAAAGAGATTGTTCACCCCCAAATGTGTCATTATTTACTGTGTCATTATTTACTCACCCTTGTGTCTCTTCCAAACCTGTATGACTTCTTTTATCTGTGGAACACTAAACTTCTTGATCATGCAATCGAGTCAGTGCGTCCAATGAGATTCAATGGTGTTCAACACAACACTGAACCCCATTGATTATACCTTCTTTTATGTTCCGAAAGAAAGTCATAGTGTGTGTAAATGATGACAGAATGCTTATTTGGGGCATCTATGTCATTTGTTCATGTAAAGAAGTGGGTTTTGAATCATTCTCACAAATGAAGGTGAATTCGGATGTGAAGACGGTGGACGATCAGGCAAAGTTAACCGTGTAACAAGTATAAGAGTGGATCAGTTTCAGTCATGAGAAATCACATGTTGTTTTTTATTCATATGTACTCAAATTAATACAAATGCATAATGATGTACCCACAAATAATTTAAAACAACAACTTTTTTAAGCACTTGACAGGCAAACTCCCAGACCCCCAATCACGCTTTCTCAACTTCACTTTGAAAATTAAGGTTACATATACACTCACCTAAGGCCTCGCTTACACTGCATGGTTCAAGTGACCCAAATCCGATTTTTTCCTCTCATGTGGCACAGATCGGATATGACCGGTGAACGTGTAAGCAGGAAAAAAGCGCATGGATTCCGATTTTCTCAGATCGGATGCAGGCCTCATTCATATGTGGTAATAAATCGGATATGAATCGGATACGTGAATTTGCGTGTGTCATGTAAGCAGACAAATCGGATATTCCCCAGTAAATGCGAGTCGTCCTTCATTAAAAATTGCGCGATTACAGGCGCGATGGAAGAAAGGATACACACAGTGGAGCAATGCGGAGGTTTCATGTCTATTGAGTGTTTGGGGCGAAGAGTGCAGGCAAAAATGCAGGGTTGTTACAGAAATAAATCCGTATTTGAAGACATTTCACGAGATATGAGGCCTCATCGTTTTAAGTGCTCGTGGCTATATTGACTCTCCTCTTTTTTTCTCCGCGCACGAGACCAATGTTTTGATGACTTTTCAAAATATTGTGGAAAGAAAACACTGGATAATTTTGTTCACATCTGTATCCATTGCATTCTGTGCTGTTTTACTTAATTTCCCAGGTCAAAACGTATTTGGTAGTTTCAGCAGATAGTGTAAATGCAAAAATCGGATATGGGTCACTTTTAAAAAATGATGTAAGCAGGTCGTCAAAAATTCGGATATAGTCAGAAAATTCGGATTTGGGCACCAAGATCTGCAGTGTTAATGTAGCCTAAAGGATTATTAGGAAGTTAGGAACACCTGTTCAATTTCACATTAATGCAATTATCTAATCAACCAATCACATGGCAGTTGCTTCAATGCATTTAAGGGTGTCGTCCTGGTCAAGACAATCTCCTGAACTCCAAACTGAATGTCAGAATGGGAAAGAAAGGTGATTTAAGCAATTTTGAGCGTGGCATGGTTGTTGGTGTCTGAGTATTTTACAATCTGCTCAGTTACTGGGATTTTCACGCACAACCATTTCTAGGGTTTACAAAGAATGGAGTGAAAAGGGAAAAACATCCAGTATGCGGCAGTCCTGTGGCGAAAATGCCTTGTTGATGCTAGAGGTCAGAGGAGAATGGGCCGACTGATTCAAGCTGATAGAAGAGCAACTTTGACTGAAATAACCACTCGTTACAACCGAGGAATGCAGCAAAGCATTTGTGAAGAAGACACAACACACACAACCTTGAGGTGGATGGGCTACAACAGCAGAAGACCCACCGGGTACCACTCATCTCCACTACAAATAGGAAAAGAGGCGACAATGTGCAAGAGCTCACCAAAATTGGACCAGTTGAAGACTGGAGAAATGTTGCCTGGTCTGATGAGTCTCGATTTCTGTTGAGACATTCAGATGGTAGAGTCAGAATTTGGCGTAAACAGAATGAGAACATGGATCCATCATGTCTTGTTACCACTGTGCAGGCTGGTGGTGGTGGTGTAATGGTGTGGGGGATGTTTTCTTGGCACACTTTAGGCCCCTTAGTGCCAATTGGGCATCGTTTAAATGCCACGGCCTACCTGAGCATTGTTTCTGACCATGTCCATCCCTTTATGGCCACCATGTCCCCATCCTCTGACGGCTACTTTCAGCAGGATAATGCACCATGTCACAAAGCTGGAATCATTTCAAACTGGTTTCTTGAACATGACAATGAGTTGACTGTACTAAAATGGCCCCACAGTCACCAGATCTCAATCCAATAGAGCATCTTTGGGATGTGGTGGAACGGGAGATTCGTGCCCTGGATGTGCATCCCACAAATCTCCATCAACTGCAAGATGCTATCCTATCAATATGGGCCAACATCCCTAAAGAATGCTTTCAGCACCTTGTTGAATCAATGCCACGTAGAATTAAGGCAGTTCTGGAGGAGAAAGGGGGTCAAACACAGTATTAATATGTGTTCCTAATAAACCTTTAGTGAGTGTACAAGCCCTTTAAAATATCAAGCATACGCCCTATCTGAATACAACTTCTGAGGTTAAACGTATCCCATCATGCATCATGTTCGGAACTCACTGTGTCCTGAAATGTAGAGGAAAACATTCCACTGTAAGTTAAATTAATTAGATATCACATATAATTTGGTGGTAAAACCATGTGTTGCACATTTGTGCAAAAGATGAGAAGGCTTAGTGTATTTTGTACAAACATTTGGAACCATATTTATTTATTATTTAACTAGAAGCACCAGTTTTTAAATTGTTTTGTTACATGGGAGCTACAGAACTGACATTTAGTGTTGTCTTGCATTGCATTTTTTTAAAATCATTATTGGAAATCAAAATAAAGCTCTGTATACACTTGTATTTTTAAGTGTGTCCCATCAGGTGATCAAGTGACTAGTACACACACTTGCAGTCTTCACTCTTGAACACTTGTATGTATATGTCATGTAGGGGGTCAAGAGCAAAGACTGGTAGTGTGGGTATTCAGACATTTGAACGCATTATTTTAAAAAAAAATTAAAGTATTGAGTGTTCATCAGAGGACTTTTGTCGCACTTGTAACCATTAATATTGACTCCCTAAATGGAAAGCGAGGAATGCTTCAGTACACACAGAAAAACTTAAAAATGCTTAAAATTCAAACTAAAAATGCTAAAACTTTACCAAATATGTAATGTCTACATGAGAATCTCAATGATAAGCCCATCTAGAGTCATGAAATATCATGTTATACTATTTATTTTTGGTCAGCAAAGATTTCCGATGTAAGATATTTAGAGCTGAATTAAAAGGGTTTGCATGAAATTGTGTGATTTTGAATTTAAGTTTGTGAGGAATGTGTACTTAAATTACTATTAATTGATCAAATGTAGTAATTTAAAGGTAAATAAAATCTCAACAAAAATTGCACTAAAAAATATCAACATAAAATGAAACAATTCTGGACAAAAAAAATTAATACAAAAAAATATATATATATATATATATATATATATATATATATATATACACTCACCGGCCACTTTATTAGGTACACCTGTCCAACTGCTCGTTAACACTCTAATTTCTAAGCAGCCAATCACATGGCGGCAACTCAGTGCATTTAGGCATGTAGACATGGTCAAGACAATCTCCTGCAGTTCAAACCGAGCATCAGTATGGGGAAGAAAGGTGATTTGAGTGACTTTGAACGTGGCATGATTGTTGGTGCCAGAAGGGCTGGTCTGAGTATTTCAGAAACTGCTAATCTACTGGGATTTTCACGACACAACCATCTCTAGGGTTTACAGAGAATGGTCTGAAAGAAAAAACATCCAGTGAGCGGCAGTTCTTTGGGCGGAAATGCCTTGTTGATGCCAGAGGTCAGAGGAGAATGGCCAGACTGGTTCGAGCTGATAGAAGGGCAACAGTGACTCAAATAACCACCCGTTACAACCAAGGTGGGCAGAAGAGCATCTCTGAACGCACAGTACGTCGAAACTTTGAGGCAGATGGGCTACAGCAGCAGAAGACCACACCGGGTGCCACTCCTTTCAGCTAAGAACAGGAAACTGAGGCTACAATTTGCACAAGCTCATCGAAATTGGAGCAATAGAAGACTGGAAAAAGGTTGCCTGGTCTGATGAGTCTCGATTTCTGCTGCGACATTCGGATGGTAGGGTCAGAATTGGCGTCTACAACATGAAAGCATGGATCCATCCTGCCTTGTATCAACGGTTCAGGCTGGTGGTGGTGGTGTCATGGTGTGGGGAATATTTCTTGGCACTCTTGGGGCCCCTTGGTACCAATTGAGTATCGTTGCAACGCCACAGCCTACCTGAGTATTGTTGCGGACCATGTCCATCCCTTTATGACCACAATGTACCCAACTTCTGATGGCTACTTTCAGCAGGATAATGCGCCATGTCATAAAGCTTGAATCATCTCAGACTGGTTTCTTGAACATGACAATGAGTTCGCTGTACTCAAATGGCCTCCACAGTCACCAGATCTCAATCCAATAGAGCATCTTTGGGATGTGGTGGAACGGGAGATTCGCATCATGGATGTGCAGCCGACAAATCTGCGGCAACTGTGTGATGCCATCATGTCAATATGGACCAAACTCCCTGAGGAATGCTTCCAGCACCTTGTTGAATCTATGCCACGAAGAATTGAGGCAGTTCTGAAGGCAAAGGGGTTCAACCCGTTACTAGCATGGGGTACCTAAGAAAGTGGCCGGTGAGTGTATATATATCATTTTAGGGCTTGGGGTCATTTTGACGTATGAGTGAAGGGATAAAGCGTGGCTAAAGAGAGCGAGTTGTGCGACTGTCTATCCTGCTAGTCATCAGCGAAACTAATGACGGAGGAACTTCTGACGTCTTAAGCCTGGTTCACACTGGAGACGATTTTGAAATTGTCGGCCGATTTTCCAAACCTGAGAGACCCCACACACGGCGATAAAAAATCACGGGTCTAACAGTTTTGGTCGTTCAGTGTGTGGTGCGCAGCCACACGGCAAAATCAACACATGACACACGGACCGATTTGACTCCCGAGCATTCCCAGGTCAGACGGAAAATCTCACAAAATCCCTCGAGATAAAACGTGACTTCAGAGTAAACAATCATGGCGGACGAAGAGGATGCAGTGGCGATAGTGTTTAGTTTGTTTTTAACGGAAAAATAACGTCCACCGGACATTCTGGTGCGCCATACCGCCGGGCGCGGCTGTTTTGATTTTGTTTACCGCCAGTGCTTCCTCTACGCCTCGTCACCTCGCTTTCTGATTGGCTACACGCCACAGTTCACAGGCTGCATGCTCGTTCGTTCCCGGTGGACACCACACACGAGGAGAAATCGGGCCAAAACAATCCAACATGTTGGATATCCCCGATTTGAGATCGGAGCGGTCCCAGCATCCTTCCGAGCAGACGAGAGCAGTCTTAACACACCACACACGGCAGGAATATCTGATCAGATTATTTTACGATAATCGGAGCATCCTTAAGATTGTCGGGAGGGGTGAATCGGGGCTAAAATCGGGCTAATAATCCTGCCGTGTGAACCAGCCTTTAACCAACGCTAATAATCCAGAGAGAAGAAACAGAGAGGGGGAAACCAAATAATTTTATTTAAGAAACAAAAGTGTGTATATAGAAGTGCAAGAATAATCAATCACTTAAAAACTATTGCTGAATATGAAACGAGTGTGGAGTCAAAAGATCTGCTGAGGGGCGACTAAACAAGAGAAGGTCTGAATCTGTACGATGAATGAACGTCACTTCATCACTGTCTCACTCTTCTACATCTGCCCTCACACACACACACACACACACACACACACACACCTGTGCTCGTGAGTCGACCTTCGCAGGCTGCTGATGAATCACAGATACGGACACGTGTCACACGCCTCGCCTGTGACAGTAATTCACTACAGTTCACAGAGGGAAAGAGGAAAGAGCCCCAGTAAAGCCCGAATGGTCCCACTTTAACAGGTTCCTCGCGCCGGGCGCTCTCGCTCTCGGAGACGGCAGTCTGAGGAAGAGGAATGTACCGGGGGAAGCTTCCCTTTGACCTGTTCCATCTCGCAGAGGCCAAGCGAAGCTAAACGAATGTCCCCCTTGATTGACCCAGCAGGACCCGAGCGCAGTGCGGCCCGTCGGGTGGATCGTGGCGGTCCGAGCGTCTCCGCTGGAAGGTCACTGGTTGGGTTTGGTCCCGCTGTCCTTTTCTTCGCCTGCTGACGACACACAGATGAACAACAACATGTGCTGAGCAGATCCTGTGGCCAACGCTTAAACCGCTTAGACTGTCATTAATAGGCGCGTTTCCATTACAGATTTGCGCAAAACTTTTGCGATGTTTTCCAAATGTCGATAAAAAACTATTACAAAATGTCGGTGTTTCCATTAACCGATGTTATGCAACTAAACGTCTTTTTTTCCTCTCGCGATAAGTCATTCCAAAAATCATGGCAACGGACTTTGGTAGGTTTTCACAGCCATGCACCGCACTCGACATTATTATTAATAATGGAGGGAGACGTGCTGTGTTATCCAAGCATTAATGGCAGGGAAAGACACGGAGTTCCTGGGTGTTTCTCCCTTATTTCTGCTTCGAGGTCTTGATGGCATTTCTTTGAGGTTTAGAGAGGCTATTCCTGTAATTATTGTTTCTTTTTTTTTAACGAATTTAATAAAGAACTCTATCTCGTATTATGTCCAAACGGTCGTTGCAAAACGGAAAATGAACGGTGGTTGTAGTTTTAAAAAGCAAAGTTGATCACCAACATTTTAGTTTGACCACACCAATAGCTGCGCTATATACATCTCAACGAAATTTCAGATATTTGTTTATGACTTTTTGCCCCTTTAAAACATTTAAAATATTCACAAATTAATATGGAAAAAAGTAGATTTTACTGGTTTTCTATAAAGGCCAAATTAGAACATGGATAGGCATTTATGATATTTTTCCCGCAGTGCTAGGCTAAAAGTTATTATAAATGCGTCTGAAAAAATAACGAGCTAAAAACATAATCTCCGGATACACCTTTAGAGAGAACCGCACCTTTCATACGGATTCATTACATAATCAGAAGGTATTAGTTTACGATTCGGAATTTTTTCTTTTTAAAATTGGACATTTCAAGCTTTAGTCTATAAAGGTTTCAGTTCTCCGCTCCAGTTCACGAAGATCACATGATTGTTGTATGTTATTTTACAAAAGCACAACGTTTTCTTGTTATTGTGACATTACGCAAATAAAAGTAGTTGCGAGTAATGTATTATTATTTTCTGTATAACCAGAAATGATAGAGTATTTTAAGTTGATTCCACTGTTGATGAGAAAATGCAAGTGTTCACGGCGCGCCCCGTCCAGTGCGTGCTCCAAACTCCGCACACACTCTTGGATATTGGTCAAAATCAGAGTGTTTATTTGTGATAATCTTAGCCCTATTAATTATTATTGTCCAACCTGTAGCCAACTATGAATGAGATGTGACAACTTGCTTTCTTCCTTTTTTGGATAAAAGCGTCTTCTACATATGTAGCCTAATAAATGTTAAAATAGGCTAATAATGATAATTATTATTATTTGTGGACACAGACCTAAAACACACTCCATCCTCTAAGTCAGGTGACTGTAAATGCGCAAAATCCGTTTCCATTGCAGTTTTGCGAAAAATCCTTTTCGAATTGCCTGAAAAACCTCCTCATGCGAGCGTAAAAACTTTTTTGTGATAAACGGGAGTTTTGCGAAATTGACGTGTTTCCATTGAGCGTATTTTCATTTCACAATTTCAATTTGCGCAAATTGAAGGGTAATGGAAACGCAGCTAGTGACTCTCCCTCTCCAAGCCTGTCAGACCAAGAGATTTTAGATTTAGTCCTCCACTGTAAATGTCCGTACGGTATACTGTCCTTGTCCAGAAAGGAAATAAAGACATCATCAGAGTAGTCATGTGACATCAGTAGGTTAGTTACAATGTTTTGAAGCATCGCAAATACATTTTGGTCCAAAAATAACAAAAACTTGGACTTTATTCAGCATTGTGTTGTGTTCCGGTTGTGTTGTGGATCCGTGTTCAGTGCTGCTGCTGACGTGTGTCTGGTGTGTGTGTATTCGGGATCTGGGCTAAAAAATGCAAGTCTTCCTCTGTGTGGAAATCCTTAGACATGTGTGTGAAGATTGTTTTGTACAGCGTGCGTCTCAGACTGTAACCGAAGCTCAGCCGCACCAGACACACGTCAGCCACGTCTTACGTCAACAGCGGCACTGGATCCACAACAGATCCAGAAGAAGATACAATGCTGAGTTTTTGTTATTTTTGGACCAAAATGTATTTTCGATGCTTTCAAAACATTGTAAGTAACCCACTGATGTCACATGACTACTTTGATGATGTCTTTATTATACCGTACACACATTTACAATGGCAGCTCTCGGACTAAATCTAAAATATCTTAAACTGTGTTCTGGAGATGAACGGAGGTCTGACGGGCTTGGGACGTCATGAGGGAGAGTCATTAATGACATCATTTTCATTTTTGGGTGAACTATCCCTTTAAGACTGTCGCTGCATCCGTAACACTTTCCTACTTTCGTCCCGGTTACAGATTTTGGCACACATCACGTTGTTCAATGGGGTCATATTAGTCTAGAACAGTTGAGATATTCTCCGCTAAATGAAGTGCATACAAATCTTACCCAGGGCCTAGACGACATAGGAAATGAATGGAAAATTGACAAAAATGTAAAAAAAAAAATTATTATTTAAAAAAAAAATAAGAAATCGTTTTTGAGATTGTTTCAACTATATATTCAAATCCACAAAAAAAAATGTGTTCATAAACAGCTGGGGAATTCACATGCCTCTCCATAGAAAGCTGTACATGTCATCTAGTGGTTACACCATGATTCTACGCCTTCTATACTGTAACGAGATGGTGCTTATATTCTTCAAAAAATATTTTTTTTTTCTGAAGGCCTAGACTCTATATTAAACTAAAACACTGCAATCAATTTTTTTTGAAAAATAAAAATACAAATATATATATATATATATATATATATATATATATATATATATATATTTTTTTTTTTTTTTTTTTTCATGACAAAAATAGACCATAAATATTGCATAAATATTAATACATTCAATCAAATTGTCTCAAAACACTAAATTAAAAAGAATAAATATTATAGAACAAAAATAAATTGCATTGCGTTGGTTGCATTGGTTTCATGAACTGATTCTGGGAGGTCATGTGACAGTAACAATATGAACGTTTAGCAGCCTAATGGGGCACTTTAAAGGAGTACTTCACTTCAGAACAGTGGTGTAGTGCAGGGTATACGCAGGTATACGGAGTATACCCACTTCTTTTCAGTCGGTATTGCGTATGCCCACTTCTAAATCCCCTCTGATGCACATCAATTAGTTGCTATCCAATCTCGTGAATAAAAAACACCCAGTCATCGTACCCCTAATATATACTCTAATATTTTGCTGCAATATTCTCCCATTGCGACGATAACTGACCTTCTCATTTGATCTGCTTCAGCACTCAAACACCCGCTCGTCAATGTCCCAATGTTTGTGAGACCAATCAAAGAATGCAGGATTTTTGTTCACAGAAGCGCGAGCCTAGCACTGAATCCCAACGCGACGCTTCACTTCAGTTAACCATCATACAGTGCAAGATAAGAAGTGGCTAAAATATACAGCTGTTTTTTCCAATTTTCGATAGAAGTTTTAAATGGACGACAGAAATAATCAGTTTGATCAAAGATAGTTGAAATTATAGGTTCAATTTAACAACACAAGCACCCTATTAAATATATTGCCATTATTATTTTATAAATATATTTGTATAACGTTTCCTTCGAATGTGTTCGACTTATCAATGTTTGTATCACTCCACTTGTCTGTGTTTGTGTAACTTGCATAATTAAGCCAGAAAGGGGCGACAAGTGACTGTCTTTATGAGTGAGCAATTGAACCATTAATTGAATGAACAGATTAGTCCAAAAACATTGATTAATTTAGGAAAGAAAAATTAGTATCTGATCAAATACTTAATGCTTTTAAAGCTACTGTTGTCCATTTTTTTGGCCGAGGAAAATCTAAATTTTCTCTGGGGGGCA
The DNA here is from genome assembly GCA_030378365.1 of Hybognathus amarus. Lineage (NCBI taxonomy): Eukaryota > Metazoa > Chordata > Actinopteri > Cypriniformes > Leuciscidae > Hybognathus > Hybognathus amarus. Next base: position 27,331 of record JAQIUQ010004478.1, read on the forward strand.
TGCCCCCCAACCCCCTAGCACTAAAATCCTATAATATATACGTGGTAATATATATCTGTCCCTGATATGCAAAAATACTAGTGATTCCATATGTTCTATTGTATTTGTAAAGAAGGACTCGTTATCAATGTCATGGTAACGGGGATCAGCCAATCAGCGCCTTTGTTTTGGAGTCAAGGAGAGGACACGCGCTTAGCACAGACTGATAGGTTTCGTTTTTGAGTTAATAGTGAGAGTGGCCGGGAAGCACATCGTAGATATTTCTGAAGAGAATACAGTGTTTCCCCTAGAAATATTTTCAGCAGCGGTGCTGTAAGGTGCCGGAGGTTGTTACCAAGCCGCGGTGCGCGGGGTGTGGGCGGTTTGGGGAATTGCACCCCATTGCAAATTGGAGAATTTTTTTGTTAAATAACCCCTTCAACCATGAGTTTGAAAAATGTAGAAATACATTTTCCATACACAGATACATCATGTAACCAGTTTCATTTCATTTATCCTGTAGACATTTTGAACATAAAATCCAAATTAAACTTTTCATTAGTTTAAAAGGTGGCTAGCTAGTCTATTTTACTTCACTACCCTCGAGGGACGTGCAAAGAGTTCATCAGGGACAAGGGCTCAAATGTAAGAAAGGGGCAATTGAAATTAAATTAAATAAATAAATAAAAAATGATGTGTGTGAGTGAGAGTGATACTATTTTATGTTTTTGCAAGAAGACTCATCTAGCCTGCATTTATTTAATCAAAACACAGAAAAAACAGTAGCCTAATATTGTGAAATACTATTACATGATGTTATTTTTTAATAATAAAAGAATCTTTAAAAAAGAGCAGATATCATCATATTAGAATGATTTCTGAAGGTTTGTGCGACACTAAAGCCCTGCAAAGTGACAAAGCCGAATTTATTACTTCGGGTCCCGGGTCTGTTTAACATTGTGTGTAATACCCGTGCGATCGGAGTGCAATCTCAAGCGCGTGTCATGTTTCTATGGCAACCAGAGCAGAGCTTCCGCCAAACCGCGCTTTACATATTCCCCAGTGTTTATAATAATATAAACTAACCGTCTTGTTTAATCTTTAAGTTTTGGTGGTCAGATTCAGACTCAATGAAGAGCAGAGAGCACAGATATGATCAAGCTGAACAAGCAATCGTCGTTATTGTAGTTCAAAAGGGCAAACAGTTAAAGTTATTATAACTCTGAGTCAGAATGTACGTGCAAGGTTGCATTTCACCGTGACATCAAGTGGACTATTAAAGCTGAAATAATGACTGGATTACGCTTGGAATAACGACAGAAATAGCCTAACATGGATAGAACTTTCTTGTCGGTGGATTTGTAAAGCATCACAGCAAGTCAGGTAACGTACGTTACAAGGAAGTGAGACGACGGCTACTAAAATTAGGTAAGACAAAAAGTTTTATTTTCGCAACTCGTGTGATATAATAGGCTATGTGACAATCGGGTCCAGTCGGGTTTGTGTCTTCCTGCCGGGCTCGGGTCCGGGCAGTACATTTCTCAGGTCTGCACGGGTCCGGGTCCAACTTTTGAAATGAACGACGGGTCCGGGTTCGGTTCGGTGTAGCGCATTACGGGTCTCTTTCGGTTCGGGCATGAATTTTGGACCCGTGAAGACCTCTTATGGAAACAGTTCGTACCGCTTTCTCCTTTCCACAAGTGCTCGCTGTCCCGTGGAGTCTCTCGTTGCTATGCAACCTTGAACAGAGGCGCGATTTGGATAAACGAGCGCGCCGCCACCGCGTCACTTCTATTCTGAGTGGAGCGCGTATGCCTTATTTAAATTAACGAACGGCCCCTTATGGCAACGTGACATTAGCCTAATCGAAAATATTTCCTTATATGGCTTTCTTGTCAACAAGTGGATTCAGAGCCACCACATTAGCAGCACTGCCGGTTGCCATGTCTGTGTTTTTAGGTGTATAAGTGAATGAAGTGAATGTCATGATATTGCTGATCATGAAGAGATTTTTGCTGAATACATTGTAGGGGAAACACTGGAATAGTTAATAAATCAGTAGTCTGTGCTGCCATCTGTGCATGTGTGCGTTCAGAGACATGCGAGTACCCTGGCGAATGTTTTATGTGTGTGTATTTTTGGTGTATTAGGCTTTTGATGAGTGTTGTTTAATCTGAGGTACTCGATTGAAATGCAGTATTGTCAGTTTAAAGTTCGCTAACAGCACGTTAATGCCTAGTATTATTAGTAATACACTACTATTGTGTTTGTGTGTATTCATATGACACTGCATAGTTATCCATGGAGCATTTATAATGATTATGTTGTAGAGAACTACGTGTTTTTGGTTGTTGTTACTGAGACTCAACTGTGGTAAGGCTGTTTAGTTTATAAGGAGCTAATGTGTGCTATTATATTATTTTTGTTTATTTGATTTAAATAGCTAAAGCTACTTGAAGGGAAGATTATGCTAAATAACATGTATTAGCTTTAATAATTGCATCCTGACAGCACTGTGGTTTCTTGTATGCTGATATTTTTCTTTCTTTATTGTTTATTGTAGAACCACACGCATTCTGTACATTCAAGAAGACAGACAATCATCTGTTGGCTGTCAATAAATCCCTTGAAGAGAGTCAGAGCATTCAGTTGCATTCTTACCGATGCACCACAGTGGTCACTTATCCCAACAAGCTACAGGTACAGTCCTAGCTATCAAAGTCTTCATTTCAAATACATATATATTATATCACTGTTTATAACATAGAGCGTTCATCCTTTGCTAGGACACTTAAAAAAAATATTGGGGACATAAATTAAGAGTGTAATTTCGTTGACGAAGATAATGACGAAAATTATTCGTCAACGACATTTTTTCACAGACGAAAACGAGACGATAACTAAAGTAAAAAATAGTTTAGAATGACAAAAACTATGACGAAAATCTATAGACATTTTCGTCAACGATAAAAACTAGACGAAAATGTTAGATAGTGACGATTTGTGAAGTGATCCAGTCAGAACTGATGTCCTGCGTGTGTGGCGTGCTGATCTACTCCGCTGTCTCGTAAAACGTTAAAAAATGTCAACGTCTGGGAGAATGAGTAGTGCAGACAGATATGAATGAGAGTGACGATGCAAAAAGGAGCTCTATTCGGTACGGTTCTCCGTGAATACACACCCGACCTGAAGCGCGCAGCACACACACTTATAAAGTGCGCGAGGACTGAAGTGAGCTCTTTCGTGTCTGAATGGACAAATACAAACAGCAGTGTGTCTAAATGTCCGTTTTGGAGAGCATTCATGTAAACTATGTCGGTTAGGTCTTAAACAGTTGCGAGTGTATCGGATGAGCATCAGTGCAATTGGATCGCGACGTCTTAAAGTGATAGTGGCAATAATGCGATCTGTGTCCTTAATATTGATCAAGCGACAAAAGAAAAAGGGAAAAGCATTCACTGTTTGTTAATAGCTTTAATATAATAAGGATTAATTATATTTAATTAATACAAATAAATATGTCTGTTTGAAAGAAAAAAGAATGATGTATGCAAGTAGTTATAAAGAATGCATATATCATTCATTGAAAAGACTTAAAGGGTACCTATTATGGCATTTAAAATGTTCCTAATATTGTTCTGGGAGTCCCCAACAACAGTTTTACAAGCATGCAATGACAAAAAAACCCTTTTGTTGTCTTATAATATGCATTTATTTTTACCTGATTTGCTCACCGACTCCCATATGAATCGTTTCAGCGAGTCCTTTTCCAAAACCCGCCTTTGCGTGACGCTAATCTGCGGTGATTGGTCAGATGACCTAGCCAAGTTGTGATTGGTATTCTCTGTGCAGCGTATGTCGGAATAAACTCGGTACTGATCCTTCCTTCAGTATCAGCCGGCTCGCGAATCCATACTTTATAGCATTTAGGTTTGTGAAGCAATCATCTTCAAAATGACGCGAACACAGAACAAGGTTTGGGCTATACTTGTGTGGTATACTTGTGTATATGAACTGTAGCCGCTTAGTCTTCAAATGCTCCTCTCCTGGCAGATGAAAAAAGTTCGCTTTTGCATCGCACTTCAAAACACAGCGTCTCGTCGACATGATTGTTTTCCGGTTTTCCCTGGCGTCTCAGAGCGCAATAAGTGGGCGTTTCTTATTCAAATAACTTGTCAAGTTGACGTCAACTAGACAAAGGAAAAAGCATCGTCGTTGAACGATTCATATCAGAGACTCAGAGTCGACTCTTACTTTTGAGAGACAATAACTTTGTATACGGTGAACTTTCATTTTTAAAACTTTGCAGGATGTTTTCGTTCACTTAGATCTATGTTACACACTACATGAAGGGCAATTTTCAAAACTCCATAATAGGTACCCTTTAAGGAAAAGTGGTTTTATTTCATTTTAAAGTCGGCATGAAACGGAAGTTGAGATTGTCATTTTTTCCTTGTCGTGACGTATATCCAAGTGAAACGGCTTCTGAAATTAGAAAAAATGTAGGGCAGGGCTTGATTTCATTCTTCGGGAATTGATTGGATCGTTGGAGGTTGGGCGTTGTGAGACAATTTGAATGCGATTCTCTGAGAGGCGGTGCACCGACAGCCGCACCCTCATCGGATCTGGCCGCACACTTTTGCTATTCCACGTGACCAAAAGAGAGAGAGGATCGTTTCGATGGGGGAGAGAAAAGTATGTATTTGATTAAAGATTTCAAGGGTACATGAATTTTAAAAAAATAATGAAGTGCATGGATGAATCATTTATAATAAACACTACAATATTACATATAAAAAGAAGATTTGTCAAATTTGATTTCATGCCGACTTTAAGATATTTTAGCTAAAGTCACAGTAGTTAAATCTGTATCTGTATTGCATGTTCAAACTTTTAAATCATTCACAGGTTAATAGATGTTTTCTTCAGGAGTATATGGGTTTGTACATTTTAGATCATTTCTAAATTAATGCATTACAATTTAACTAAACCCATTATATTTTAGTCGACTAAATTTACTGTAGATTTAGTCGACTAAAATCATATTGAATTTTGTCGACTAAAACTAGACTAAAACTAAAAGAATTCAGATGACTAAAATAAGACTAAAACTAAATGGCATTTTATTCAAAAGACTAAGACTAAAACTAAATCAACATCACTGCTTCAGAATTAAAATTACCATCAGGAAATGTTAATTCTGAAGTGAACTACTAGAAATGGGCCGAAACCCCTCATTCAGACGGTGCTTTGGTGCGGATCAAGCCTAAACGAACAGAACTAAGGGAGAAAAGACGGCAGTTCCTGAAACAAACACTGAAGCAGGAGTACTGGAGGCTCTTACCGGCGGTGTTGCTGGCGGGGCGTGTGTGTTCTGCTGCTGCCTGTGAGGAGACACGCATCATCACTAACTCTGATCACGCTCACATCAACACGAGTGTGTGTGTGTGTGCGCGCTCACCTGTCGAAGTACACCTGTCTCCTCCTGCGCAGCTCCTCAGCCGAGAGCGTCTCCTTCTCAGCGCCTCCCGATTCATGAGACGAACCCGCCGTCACAACCGCCCCCGGGGCTTCTGGGATCAACGCCGCCTGTCCATTACAGCACCAGTAAAACACAACTGACAGTTCTTATTGGTTCATCATTAGCACACATCAGTATTGTGTTAAACAGAATGACTTCTCCTCCTCGATCTGTGTGTGTGTGTGTGTGTGTGTGTGTGTGTGTGTGTGTCTCACCCTGCATGCTGAGCTGGATGGCCCTGCGCAGGTCGGCTTCCTCGTCCTCCACCTCCATGTGTTGTCTACTGAGAGCCAGAGCCTTCCTCAGCTCCTCCTCATCCTCGTCCAGCGGCGCTTCTTCCCCGGTGGTGTGTGTGGTGTCTGACACCTGCGGCACCGCCAGCCTGATCCACAGCACACACTCGTCAGAGACGCACACACTCATCCACGGTACGTGTTGCATCATCATTAAAGTGGCCCATTATGCTGTTTTTAATGTCTCCTACAGCAGGTTAAACGCATCAAAGGTCTAAAACACTTTCCTCATAATCTCCACTGCAGCATCAGCTCTTTCTCTCAGTGACGCTTCGATCGAGCGTTCAGTCTCTAAGCTCCGCCTCTCTGAGAGCTGCTCTGCTCTGATTGGTCAGAAACGCTCATTATCATATCTAAATCTTCAGCTCTTGATCACAGTGATACGACCTGTGTGCTTGATGCCAATAGTTTTACCAAATCAATCTTCTCAACTTCGAACAACACAAACTCTTCCAGTCTCAGATACACTACAGTGCTTGAGGGCGGAGCTAAGAGATCCTATTCAGCCAATCAAAACCACAGGCTGGCATTATGTAAATTAGTTACAAACGTATGTAAATTCATCAGGATATTCACGATGAGCAAGCCAACCTTCGATATGTAGAGTCAACGTGCGTCACATTCACCTCCTACGACGACACAACGTTTCGGCGGCCATCCGTCCCTTCGCAGACGCGCAGGCTAGCTCTCATCATTAAAGGAGTAGTTGACTTTTAAAAAACTTTTGCTGATAATGTTACTCACCCCCATGTCATTCCAAGATGTACATGTCTTTCTTTCTTCAATGGAAAAGAAATGAAGGTTTTTTGATGAAAACATTCCAGGATTTTCTCCATATAATGGACTTCAATGGGAACCAAACGGTTCAAGGTCCAAATGACAGTTTCAGTGCAAACTGTTCAGAAGGGCTTTAAACGACACCAGACGATGAATAAGGGTCTCATCGAGCGAAACGATCGCTCATTTAATAAATAATTAAATAACAAAGTTTAAGTTTTATAAGCTCAAATGCTCGTCTTGCTCTGTTCTGTGATGCGCGTTTGAGACTCTCCTGTTTGAGGTCGTTCATCAAAATGAACAAACGTTTTCCTGAGTCATTTCGTTCATATTGTTCTTTAAATCAATCAAATGACTCGAAAAAAAGATATCAGTTAATTTTGATGAACAAGTTCGAACAGGAGAGTCACGACGCTCGTCACAGAACAGAGCAAGGCGAGCATTTGAGCTTATAAAACTTTATTTATTTATTAAATGAGCGAATGGTTTCGCTTATAAGACCCTTATTCATCATCTGGTGTCGTTTAAGCCCTTTGAACAGTTTGCACTGAAACTGTCTTTTGGACCTTGAACCATTTGAACCCCATTGAAGTCCATTATATGGAGAAAATCCTGGAATGTTTTCATCAAAAACCTTCATTTCTTTTCGACTGAAGAAAGAAAGGTGTGGACATCTTGGATGAGCATGGGGGTGAGTAAATTATCAGTAAAAGTAAACTACTCCTTCCTTAATCAATGTTTGGGGTAAAAATGACCCCACTGGACTTTTCCTTGATTTTTTAAAAATGTTCCCTTCATCTCAGGGACATGAAACTCTGTGACTTTTCCTACATAATCCATCTAAACATGCACAAAAAAACTGGGCTTGATTTGGTTGTTCTAAAGGTGTGTAAAACAAAATTTACCATTTAAGCTGTTTGGGGTCAAAATGACCCCACATTGAAAATGAATGGGAAAATGAAAAAACGTGCTTATTTTCATTCTGATTGTCAAAAAAATAAAGGTAAATCCATTATAAATCTGAAATGTTCCACATATAAACCAAGGTCTGGTCCTAGAGCATAAATAGAAAGTAGAACAAACTTTCTATCTCATACACACACACAACCACACACGCACAAACACACACATGTCATGACTGCAACAGAGAGCATTTTTACAGAAATTGGCAAATAAAACAAACAAAACTGGCATAAATCTAAGAAAAATTACATTTAAATCAAGGTCTGGTCCTAGAGCATGAACACAAAGTGGAATGAGATTTCTATCTCACACACACACACACACAGCACACACACACAAACACACACATGTATGCATCCTGTTCATTACAGTTTATTAGTGTGGTTGTTTTGTATTATATTGCTTTATTTACTTGGTTTATTAAATTTATTTTGTTCTAAAATCTCTTGTTCTATAAAAAATAATAATTGTTCATAAATAATTTTCTAAAATGAAGTGTGTGAATACAGTTATGTCATAGCGCTGACTTGTAATATTTATGCAAATTTATGTATAATAATTTGTATAAACAAATAATTCAAAATATATCAGACAACAACAACAAACTCTAATTTTGACAAAAATATTTTGTGCAATTCACAAAATATATCTATCATATATATCAAGTTGTGAGGAGAATTTGAAGCATCAAGAAAAATGAAGTGAAAATGAACGAGTCTCTATGGGCCCCTATTGGATAGATGTGGTCATTGCACTTTAATTCCTTAACTATAAGAAAAACTGTTTTTCGACTAACCACCAAATGGTAGTATTCTATCCCGAACACATAGAGCAATGTCCAAAAACTGTTTAGATTTAATTATCATCATAATTTAAGTGTTTTTTTCTTTAAAAAATCATTTTTCATGTGCCAATTTATGGCCTAGTTATGTAATTGTGCAGTAAATAGGTGGAAAACTTAAAAAAATCCAAAAAAAAAACACAGCATAAATGATTAGTTGAGAAGTGAATTTAAAAAATGATATATAGTTTTCCATATAAAAAATGTATATTTCCTTATGCAATCACTCTTTAAAAGTCTGGGGTCAAAATGACCCCAAACACCTTAAGTGTTATCCTTTTCTAACAGTGATTAAGGGTTAAACCGGGGATAGTTTGCCAAATGCCTCAGAAAATCTGATCTGCCCGTTAACATGACACATCGGCACATATCTGATTAATTTCCACATATGAACGAGGCCTGACACTGATCTCGAAATATCCGAATGCGTGTGTTTTTTTTCCTGTTTACACGTCACGGTCATAGCAAAGAATAGGAATTGGGTCATATTTCACAGACAGTGTAAACGAGGCCTGTATGTCATGTGACGAGCGCGGCACACCTCTGGGCCTCGATCTTCTCCGATCAGCTTCGGCCGCTGCTGCTGCTCCACTCGCATGATCCGCAAAATCTGATCCGCTTCACAATCCGGCAGGTTTCCCCGGATCACAAATATGGAATAACCTGGAATGTGGAACTCATTACGCATATGGACGTATAATAAGAGCTCATGTGACGCACGACGATATTCGGAGCTTTACCTTCTTGCTGCAGCTGCGCTAGGAAAAGGGCCAGGTATGTGTCCGATATGAGCTCCGGTTCGGTCAACAGCGAGTTCAGATTAAACCACTAGATCAGGAGAGAGGAACTCAACATCATCTCACACAGCTGCCGCTCGATACACACACAGCGATCGTGGTGAAATCACACGACCCCAGTGGATACATCTGTGTATTCTCCAGCCCAACGATAGGTGTGTGTGTGTGTAAGAAAACATTCAGATTTTGTCATACGAGGAATCACAAGGTGGTCGTTAGTTCTCGCACAGACGTTACGTTTAAGTCAAGCTGAATCGGTATTAAGACAGTTGGCTGGCAGTGATGATTTATAGATGAAAATCGGTTTATTTTCTAACACGTGTATCGTTTAGCTTCAGAAGACAGATTCATCCACTGGAATCACCATTTGTGTGGTTTTTTTAAGTGTCAAATGAGCGGCAGCCGTTCACTTGCGTTATATAGACTCACAGAGTCGTGGATTATTTTCCAGACAATCTTTGTGTTAATCTGAAGAAAGAAAGTCATATACCGTACAGTGTGAAAGACTAAATGATGTGAGAGCTTTCATTTTTGGGTGAACTATTCCTTTAAAACAGGGTTTCTCAACCTTTAGCCTACTGCGACCACCACTTTTTTTTTTTTGTATGCCAGTCATATGACCCACTAAGGTGGGAAATAAATCAATAAATGAAATTCCTCATTAATATAGGCTACACCGTAGGCCTATGCTTATTATAATCAATGATAATCACGAAAACACACAAACATTTTCAACAATTAGGCTGATTATGAGACAAACAATTTTTTGTACTCATGTTATTGTGATAGCCTACTTGAGACTGTCGCTCTGAAATGATCATATCCAGACGTGGCGGTGGATTTTGGAAAAGTGCGACTCGTATTGTCACACACAAATAACTGTTGTCAGCCAAATTCCTGCTTTTTGTTTTCATTGCAATCACTGTTGAAAATCCAGACTCACAAAGATAGTGCTGAATGGCAAAAGAAACTTTGTTGCACAAACTGCGAGTTGAATTTCCCAATTTCCTTTCAATCCAATTTAAATTATATTCGGTATCGAGGCGTTTACATTTAAGTCCTTTTAGTTTACATTTAAGGCTTTTTAGTCCGATTAATCCGTTGAGTAACGCATTATTTGGATTTGGGTGCATGTAAACGGAGCCTGTTGTAATGAGTCTTTTGTGAAGCCCAATTTTTGGCTGTGCCGATTAACACAGAGAAAGTCTCGCGACTAGGGCTGCAACTAACGATTATTTAATAATCGATTAATCTGTCGATTAATTCGAATAAAATAAATAAAAAACATTAATTTCCAATCCTTTATTAAAAAACAGAACTAAAAGGTGCAAATTCAGTGAAATAAATCCAGTGCAAAAAAATGGACTAACAAAAAACATACACATGTATGCTTTACATCTGCCAAATATATAGGCTTTTTAAAAAATAAAGTTCACAAAAAGATGTATATTTTCTTGTTTAAAGGGGCCTGAGCCGTCAGAACAATAAATTGATTAAAAAAAATACAGAAAAATACAAATCAGAAAACTTAACAGGATTTGTTTGAACGTCAGAACTTGTTCTCTACACCACACTCGCACACACTCACAAACTCACAAACTTGTGTTGTGTTTTGTTTTTGTCAAAGATGTTATAATCTTTAACAAAATGTTTGAAACTTTTTAACAAGCAAATGGACTTATGATCATTTTACCTATATTAGGTAATAATAATAATAGCAATAATAATAATAATTATATCAGAAGATATCTCTAGTTTATCCTAATATTAATTATAAATACAATGAATATAAAATATAAATACAATATAAAGTAATATCAATTACAATGGATTGACCATCTCCTATGGTGTAAGGTATTTTTCCGCTCATCCTTTCCGAGCATATAGTGAAGTTTCTCTGAGACATTTAGAGTGAAGTTTGAACAATTCAGTGCTGCAAATTGTGGAAAAAATATTCCCCTTTGTAGTGGTAGGCTACTTGGACAGACAAGAAAGTGTTTTCATCTGTCTATCTGATTCAAATCACAGTTTGCTAATTCAGTGGTAAGAATTTAATTGTTGTTTCTATTTATATCTTATATAATAGCCTACGCCTAATTATGTATTAGTATCAGAGAATGTCTAGTATGTACCAAATTACTAATGCTCAGACACACTCAGTCTCTCTGTGCGTGATCTCGGACAAACGCACGCGTGAGCGATCGTCGGACACATTCGAGTCTCTCTCTCGTGATCACGGAAACACTCGGTTCTCTCTCGCTCCGCGTGAGCGATCTCGGACACATTCGGTCTCTCTCGTGATCACGGACACACTCGGTCTCTCGCTCCCGCGTGAGCGAATCTCGAACACATCGTGTCTCTCTCTCATGATCACGACACACTCGGTCTCTCTCTGCTCCGCGTGAGCGATCTCGGACACATTCGGTCTCTCTCTCTCGTGATCACGGACACACTCGGTCTCTCTCTCGCTCCGCGTGAGCGATCTCGGACACATTCGGTCTCTCTCGTGATCACGGAAACACTCTGTCTCTCTCTCGCTCCCGCGTAGCGATCTCGGACACATTCGGTCTCTCTCTCGTGATCACGGACACACTCGGTCTCTCTCTCGCTCCAGCGTGAGCGGATCTCGGACACATTCGGTCTCTCTCTCGTGATCACGGACACACTCGGTCTCTCTCGCTCCGCGTGAGCGATCTCAGGACACATTCGGTCTCTCTCTCTCTGTGATCACGGACACACTCGGTCTCTCTCGCTTCGCGTGAGCGATCTCGGACACATTCGGTCTCTCTCTCGTGATCACGGAAACACTCTGTCTCGCTTCGCTGAGCGATCTCGGACACATTCAGTCCTCTCTCTGTGATCACGGAAACACTCGGCTCTCTCTCGCTTCCGCGTGAGCGATCTCGGACACATTCGGTCTCTCTCTCGTGATCACGGAAACACTCGGTCTCTCTCGCTCCGCGTGAGCGATCTCGGACACATTCGGTCTCTCTCTCCGTGATCACGGACACACTCGGTCTCTCTCGCTTCCGCGTGAGCGATCTCGGACACATTCGGTCTCTCTCTCTCGTGATCACGGAAACACTCGGTCTCTCTCCGCTCCCGCGTGAGCGATCTCGGACACATTCGGTCTCTCTCTCTCGTGATCACGGACACACTCGGTCTCTCTCGCTTCCGCGTGAGCGATCTCGGACACATTCGGTCTCTCTCTCTGTGATCACGGACACACTCGGTCTCTCTCGCTCCCGCGTGAGCGATCTCGGACACATTCGGTCCTCTCTCTCGTGATCACGGACACACTCGGTCTCTCTCGCTCCCGCGTGAGCGATCTCGGACACATTCGGTCTCTCTCTCTCGTGATCACGGACACACTCGGTCTCTCTCGCTTCCGCGTGAGCGATCTCGGACACATTCGGTCTCTCTCTCTCTGTGATCACGGACACACTCGGTCTTTCGCTCCCGCGTGAGCGATCTCTGACACACTCGGTCTCTCTCTGCGTCCGCGACTCATCACGGACACACTCGGTCTTTTCTCTGGTGATCACGGAAACACTCGGTCTCTCTCGCTCCCGCGTGAGCGATCTCGGACACATTCAGTCTCTCTCTTCTCTCTCTCTCTCTCTCGTGATCACGGACACACTCGGTCTCCGCTCCCGCGCTGACGTGAGCAAACTCGGACACACTCTGTCTCTCCGCGTCGATCACAAACGGACACACTCGGTCTCTCTCTCTCGCGATCATCACGGACACACTCGGTCTCTCTCGTTTGACAAATGCGAACTCCGCGATTGAGCGACAGTGCGTGAGAGAGACCGAGAGTGCTCCACGCTCAACTCAAACTTTTTTCTTATTTTCAAATATTTCTGTGTTGCGCGTGACGCAACGAATCGATAATGTAATTCGTTGCCAACTCTTTCAGAAATCGATTTTAATCGACTTTAATCGATTCGTTGTTGCAGCCCTAACTCGCGACCCCCTACAGAACGAAACACTGATTTAAAGGATTATTAATGATTTCCTAATGATTTACTCTCCCCACATCATCCGAGATGTCCATGTGTATGACGGCAAATCAAAGTCAAAAAGAACCGAGAGCACAACCGATGCTGGCGCGCGCGGTAAATGACTTTCGCGAGAGGAAAACAGATCCGCACGTGACTGGAAACGGGGACTCGCGAGCTCATTCATAACCCGTGCGCGCTCGTGACATCTCCTCTGTACGCAATACAAGCCCTCGGGCGCGCGCGCATGATCATTCTACACGCCCTCACGCTTGATCTGCTCTCGCCTGCTGCTTTTTTTTATTTTTGACAGTCGAGAGGCGGGACTCCCTTTTTCCGGAAGTCAGTTGTGATTGGACGCCTGTCCAATGACTTGAGTTGAGACATCACTTAATTTGTTTTATTTATTGTGGTTAATTAATGTGTAATGTGATTTAATGCATTGTTCATATAGAATATATTCTTACCAGATACTTTTTTAATATAAAGCTTTAGTGATTGTTTAATAGATAGTTTTAGTTGCATTGTGTTGTTAAGAGATATTTACAGACTGTAATCACACATTTCCATGGTTATTAGCATTGTAAATCTTCCAAAATACTTATGAATTTTCACATAATAATAATATAAATTCTTGTTCATTATATTTTCTATTAAATGTAAAAGGGGTTCTGGCTTCTGAAGTTTAGATACAGAACACAGCATATTATAGCTTAAAAATGCCTTTTCAGAATTTGCTACCAAATACAGAGAAACAATATTAAATCCAGCAAATTAATAAACCCAGCAAAGCTATTACAACATTATATGGTGATCTTAATCATCTAACTTTCTGTAATCTAATAACTTAAGAGAAGAGAATGAGGCAAGTAGTACACAGCATAAATGATTAAACCCCATCTGCACATAACATATCATAAAAAAAATGAAATACATTAATGCTGCCAGAGCACCTTTTACATTTAATAGAAAATATGATGAACCACTCAAAATTGACATCATAGTAATACACATGACTTTTTCTCCAATTTATTTTAGATATTTTAAGCCAATAGCACAAATCATAGTGTTTTAAATATAAAATGTAAACATTTATAAGAATTTTGGCAGATTTACAGTGATAACCATGAAAAATGTGTCTATCTGTAAAAAAGTATCTGGTATATATTCTACATTAATAATGCATTAAATCACATTACACATTAATTAACCACAATAAATAAAACAAATTAAGTGATGTCTCAACTCAAGTCATTGGACAGGCGTCCAATCACAACTGACTTCCGGAAAAAGGAAGTCCCGCCCTTTAACTGTCAAAAATAAAAAAAAGCAGCAGGCGAGAGCAGATCAAGCGCGAAGGGCGTGTAGAATGATCATGCGTGCGCGCGAGGGCTTGTATTGCGTACAGAGGAGATGTCACGAGCGCGCACGGGTTATGAATGAGCTCGCGAGTCCCCGTTTCCAGTCACGTGCGGATCTGTTTTCCTCTCGCGAAAGTCATTTACCGCGCGTGCCAGCATCGGTTGTGCTCTCGGTTCTTTTTGACTTTCGATTTGCCGCCATACATGTGTTTCTTTCTTCAGTGGAAAAGAAAAGAAGGTTTTTGATGAACACACTCCAGGATTTCTCCATATAGTGTCTTCAATGGGGTCCAACGGGTCGAAGGTCAGATGTGAGTTTCAGTGCAGCTTCAAAGTCTCGAGCACGATCCAGCCGATCTCAGACAAACCAGCGACATTTACAACAAAACACACATTTATACACTTATATATGTAATCTTGCTAAAAGGTCTCACGTGTTCCTGTTCAGAAATGTAGGAAAGGGTGAAAAACTCAACTTCAAAATCATCCGACATCATTGTTTTACCTGTTATTTATTTATTTGTTCTCTTTGTAAACATTGGGTCGGTTCTTACGCCTATGTCACGCTTGACCTTTCAACCCAATCATGTAATGTGTGTCGCATCACATGACTTAGTGGTTATAAGTGTATAAATGTGTGTTTTGTTGTAAATGTCGGCTGGTTTGTCTAGATCAGACTCTTATTCCTCGGCTGGATCGTGTCGAGACTCTGAAGCTGAAACTCACATCTGACCTTTGACCCGTTGGACCCCACTGCAGACACTATATGGAGAAATCCTGGAGTGTGTTCCTCACAAACCTTCTTTTCTTTCCCACTGAAGAAAGAACACACGAACACCTCGGATGACGTGCGGGAGAGAGTAAATCATCAGGATTTTGAATTCTGAAGTGAACTTCTCCATTAAGTCAAGTCACCTTCATTTATACAGCACTTTTAACAATATAGATTGTTTCAAAGCAGCTTTACAGAGATAATAGGAAATGAAAGTAACCTTAAGCTCATAATGTAGTAAAACATGGCGTATGCCGATTTTAATCACAACAACAAAAAAATGTAAAGATAAGATAAAGATAAACACGGAAAAAATGGCAAACAAATCCATGTGTGCAGGAAGAGTTTGTCCGGAAGAGATTTGTGCTTAGTTCAAATGGTAAAAATAACCACAATTCTTAGAGAATAATCAGTATGATGCAAGATGCATGTAAACACGAGGGTTTGATCGTGTCCTGTAAACGTTTGACAGTAATTAAGTCCTGATTGGAAATAGTCCGATTATGGGTGCACATGCAAACGCAGCGCTTCTTGCTGCGAGCGACACACATACCTGCTGTCCCAGCTTACGCACCGTAAACCAGTGCTCCTTATAGTTGCATATAAAGGCCTTCTCGTGTCTGGAAGCAAACATGAAGAGGATGAGCGTCACACAGTGGATAACAGAAGGGATGCGGACGTGGTCAGAGAGACTCACATGGGGTCCATCTGTAACTGCTGGTACTCTCTGCTGTTGAAGAGAACGATCTCCAAACCCCAGACGCCCAGCGCGTTACTGATGACCTGCAAAACACAGCACACCTGTACTCAGCAAGTGCTCATGGGACGTCTAACCTGAGGACTGTGCACGGTGACGAGGGAAGCGAGATCAACCGCTCACGATTCAAACATTCGATCTTATTCCCTAATTCGACAATTCATCGATTCGGACAAGTTCGATTTCGTTCTGACCCAGAGAGAGCCGTTGCCACGTGCGAGTCTCAGAGTCTTTTCAACAACGGTTTCATTATTTCTGTCTCTTAATAATTCCGATTATCACAGAAGTACGGGGATAAAACGTTATAGATCAGATATAAACACTGATGTCTACAGTAGCGATCAAAACAAGGTAAAACACCTTTTAAAAGTAACTTTACACTGCAATTACATCAAGTGATTTGTCATCGAATCATTCATTCAAAAGATTCATTCAAAAATACTGATTCATCCAGTGATGAAGAAAAAAGAAGTCTTTATGTGTGAGTGATTGAATCATTCATTTAAGAGATTAGTGTTAAAACACAGATTCATCCAATAATGAGGCAAAAGAGATTAACAACATCGATTCATCCAGTCAAGAAGCAAGCGATGTCTTTACGAGTGAGTTATTGAATCGTTCATTCAAGAGATTAGTATTAAAACACTGATTCCTTTAGTAATGAAGCAAAAAAAGTCTTTATGTGTGAGTGATTGAATTCAATAGATTTGTTCAAAAACGTTGATTCATCGAGTAATGAAGCTAGTGACATTTTTACAAGTCATTCACTTGAGATTTGTTGAAAAATGCTGATTCATCCAGTAAAGTCATTGAATCATTATTTTAAGAGATTCGTTCAAAATGCAAATTCATTCAGTAACGAAACAAGTGAAGTCATTATGAGAGAGTCATTAAAGCATTCATTCAAGAGATTCATTTAAAAACGTTGATTCATCCAGTAATGAAGCAAGTGAACTCTTTTCGAGTGAGTGAATCATTCATTAAAGAGATTCGTTAAAAACACTGATTCATGCAGTAATGAAGCCAGTGGGATGTCTTTATGAGTGAGTTATTGAATCATTAATTAAAACAAATTTTAAATATTTAAATTAATGAAACACTTTTATAAATAGACTACAGAACAGGGCTTGACATTAACTTTTTGAGGCACTTGTCCTTCGGACAAGTAAATTTATGTTTCACTTGTCCATGCACAAAAGTCACTTGTCCGGGTAAAGATTTGTAATTTCATCTAGGGCTGCACGATTTGGGGAAAATGTCATATTGCGATTATTGAGGTCAATATTGCGGTTGTGATATGCGATTGCGATATAATAAACAAATGGTTTCATGAGTCAACTTGTTTGGCTCTAAACCAAATGATTAGTGATAATTCTGAAATTAGCAATAACAACTAAATGATCGATAACACCTATAATGATCAATAAGCCATTGATGTCTGGATAAAAATTAACTGTCTAACAGGTAGGACATATACAGAAATTGAATAAAGTTATCATACAGTCTGCGCTGCATAAATTATAAATTATATATAGAATACTCCTTATTAAAGCTACACAAGTTCTTTAGTCACGAGCAGTGAGTAATTTTCTCTGTTCCCTTTGTTCTTTCATTAACTTTACTGACCGAACGCTTTATTGGTAGCTGGCCCTTTAAGAGCAGCCGCTGTGGACAGAGACGCGGATCTCACACGCGCCTCATTCTCTCGCGAGTCACAACTCTTTATGTCCATCATAAGACTGCTCTTATGTTATGAAGATACTCAACAAATGACATTTTGGCTTAATTGTGTGTGTTGTTGATGTTCGTTCAAGCGCGAAAGAGAACTTCAGGCGTGCGGTCTGTGCATGCACATTTTATTTTGTTTGAAATTTAACTTGTCTGGTCGGACAACTAATTTTCTCTTCTACTTGTCCTACAAAAAACCCACTTGTCCCGGACAAGCGGACAAGCCTTAATGTCGAGCCCTGCAGAAAATAACATTTTGTCAGAACCCTGTAGTTAATGACATATTTATATTTAAACATGTCAAATCTGATTCTGTGATTGTGCTTATTCAGAATCGAAGCAGCTCTGAAATGATTATGAAAACAAACTTTAGACAATCATACACAAGAAGCCCAAGCACACGACCGAAGGAGGAGTGTGATGAGATGGTTTTCACAGTAATGATGCCAAAGAAGAGCAGTTTTCGGTTCTTAAAGTCCCCCTGTGGTGTAAATCCAGCGTTTAATGTTGTTTATGTGTGTGTGTGGTGTTTTTAATCCGCTTTAACCAAGCGGCAACCTCCCCGTCTCTCTCTTGAAGCCAATACGGAAGTGAATTAAACTGCAATTCTCGAGTGGCCGCTTGAGGCAGGCTGCAGAAGCGAGTCAAATCTGTATCTCCCCCATGTCAAAATGCCCAACTTTACAGCAGAAAAAAACAGGTTTACAGCCTGGAGACACAAAAAGTGGCTTTGGTCTATAGAGCTCATTTTTCCCTTCATGACAACTGTGAGGGGGTGAATTTTTTAAAACTCATCTGTTTAAATTATATTTAAGCCTTAAAGTTTTGCATAATTAAGGGCGTGGCCACTTGAGTGACAGGTGCCGCTGCTTTCACTGCTAGTCGTTAGTCTGTGGCCTGTTAGCGTCACCGTCAGCTGTGTTTGTGCTTTTTCCGGGATTATTTCATTCAATTTAATACATGTATTATACCTTCGCCCGTGCACGCCGTTGGATTCCGTCGTGTTGAGTATGGAGAGATCGACCAGCGCTGTGTTTCCAGCTGTTTCCCTCGCGCATCTAATGGATGTTTCAGTGCGTTCGTTCTGTCCAAGCAATAGATGCACACACTTGAATGAGCGCGGATTTCTAGTTCATTTACTTGAAGTTCTGAGGTAATATCTTTGGTTTGACCCATCTGAGAAACTGAGAGGCGGCCAAAATCAGATTGTAAAATGGACTGAATTAAAGCTCTTTACGAACTTGACGTGAGATGCTGACTGACATGTGTGCTTGCCTTGAATCACTGTCACATGCACAAGCTTAGAGCAATATTGTAAGTTACTAATACATTTTTAACTAGCAGAATAATAATGCATCACGATGCACATAGTTGACTGCTTGAATGTTGTGAGAAATGTGTGTGATCTGTGTTATGTACTGTTGTATACATGCTCCTTTGCCACTTGTGAGATTAATAAAGTTGATAAAAAAGTAAAGTAAATAGTCTCACTTTTAGTTACGTCTTAACTATTATAATATTTCGAAGGGCAAAAACATGAACTTGAACCATTGGCTTTACTTTTTCAATCAGCTGTCAATTCAGCGCGAGGGCAGTAGCATAGAGCATTAGCACCTCAGCTCCACCCGCGTCCCGCCTCTTTGCCCATTTTAAATTATCCGGTAGTGACGAGAGGTGACGCACTGCCAAGATGGCGACGGTTGGCCCCGCCCACTTTAGGCCTCAAAAACGCTCTTCAGAAACCTATGGGTGACGTCACGGACACTACGTCCATATTTTTTTACAGTCTATGGCTTTAACACACACCATGTGTAAGCTGATAAGTGGACAGCATTGCTGAGTATTTCCTCCTTAAAACTGCAGTGAACCAAAGACAGTCTCACAGGGTTTCTGCAGGTTTCAGAAAGTCAAATTTAAGACCTTTTTAAGACATTTTAAGACCATAAACATTGAAATTTAGGACCTAAACGACGCATTACCAACTATTTTTATAAAAAAATTATTTTATATGTGTGTGTAGGTGAAATTTGTACTTTGCATTTTATACTGTAAAAACAAAATTATAGCTGATTTTTAGTTGATCATACCCAGAGATGAAATGGCATGAACATTTCATTTCATGATTATTATGAAATCAATTTGCCAAATGTATGTCTAAACCCAGCAAATAAAATTAGCATCAATATGTACTTTTTTGTTTACATAAACATTAAAATACCATTAAAAATGATGGCCAGATTTTAAAGGAGTGTCTTGCAACAGGTTATCTAGTTAAAATAAAGTCTTCACAAAAATAGTTTTAGAAACAGATAAACCTCACGTATTTCAGCCTTTAAATGATCTTTTATAAAAAGATTGAGTCAAAAATGATAAATTACTGACATTCACATCCCCTTATCTTTTATTATTATAAAATTTGGGCCGATTTTCCTGTTGCGTCTGTCGTTGCTAAAGGATTTCCACCACGAGAAGCGCTTGCTGTAACGTCGTTAGGTCTGCTACAAGATTTATTGACGGAGAAGAGAAAACACCGGTAGTGTTTGGGTGTACCGCGATCTTCATGTTGACTGAGCGTTCAGTGTTGTTACGGAAGGGGCTGATTGGTCGGTTCTTCGGTTCGTTTGCGGCGTTCTGAATCTGAAATGGTGAGATTTTTTCAATCTCGCTGTGGATGCGACGCACCTATATTTGAATGAACTTGAGCGCGCGCAAACCTGGTGTATGAACGGCCTCTTAGCGAGCTGCCTCTTATCTAAGCCAGCGAGCTAATGCTAGCGCGCGAGCGCGTGTTGAACCGGTTTGAACCGCTGCACTAGAGCTCCGCTTTGTAGGCTACGACTCAATACTTTTTTGCTACTTTGTAATAACTTTCTGCTGCCAGAGTTTTGGCAAATGAACGAGGGTAAAATCTTTTTAAGACCCGACTAAATCAAACTTAAAGGTAGTGAACGTCAGAATTTTATAAAAACTTTTTACCAAATTTGTTTAAACTTTCTATATATATCAATGCATAATTAAAATCGTTTAATCTGCACTAAACGCAGCTCATTACTTCGAACCGGGACGAAACAATGGATTGGCTGTCACTCTCTCGCAACCATGGCAACCACCCTTTTGCCACACAGGACCTGCCCACTTGCGCGTATCCAGATCGTACCTGTTCGCGTGCTTGTTTGAGCTTGAAGATGCAAAACTCGACGCAGGTCCTCTTGTCTAAAAAGTGCTCCTTGCCCTGCACTTCGCCTACCCCGTCCTCGGCCTCTACTTCCTCGGACCCTAATAGCAAAATCCTCTGCTTCGCCCTCGACCACGGATCTGTCCTCGAGCTCACGATGCGGTACTTGCTGTCTTATACTGTCTATGGGTAACTTACTTGTCTCGGGTGTGTAGTCCTCATCAGAATCAACAATGCTTTCATCAAGCAAACTCTTACATGCAGAACACCATATATATGTAATGAATCTTACATGAAATTCCTCTTCATCACAGTGTAAATGATGGCAATGGAAAAACGTGTATCATGCAACCTGTTTTTAGCTTTGCCTTATAGATAACTAACTAGCTCGTTCAGCGAATCAATATTGTAAGCTTTACCAATATCAATATGCTAGCTTGATAGAGAGTAATAAAATCCAACTTATTTGTTTATCTTCATAATGATAGTTAGATTTTTTTATTTACATGTGTTTCTGACATGATGTCACTACATGCACTTCTTCCTCCCCTCTCCGCTCGTCTGAGGTAAATAATGCGTCTTCAGCTCAGCTGTCGGAGTTGCGCGTTCATGTGTTTTGGGGGCGTGGCTTTGGAAGGAGCCAAGAAGGGAGGGGGTGAAGTGAATGGAAATAATGAGCTGTCTTTAAAACAGTCGTGAGAGGTCTACAGACACTCGATTTTTATACTTTCTTTTTCAGAGTACTTAGATTTTAATTATGCATTGATATATACAGAAAGTTTAAAGAAATTTGGAAAAAAAGATTTTTTTTTCAATTCTGACCTACACAACCTTTAAGACTTCAGATGAAAATCTAGCCGTTTTTAAGACTTTTTAAGGCCTTAAATTTAAAGTTCAGAATTTTAGACTTTTTAAGACCCTGCGGAAACCCTGGTCTCAAAAACACGCTGTGAAGTCGCTGGTGTTTCTGACGTCACAAACCACCTTGTAACCAATCAGATCAACGTGTGATCGTCCACCAGTGGTGAGCTGAGTGAGGGAGTGAGTGGAGGCGGGGCTCATTTGCATATTCATTGAACAATACTAAATGAGGCGAGGGTGTCGAGCAGTGGTGGAAAGAGTACTGACAAATTGTACTTAAGTAAAAGTATTGCTACTTAAGTAATAATTTACTTGACAGGGTTTCTGCAGATATCTTTCAATTAAATTTAATGCCTTTTTAATGCCATTTTAAAATGTTTTAATGCCATATATGACCCATGACTAACCATATATATATATATACACAAGTTACAGACACCCATAAAAAAACTGATGCTAATTATCTGGGAATCATTCTCTAACAGCAGTCAAGTTGTCATTGTTTATGTCAAACAAGTTGTGATTTTTTTGCAACATTAAAACAAGAGATCATGACTTATCTTGAATCTTACCCAGATATAATAGTGCTATTTTCTGATATTGTGCTATTGTGTGGCCCATTTCTCGACGCGCTTGATTCCTGCCGGGTCAATAGTGACAGTCATGCGGCCAGACACATTTAAGGCACTGTGGCATATCAAACAAATTATAAATTGTTTTTCAGCGTGAGAAATACAATGTACCATTAAAGGACCATTACAGTACATGCGTGTAACGGTCGGGTCTATTCTTGCTACTAGCAACTTATATTAGATCTCATTAAATGACAAATTGAACACAATGTACTATTTAAATCTAACGCGCGACTTGTGGCCGTCACACCGCATTTGGGATTTTACGGTGCTGATTCCTATTGTCCCCAACTTAAATGCTTTTTTACAAATGCCGCAAAATCCTTCATGATTTTTATCACTACTGGGTTGCAACCATGTCTTAAAAGTTTTGTTTTCCAGCCACTTTGGCTGGAATTTGCACTTCCCCATTTTTTCAAGGTTCAGACCTTTCCTGTATGATACAACAGACCTGCGTCACCTCCACATCACGGCTCTTTTGCTCTGGCTGGAAGCAATTACAACACTGGTTCTGCATATTTATCACACGAAACGTACATATTTTGCGATAGCAAATACAAATTATTAATCATGAAAGCTATATTCAAATACATTTATATTAAAGTATCTTCAAAACTATATAAAAAAATAATGCCTGTATGAATCAAATTTAATGATTTTTAATGCTCTTTAAGGCCTTAATTTTCACAAAATCCATTTAAGGACTTTTAATGCTTTTGATGCTGCCGCGGAAACCCTGCTTGAGTACAAGTAGAAGTACTGAAATATAATATGACTCAAGTAAGAGTAAATAAGTAGTTTGCTTAAAAACTACTCAAGATAACTGACGTTACAAAGTACTTTAGTATTTTTCTATTTTTACCCAAAATGGGGAGAATGATAACGAAATGGAGCGCTGAACACTCTCATGTCATCTATTTCATTCATACTGAAGGCCCAGTACTGATGCATAGAAGTATTAAACATTCAAAATGCCTTATATGGATATAATAACATGCAAATAGTGATGTTTTGACTGATGAAACATGAAGACAAACACATTATAGCTATAATATATCTGTGTTCATCAAACTATCAGGTATTTTCAAAAGAATGATGTATGTCTGGAAAGGGATAGTTCACCCAAAAATGAAAATTAGCCCACGATTTACGCTCCCTCAAGTCATTTTAGAAGATATGACTTTTCTTCTTTCAGTCGAATACAATCAGAGTTAGGATATTAAAAAAATGGCCTGGCTCTTCCAAACTTTATAATGGCAGTGAATGACTGGAGAAAATTTGAAGCCCAAAAAAGTCCATCCATCAATGATAAAAGTGCTCCACATATAGACTATAGCTTTCTCTGTTGTCAAGAACAATTTTTTATTACTAATTTTGAAAAGTAAGTCCAGGTAAGATCATTTGAATGTTTGGATTTGAATCATTCATAATTAAAAGAAAGTTAATGGAAAAGTTCTGATGAAAAAGGTATGAAAAACAATAAAACAATATGAATAAAACATTTCCAGTAAAAAAAAATAAAAATAAGTGGGGTATGGTTAACATGTTAAATTAAATTATCTTTTTTCGTTGTAGCCTACCGAAAATGTGCTGGGAGCCCACTGTTGCTATGGGAACGAACTACACTTTTATATGCATCTGACTGACAGCTAAATCATGCGATCTTATTTCACTTTTTTCAGCTTTGTACAAAGTTTGCTTCGTATATTTAGTTTAACTGTATTGTTAAACAGGGCGAGCTTTACAATTAATTTGAACTGTGTGCATGTATTTTAGACACTTACATTGTTCTTGCTCCGTCCATCATGCAAACCATCGTCCATGTTATGAGCCGAGCTTTTTTATTTACTGCAACTGCTCAGTGCTCTGGTATTATCAATGGTATGACCCATTTCAGTCATTGCCATTAAATATGAGCAGAATATCACTTACATTCACTGAAATATTGAAACGTTAGCGCTACTGATTCAAAACACGAGCGTCGGTGATAATGATTGAATGTCAAAACGCGGTTGTGAACGCCCCGCCCCCAGCCGAACTAGAGATTTTGATTGGTTTTGCGACCTGAGTCAGGACTTGGCTATGTCAGTTGGCTGAAGGGCTTCAGGAACTGTCTGTTATTGGCTGAAGCGCAGTGCTCCACCGCAGTGGTTTGAATTGTATGCTCAATTGGGCGGAGCATGGCCTCTGTTGTCTCTCGGCACCTTTGTCAGAGTCCTTTGTACTTTTTATGAAAGTGTAATTATAGAGAAAGGTTGATGGCTATTATTTCCATTTTACTCAAGTAAGAGTAAAAGTACCATAATTTTATTATACGCAAGAAAGTAGAAAAAATGAAAAAAAATGTAAAGCTCTAGAGTACCTTGCAACGAAAGTCTTTGTAATTAGTTACTTTCCACCACTGGTGTCGAGTTACATTCAAGGTGGTTTAAGCCATTTTTTTTTTCACAGAAAAAAGTTTAAATGTAATTTTGGAGAGTTTTGAGGGATTCATATTATTGACTTTAAAAAAAATCACTTTATTCTTAGTGTAAAGAACATTTTAATAATCTAAAGCACCTTTTTATACTATAAAGAACGTATTGTGCAATTGAAAGATTCAAAGGGTGTTAGATATCCTTCATGTGCCACTGAAGAGCCGTTGTGTCCACGAGTGCAGAAACTGTGTATCGCTCAGACCACACTCACCTGGATGGAGAAGAAGCCGCTGTCGTCCATGTTTCCCGACGGTTGCTGAAGAGGGCAGAACACACAGGTGTTAGGATTATAAGAGTGAGCTGAGCTGTGTGTGTGTGTGTGTGTACCTGTAGGAAGGTCCTGTACTCCTCCGTCTGCACTCCTCCCTCCGCCATGCGCATGCGCTCCTCCTCGTCCAGCTGGTGTGCGATGGCCGACAGCTCCACCGGACTGAAGTACTCGCCCTGCAGGAGGTTATTCAAGCAGTGCTGCGCACACAGAGAGCCCTCTTGCTGAAACACACACACACACACACATTACTGTTAGGGATTTTACATGCACGTTTTTGTCCAAAGCGACTGACAAATGAGGAATACAGCAGGCGAAGTCGTATTTTGTGCTCAAAATACTGAGTTCAGTCATTAAAAGGAATTTTTTTGGTTAAATATTAAATCTATCACATGTAAAATATGATCCCTCTCGTGCAAAGTGACCTAATCTCACACTTAAACAGCAGATATATATATATATATATATATATTCATGATGACCCAATTAATACTGTTAAAAGAAATGATAAAACGGTTATTTCCAATCATTTGATTCGGATTGGTCAATAGCTGTGCTTTATTCATGATAAAACTATGAGCGCTTCACCCAACGGTTCTGTGTATCGCTGCGCAACACTGCAGTTCCTATGTTGTGTTTATTTGAGCTCTCGTGTATATTACACACTGGAGCGTTGTTGCTGTTCACGCTCAGGGACTATTTTTTTCCAGCGGAAGGAAGGCTTTTAGTGATTTTACTTCATTAAAGTTGCACTAATACATATTTTTTTTTTACTTTAATATTTTTATTGTGTGGTGACCGTTTTATAAAAGTAATAAGGTACAAGAGGCTGTGCTGTATAACCTTATTGCTTACTTATTATAAATTTGTAAAACATGTAGGCTACTTTCTATTACATCATTGTGTTTTTCTTCTACTGACAGTACTCTACTGTTATTTGTATTCATTTATTTTGTCAATTGATTTTAATGAAATGTATTAATTTTCAATTTATTTCAATCAAATTTCATGCATTTCAAATAACGTTTTATTTTAATTACATTTTTTTGTTTAATCTTACTTTAACTGTGTATTTATTTTGACCTTTTACGGTTTTGTTATTTATTTTAATAAAGTTGTATTTATTTGTTTAGCTTTATCAAGTTTATATAAGTATTTCCATTAATTTATGTTTTATTTAATATTTTAATTAAATACAATTTGAGTTATTTATTACATTAAATCATTGTGTTTTTCTCCTCACTGTAGTACTGTACTGGTAGATGTTTTATTTATTTGTTTGTTTTTATTAACTTTTTAAATCACATTCATGTATTATTTAAACCATTTTTATGTATTTAATTACTTAGTTTTATCTGGTTTTTATACACTGCTTTTACACTTTTATTTTTTTTAATCAAGCTTTATTTTAGTTTTGTCAAATGTAATTTATTACATGCATGTATTTTAATCAAATGAAAAATGTATTGATTTCAATTCTATTTTATTTATTTAAATAATGTTTCATTTATTTGTTAAATGATTTATAACATGTTTAACAACTTATTTATCTAATATGATATATTAATGTCTTAGTTATTTAAAATTTTATTTTAATAACATTTATTTAATTTGTCAAAAAGTGTATTTATTTATTTATACACGGTTTTTCTTGAAACTTTTAAACCCCGGACCCAGTTTATAATATAACCCCTGATTACTGTGACTCAGTTAGTGCAGTTCTTGATCTTACAACAAAACTGTGACTTCACAAATGAAATCCACTGAGAGCTCATTCCATAATAACTGATTATGTGTTTACTGTAGTAAAATTAGACAAACAAAAAGACACGATATTGTCAGAATTACCCGGAGAGCAGCATTAGACCCGTGATATTTTACTCAGAACTACGGTATATAATAATGTACTAAGTTACCATTGTAAATGTTAGTAGATGCAGTTACTGTGGTGTTTATAGAATCATAATCCGCGACATCATCTTCACATGAGAGAGATGTGAGAATAATAAAAGCGTCACTATGACAGTAAACAAAACAACTCGAACAATTTCAGTCCATTTCGGATCGTTGACAGTCGATAAAAGTCCATTAACGCTTCATATAACCCCGTGTGAGCTCGCTCCCGTGAGGATAAGCTGAAAGACGGACAAAGCTCTTATTTATCGGGCGAAGCACATGTGTGAAATATGCGATATAATTCATAAATATAATTCGCTAAAATGCGATTCTTACTTTTTCGTGGAAAATCGACTCCATGTTTGTTAAAGTGTGAATGACGGGACAGTCGGAAACAACGACACGCCAAAACATGTCAAAATAAAAGTCATTCAACATCTGTTAACATCTGATCTTTTTTTTTAATTACATATTAAAAACTGGACAGACAAATACAGACAGACAGACAGACAGACAGACAGACAGAACAGACAGAACAGACAGACGGACAGATAGATAGATTTTTGTCTCAGATTTAAAACTTAAAACGTGTTTGGAAAATATATTTTTAAATGCATGTTTCATAATAATAAAAACACTTCCAAAACAATTATTTTAGTTTCACATTTTTACAACTTTTCCCTTCAATAAACGTGGCAATAATCTTCGTAATATGAATCTTCTTTAAAAATAGACCCAGTCTGTGACCCAAAGCTTTCCAGATTTACCAGAGTTTAATTTGGACATTTTAATTTCCAAGTCTACACTCAAAAAGTGTTTAACAGCTAATAAATGGATCGTAACTATTCCATAGATATAATTTAGTACCATAAAATCCCCTAAAACTACAAAACATTAAACAAAAAATATTATTGAACTAAAATATAACCTGGTATATTTATTTTCTATAATGAATTCAATGAAATACGTTCTTCTTTCTTTGTCAAAAACTAACAATACAACCACAAATTGTTACCACCTTTCTATTATGATTTTTTTTTTCATACTTTAAAACCTCCTTGTAGGTGTCAAAATTCCTGTTTTTTCATTGTCCCACAGACTTTTTAACTTCAACAATGAAAATACAGTTTAAAAACATGACTTATTATCTGGTAACTATGAATATACCTAAATTAAGCACTAATAAAATAATTAAAATACATTATAGTATTTAATGTAGAGACCACAATCAAGATTACTTTTTATACCAAATATAGCTGACGCACATTATTGGTGTCATTCCACCGCAACACTGTAATGTCCCTTTAAAAAGTTTGTGTGACTGATTGATGGTTTCTATGGAAATGTTCAGTGACGTCATCAGAGCACATGTTGGATATGGAGCTGCCTGAGGCATTTCAAATTTTCATCAAGAACAAAAGAAGAAAAATCAAGGAAAATATCGCTTGAACAGTTTATGTATTTATTCTACACCATTTCCAAACATGCTGTACCTTCAAGGGTGTTTTTTTTTTGTTTTTTGTTTTTTTCAAGTAACACATTCTAAGTTAAATAAGAGTATTTTGCATAGGCCTACATCAAATGCTAAGTATTAATGCAAAGCTCATGTGCAAAGCTAATCAGTGAAGCTATCTTCCATTTTTTTCCACGAATAACTACAGAAATGTAATTTCCACCGGTTACAAAGTACAACTGACTGTACCCTAAAACTCTTCCCAACTGAGATAAATGGTTGAACAAAGACTGCATTCACCCCTTATTTGTCATGTATGTTATGTCATAATTTCTACCATTTATTATTTTTTTTTATGTTTATTTTCCTTACAAATACCCTTTTTGTACTTAGACTTCATTTATTTTCTTGTTGTATTAAGTGCTGCTCCCTCTGGCAAAATTTTCTCTGTATTCTGTATTAGAAAAATAAAGTTATGCAGCCATGTTTGTTTGTAATTCTTTAAATTGCAATAAAAAAATTAAATGAAAAAAAAGTACAACTGACTGGTCCGTATATAGCCGGTGTAGTGAAGAGCATAGACATCATATAGGTAGACGCTACTGCCTCTTCTTCTTCTACCGCACTTTAACTTCATTAAAATGATGTGATTTTTCAATAACAATTACCGAAATTAAGCATCACAGACAAATTGCATCACAGACAAATTGTTTAATATTATTATTATATAGAAATGGTTGTTATTCAGCCCCGTTACCCGTTTAATACCAGGTTTACCAGCGGGAACACTGAATGAAACGAAGCGAACGTACAAGCCAGTGTGACACGCGTAAACCAATGGTGTGACATAATCAGATGACTGACGCCACGGGTTTTTATTTAAAAGAAAGAACGTAGCCTACGTTTGTATGTAGACATAAGCAATTTTCACAATACTAACTAAAATATAGCATAATTAATATTATTTTATTGAATTTGAATTAGTCGTTTGAAGAGTAAAAAAAATCAGTCGGTCTTAACGCAAGTTACAACCGGCAAGTCGGATTCAAACTGAAAAGGAAAAAAAATAAATAATTGGGTCGGCCCTAAATTGACAGGGTCGGTCGGGTTACGGCAAACAAGAATATTTTTAAGGATGGCCTTAAGCTAATTAAGAAACAATAAGACGTTATATGAAAAGTTGTTATTTATTACACATATACAGATCATTCAGTGTAACTGTTACAGCATTTGCGGCAGATCAGAAATGACCGCAGCGGCGTCTGCATATTTGTAATGATTAGACACGGCTGAATGAATACGACCGTTGAATGAATACATCGTGTCAAATATACATTTCGAATTAATAGTTGTTCCTAGATTAACAAAACCTGCAGGTCTCGTTGACTGAAATCCTATTGTAAACATAATCCTCTGATATTCGGACTTGCTGTTTCCAGCCGTTTCGGCACATGTAGTGGTGCACGATATATCGACCGCCGATATAACATCGGCCGATTTGGTAAATTTTTTATACATCGGTATCGTTCCGATGTCAAAATGAGGGCCGATGTGAACAGGCCGATGATCATTCCTGTGTATTTGACGTGCGTGTAGATTTGAGTGTGGGGGCTGGGATGTTTGTTTTTACACGAGCGTGCGCAAGTCCGTTTAAAACGTCAAGCGCCTGAAGACTGGAACTGACGCGCTGTTTTCTGTCAGCCGCGTATTTTTGTCCCGCCAAAGCCATATTTGACCGGTAAGTGATGTAGATGAGTGACTGCTTCGCTTGTTTAACTGAGGGAACGAGAGAGAGTGAAAGCACCGGTCACGCGCGTCGTCTTCAAACGGTCTCTCTCTCCCTCACTCGCGCATGTTTATGAATTGAGTTGACTGAATATCTTTGAGAATACACGATGGTAAAAGTTTTTTTTTCTGAACTACTGGTTGTGAATTGTGCTAAAATAGCATTGCCTTATCTTCTCTGAAAAGCTTAAGTTTCCACACATCAGATCAGATGACATAAACCACACTTTCAATAAACCAAAAAAAAAAAAAAAATCTACCTGGTGATGAAATGTTAGCGATTGGCTATGGCAGATCCTGAGTGACTCTGGGCAGATCCAATAGTTTTGAACTTTAACAGTGAACCCGCCTACAAGGAAGGAAACGTTTCTCAATGGAGGGGGGCCAGACTCTATGTACAAATGAAATGTACTAGAGTCTGGTTGAACCAGGCTACATATTCAATACATGTCTTGCTGAAATCCCTCGAGGTGGAACACACCAACGGCATTTTAATACAACCAACATGATTAGGCATCTTCGAACACGCCATACAACAGCCGAATATGCAGAGTATGAGAGACTAAACCAGCCGACGCAAACATCCCCATCCCTCAATCAGCCGACTGTGAGTGATGCCTTTAAACGACGTGAACCATACAGCCGGGATATAGAAAGAGATGGAAAGACATCACGTCTAGTATCATGGAATTCATTTGCCTCGACGAACAACCTCTATCCGTTGTGGAGGATAAAGGGTTCCGTCGCCTGCTAACCTGCCTTGATCCACGATACGACCCCCAGGCAGGAAATATCTAACTGATGTGTGTCTCCCCGCGTTGTACAAATCCGTGCACACACACATTGACAAGCTTCTGAGTGATAGCGTACATATTAGCTTCACAAGCGATATATGGAGTGCAGACGCCTGTCCAATGTCCCTGCTAAGCTTAACGGCAGCACTTTATTGACTCAAACTTCAAAAGACACAACATTGTGCTACACTGTCAGGATTTCACGGGGTCACATTCTGCGGAGGCTTTGGTGAACGCATTTAGCAACATGTTTCAGTCATGGGGGATCCAAAAAGAGAAAATCCACGCAATTCTAACCGACAACGCCAAAAACATGCAAAAGGCAATGAGAGACGCAGATTTCCCTGGCCTGCCGTGTATGGCACACACTCTCCAGCTTGCGGTGCATGAGGGGATATTGTCCCAGCGAAGTATTTTGGATATCACAGCCTCAGGGAGACGCATAGTTGGGCACTTTAAACATTCGCCGCTGGCTTACAGACGGCTGGAAAATGTACAAAAGCAACTCGGCCAGCCTATTAAAAAACTTCGCCAGGATGTGTCCACTCGATGGTACAGTACATTGTACATGCTCCAGAGTCTATGAGTCCAGAAATTGGCGCTTGCAGCATATGCTGCAGAATACGAATTGCCATGCACATTTACAATTCACCAGTGGAAATTAATCGAAAATATGATCTCCAGCCTTGCCCCGTTTTGAAGAGCTGACACAACAAATCAGCTCCTCAACTGCGTCAGCTGCGGATGTAATTCCGTGTATAAGAGCTCTCACCCGACTCTTGGAGAAGACGGAGTCTGACCATGGCGTGAAAACATCAAAAACAGTGCTACTGGAAGCTATCAGAAGACGATTTGCTGACATTGATACACAGAAGCTATATGCAATTGCGACTATCCTAGATCCAAGGTAAGAGAAACTTATCACGTATCATTAGTCTTCCATTGTCTTTCAGTCTTAGGCCAATCTACCTCTTTGTTTAAAATACGTAATTATGCTTTTCTTATGCCTTATTTGAAGGGATCAAATATATTATTAAATTAATATAGTAGGCTTACTAGGCTTTAGTAATCTAAAATATTTTTAAACTATGTAATATTTTTTGTCATAGTTGGAAATACTATCGAGTAGGCCTATTTCATGTTTTGAACCTGTAGGCCTGTGCATTGCTCATATTGACCGTTTAACCGTTAACCTACATTTTTTTGGACCGATTAATAGCCTTTTTTTGCTGCATGGTTAAAAAAAACTATATGGCTATGCCTATATTTGTTAACTCAATGTGGCGCATTGATACGCAACTATAGCCTACAGACATATTTCAAAAAAAATAAATAAATCCGGTTTTCAGCTGAAAACTGATTCAGTGTTTTCTTTTTGTCATCATAATTTAATTGTTTAAGTTAAAACAATATTTATTTTAGGCCTATTTTATGTTTTTTTATTTATATTATTCTGTTTTTCTCTGTTGACACTGTCAGAAATGCTGCAGGTGTGTGAACATTTTATATGAATCCAGATTCTGTTGTTGATCTGTTTGCACAAACCGGTGATTTATTATTTTTTTTACGGGTCACAGACAATCGTAAATTAAATTTTGTCTGTCTAAAATTAACCGAAATGAGCATTCTGACACAAATGGATGTGGGGATGTGTGCATGGCATGTCACTCTAATTGATTTTACATGGTTTTCAATTTTTACATTATTTCATTTCAGGTACAAAGACAGATACTTTCCAGAGGCACTCAAACCAACTGTGCATGATCTGTTTCGGGAAGCTGTTGAAGCTCATTGCGGGCCCTATAAAATCCGTTTTATTTTTTCCAAATTCCGTTTTTGGTTTAATTTCAGCTAATTCCGTTTTTTCGTTTTAATTTTTGGGAATTCATTTTTTTACCCTTTATTGTTATTTTAGTTGTAAAAAGAGTGTGCTTTTAATGTTAATTATTAAAATGTACACAAATAAAATTTACTATTAAAATGACAAATACTGCATGATGCAACATAACACTGCACTCTAAGTACTTCAAGTAACAACAAAATATGGTTATGAGCTTTAAACTGTCCTGTAAAATAAATTATATTAGTTTATATAAGTTAAAATAAAAGTCACACTCTAGCTGCGTCCTAATGTGCATACTATCCATCCTAGATAGTATGCGATATTAGTAACTGTAAATACTATTTCGGGCATAGTATGCACAAATTGCACATTGGGACGCAGCTTCTGTCTCTCGCACGCACTGTTGAGCGCTCTCGGACACACTCGTGCTGCGTCCCAATTCGCCTACTTATACTACGCCCTAAAAGTGTGTACTCTTTTTGTGAAGAAAAAGTATATACTTTTGAGTGTGCAGCAAAAAGAGTAGTGCAAGCTTTGGGACATACTATCACGTCATCTTTAACGGACAGCTCTGTCGCGTGCTGCGTGCATCCTGTCACCGTAAACTGCCCTGTCAATCATCTTGTCACAGTTAAAATCCTCCATTCTATCTAATTTGATTTCCTACCGTTTCAGAGCACGTTCATCTGCCAGTCGTGGGTCTTTCATGCAGATACTCTCCTCGTGTTTGCAATTTGAATATAATGATGCATTTAAAAAGTAATGGCTAAACGTGTCTTTACAAACGTTCACAATGCTGCTGCATATGCAATATAATGTGGACAACATTGAATAAATTCATTTTCGTCCGGTTAGATACTGATAATTAATCACTCAAACCTGTTTATCTAAACCTCTCTACACAGCCGCGGGACCAGCGCGGAACTCGCGCGCCCTCCGTGTCTGTAGTTTTTTAACACTTTTTACTCGTGTTTGTAGTTCTAACCGAATCCTCGTCCACCGCGCAATGGTTTGTGGGCAATATCAGCCGTTAGAGTGTGCACCGATCTACACTTCGGATTCTGACCGGAAATAGTAGACCATCCGGGTATCTTTGAAACACTCATTTCAACATACTACGGTTTGGGACGTACTAATTCTATTTTCGAATACTATTTAGGACGGATAGTATGCGAATTGGACGCAGCATCTGTCTCTCTTGCGCGCTCTTCGTTCTCTCTCGCGCGCTCTCTCGGACACACTCGGTCTCTGCTCGCCGCTCTTCGAGTCTCTCTCACGTGCTCTCTGAGGACACACTCGGTCTCTCTCGCGCGCTCTTCGGTCTCTCTCGCGCGCTCTCTCAACACATCGGTCTCTCTCAGCACGCTCTTTGCGGTCTCTCTCACGTGCTGCTCTCGGACACACTCGGTCTCTCTCGCGTGCTCTCTCGGACGCACTCGGTCTCTCTCGCGCGCTCTTTCGGTCTCTACTGCACTCGCTCTTCGAGTCTCTCTGCGCGTGCTCTCTCGGACACACTCGGTCTCTCTCACGCGCTCTCTCGGTCTCTCTCGCGTGCTCTCTCGGACACACTCGGTCTCTCTCAGCGTGCTCTCTCGGACACACTCGGTCTCTCTCGCGCGCTCTTTCGGTCTCTCTCCGCGCGCTCTCTCGGACACACTCGACTCTCTCGCACGCTCTTCGGTCTCTCTCACGTGCTCTCTCGGACACACTCGGTCTCTCTCACGCGCTCTCTCGGACACACTCGGTCTCTCTCACCACGCTCTTTCGGTCTCTCTCACGTGCTCTCTCGGACACACTCGGTCTCTCTCACGCGCTCTCTGGACACACTCGGTCTCTCGCGCGCTCTTTCGGTCTCTCTCACGTGCTCTCTCGGACACACTCGGTCTCTCTCGCACGCTCTTCGGTCTCTCTCACGTGCTCTCTCGGACACACTCGGTCTCTCTCGCGCGCTCTCTCGGTCTCTCTCGCGCGCTCTTCTCGGACACACTCGGTCTCTCTTCACGTGCTCTCTCGGACACACTCGGTCTCTCTCGCGCGCTCTCTCGGACACACTCGGCTCTCTACGTGTCTCACGACACACTTCGGTCTCTCTCGCGCGCTCTTCTCGGCCTCTCTCACGTGCTCTCTCGGACACACTCGGCTCTCTCTTCAGCGCGCTCTCTCGGACACACTCGGTCTCTCTCGCGTGCTCTCTCGGACACACTCGGTCTCTCTCAGCGCGCTCTCTCGGACACACTCGGTCTCTCTCGCGCGCTCTTTCGGTCACACGCTCTGTCTCTCTCGTGCTCTCTCGGACACACTCGGTCTCTCTCGCACGCTCTTTCGGACACACTCGGTCTCTCTCACGCGCTCTCTCGGACACACTCGGTCTCTCTCGCGCGCTCTTTCGGTCTCTCTCACGCGCTCTCTCGCGTGCTCTCTTCGACGCCTCTCGGACACACTCGGTCTCTCTCGCGCGCTCTTTCGGTCTCTCTCACGTGCTCTCTCGGACACACTCAGTCTCTCTCACGCGCTCTTTCGGATCTCTACTCGCGTGCTCTCTCGGACACACTCGGTCTCTCTCGCGCGCTCTCGGACACACTCGGTCTCTCTCACGCGCTCTTCGAGTCTCTGTCGCGCTCTCTTTCAGTGCTCTCTCAGGACACACTTCGGTCTCTCTCACGTGCTCTCTCGGACACACTTGCGGCTCTCTCTCAGCGTGCTCTTCGGACACACTCGGTCTCTCTCACGCGCTCTCTCGGTCTCTCTCAGCGCTGCTCTTCGGTCTCTCTCGCACCACTCTTCGGTCTCTCTCACGCGCTCTCTCGGACACACTCGGTCTCTCTCACGCGCTCTCGGACACACTCGGTCTCTCTCGCGCGCTCTTCTCGGTCATCTCTCGCGCGCTCTCTCGGACACACTTCGGTGTCTCTCGCGTGCTCTCTCGGACACACTCGGTCTCTGCTCACGCAGCTCTCTCGGTCTCTCTCACGTGTCTCTCGGACACACTCGGTCTCTCTCACGTGCTCTCTCGGACACACTCGGGTCTCTCTCACGCGCCTCGGTCTCTCTCGGCACGCTCTTTCCGGTCTCTCTCCACGCTCTCAGTCTCTCTCGCAGCGCTCTCTCGGACACACTCGGTCTCTCTCACGCGCTCTCTCAGGACACACTCGGTCTCTCTCGCGCGCTCTTCACAGTCTCTCTCGCGCTCTCTCGGACACACTTCGAGTTCTCTCACGTGCTCTCTCGGACACACTCAGTGTCTCTCTCACGTGCTCTCTCAGGACACACTCGGTCTCTCTCAGCGCGCTCTTCGAGTCTCTCTCACGTGCTCTCTCGGACACACTCGGTCTCTCTCACTGCTCTTCGGTCTCTCTCACGTGCTCTCTCGGACACACTCGGTCTCTCTCACGCGCTCTTTCGGTCTCTCTCGCGTGCTCTCTCGGACACACTCGGTCTCTCTCACGCGCTCTTTCGGTCTCTCTCCACGTGCTCTCTCGGACACACTCGGTCTCTCGCGCTCTTTCGGTCTCTCTCACACTCGCTCTCTCGGACACACTCGGTCTCTTACTCTTCGGACACTCTGCGTCTCTCGGACACACTCGGTCTCTCTCACGTGCTCTCTCTCGGACACACTCGGCTCTCTCGCGCGCTCTTTTCAGGTCTCTCTCCACGTGCTCTCTCGGACACACTCGGTCTCTCTCGCACGCTCTTTCGAGTCTCTCTCACGTGCTCTCTCGGACACACTCGGTCTCTCTCACACGCTCTTTCGGTCTCTCTCACGTGCTCTCTCGGACACACTCGGTCTCTCTCACGCGCTCTTTCGGTCTCTCTCACGTGCTCTCTCGGACACACTCGGTCTCTCCCGCGCTCTTT
Organism: Hybognathus amarus; assembly: GCA_030378365.1. NCBI lineage: Eukaryota > Metazoa > Chordata > Actinopteri > Cypriniformes > Leuciscidae > Hybognathus > Hybognathus amarus. The sequence continues at coordinate 64,160 of JAQIUQ010004478.1, forward strand.
CGGTCTCTCTCACGTGCTCTCTCGGACACACTCGGTCTCTCTCACGCGCTCTCTCGGACACACTCGGTCTCTCTCACGTGCTCTCTCTCGGACACACTGGTCTCTCTCACGCGCTCTTTCGGTCTCTCTCACGTGCTCTCTCGGACACACTCGGTCTCTCTCGCGCGCTCTTGGTCTCTCTCGCGTGCTCTCTGGACACACTCGGTCTCTTCGCGCTCTTCGGTCTCTCTCGCGCTCTCTCGACACACTCGGTCTCTCTCACGTGCTCTCTCGGACACACTCGGTCTCTCTCACGCTCTCGGTCTCTCTCACGTGCTCTCTCGGACACACTCGGTCTCTCTCGCGTGCTCTCTCGGACACACTCGGTCTCTCTCCGCGCTCTTTCGGTCTCTCTCACGTGCTCTCTCGGACACACTCGGTCTCTCTCGCGCGCTCTTCCGGTCTCTCTCCGCGCTCTCTCGGACACACTCGGTCTCTCTCACGCGCTCTTTCGGTCTCTCTCACGTGCTCTCTCGGACACACTCGGTCTCTCTCGCACGCTCTTTCGGTCTCTCTCACGTGCTCTCTCGGACACACTCGGTCTCTCTCACGCGCTCTTCGGTCTCTCTACAGCGTGCTCTCTCGGACACACTCGGTCTCTCTCACGCGCTCTTCGGTCTCTCTCAGCGTGCTCTCTCGGACACACTCGGTCTCTCCGCGCTCTTTCGGTCTCTCTCACCGTGCTCTCTCGGACACACTCGGTCTCTCTCGCGCTCTTTCGGTCTCTCTCACGTGCTCTCTCGGACACACTCGGTCTCTCTCGCGACGCTCTTTCGGTCTCTCTCACGTCGCTCTCTCGGACACACTCGGTCTCTCTCAGCGCTCTTTCGGTCTCTCTCAGTGCTCTCTCGGACACACTCGGTCTCTCTCGCCGCTCTTTTCGGTCTCTCTCGTGCTCTCTCGGACACACTCGGTCTCTCTCGCGCGCTCTTTCGGATCTCTCTCTATCGTGCTCTCTCTGGACACACTCGGTCTCTCTCCGTGTCTTTCACGTGCTCTCTCACTGCTCTCGACTCGGACACACTCGGTCCGGCACCTCATAGACAGACGTGCACGGAGGGACTGTGTGTGTGTGTGCGTGCGTTCTCTTACTTTTTCGCTGACGAAAGCAGAGCCGTAGAGCCGCTTCGCCATGCTTTCAGTGGAAACGCGGCTATTGTTTTCGATGCCGTCGTGAGCTGAAATGACGGGAGGGGTTGTGTCGCCCAGATTTGCTTCCCTGTCTGCATTTTCCCCAGACATACGTTCTTCTCCCTCACAAAAAACGAATTTCATTCCAAATATGCAAAATCCCGCGAAATTCCGCGTTAACACTAGATTCCGCGTTAATTGGCCAATTCCACGATTCCGTCTGCGCGATTCCGTGATTCGCGGAAATTATAGGGCCCTAAGCACTGAACTGCCAAGCAGCGTGGAGGTGCCCGGTTCCAGCAGGTCAACAGACAAAACCCCTCCAGCTTGCTCTTTACAGGAAATGTTTGCTGAACTGGTGGAGGAGGATACAGGACAAACTGATGAGGAAATCACAATAGTCTCGCAGATCAACCAATATCTAGCAGAGCCAGTAATGTCACACAGTGGACATCCACTTGCTTATTGGCAGGCGAATAAAGGCCGTTTCGCAGCACTTGCACAGGCAGCAAGAGCATATCTTTGTTCACCGTGCACAAGTGTGGATAGTGAGCGACTATTTAGCACGGCTGAAAACGTTATCGATGACAAAAGAAACCGTCTGACATCAAAAAATGCAGAGATGCTCATAGTCATCAAGAGAAACTTGCCTTTAGTTTATGATTGAGACCTGAATGATTTTGTCCTTTGTGAGGCCAAGCAAGTTTTCGTTTGAAACATTTTGTGGCCAATTGTTTAATTTTATTGCATTAAAAAACACTACATTTACAAGTAGCCTGGGCCTAAATGTGACCTCATCCTATCCCAAGTTCATGTGGGTTGGTAACTATCTGCTCTGACCTCCTTTTGTTTCTCTGCCTTGTTATTTATGAATGATGGCATTGGCATAGAGTAGCTAATCTAGCTATACATTATTTTATTTTTTGGATCTGATGTAGTTAGTTCCTCAACTACATCCATTGTAGTCTGCCTGACCCCTCTTTGTTTTGAAAAATGTTACTTGGAAATTATTTGGAAAAGATTATTTGGAAAAGATGGCATACAGTAGTCTTATGTAAACTTGTTTTCTAACAACAATCAAATAAACATTGGTGGTTCTTTAAGATTTTCTTGACTCTAGCATATTTCTACTGATAAAAGATTCCCATTCCCCTGCCATTCTGTGATTGGCAGTGATCGGCAATCGGCAGATCATAATTTTGGTGATTCGGCCCCAAAAATGCTGATCGGAGCATCACTACCTTTCAGTAAGTATACTGTATCTTTCAACATACCTTCAGGTGTCTTTTCTGTAACTGAGGAAGAGATGAGTCGCGTTTACTCGCGCGCGCTGCCGCTTGAAATGAGGAGCCTAGTAAGCGATCTGGTCACGTCACATCAAAGAGCGCCAAAACGCCATTTATTGTTTGAATTTCGTGATCAAATAGACAGAATCTGAAAGATTACACCTTGCTTTTTATCGAAAGTAACAAAACACGGAGCTTGTTATTTGGTGTTAATGGTGGTTAGACTACAAAACTGAATTCATTGTGTACTGTTTACATAAGACATGAGGTCCATTCATTGAGCCGGGCTGGGCGGGGCGGGGTAGCAGGGGCGGGCGTGTTCGGTACGCAATGACAGTATCGCGATTCGAATCGCTGAGTTCAGTATCGCGTTTTTCGGTTCTGAAAATTGTTACACCCCTAGCCGGGACATTTTTTAATATAACTATTTTACAAATAATTGTATTTGTCTGAAAGAAGAATGTCATTTACACCTAGGATGACTTGAGGGTAGGGATGGCTCGATACCACAATTTTGGCTTCGGTATCGATACCAGAACCTAATACCTCGGTATCGATACTAAATCGATACCACAGTTGGGGGGGGGGAGGAGTCTAAATTTAAGTGAATTGAAACAATTTTATTAAACACTGCTTGAAACTCTCAACTACCATATGTGCAAAGAAAAGTATAAAAAAAAAAACAGATAAAAAATATATATATATAAAAATCAGTCAAGGAACTGACAAAGGTAAAATTTAGATTTTGGAAAAGAAAAAAAAAACCCTGAAATTATACAATTAATATATCTTTTTAATTATTAATATCTTAATATCTATATGTAATAATAGGTTATTATCTATAATAATAGATTAACATATAATAATAGAATAATGAAATGACATGTAAACCATTAGCTGTCATGCATCAACAAAGAATTAATTATCAACATTTATAGCGTTTATTCATCTTGGTTTTGTGTTTGGGTTCAGAATATGCATATAATCCATTGCAAAAAAGTAATGTTAAGATGCTAAACATGTATTTGTATATTACATTTTTAGGTCATTTTATTACTGATTGATCTAGATTAATCATTGCTATATTGTTAGGCCAGGTTCCTTAATGAATGTTGACAAATGTAGCTTAATTGTAGGCTAATATTATTAATATTTATATTACTACCATCTCTCTCTCTCTCTCTCTCTCTATGGGTCGCTCACAGCGGCAATAATGCCATTCATTTTTGCTATTACTTTTATTCTTTATTAATTCAAATTAAATGAATATGTTTGTTTAAAATTTCAAAAATGATGAGACCTAAACTGAATTGGTTCTAGCGTGTCATGCAAGAAGATTTGATCTCTCGTGTTTTTACCATATCATATTTAATTGATAAGCTCTTATGTGCGCTGTTCAGTGTTCAATAAAAGACTAAATTAAATCAGTTGAATGATGAACTCACCCGTCGATCTCTGAACTCTTTGAACTAGTCAGGATGAGCAACTGACGAGCGCTTCGGCAGATTTGTTGCCTCCCATGGCAACACTTTATTGAAAGCAAAGTTTGCAGAGTGGTACATTGAGGTCTGTTACTTTACTATTCTCATTACTTTAGCAGGCAAAGTAATGCCTTATTTCACTGATACTACTCTCTCTATTTATTAATTTCGGGTGTGTAGAAATTCGAATGAGCTTCGTTTGATCCATCGTGTTCCTTCGTTTGCCAGTTTCGCGGGACCCGCGTCAGTTTCGGTAGCGCACTGCCGCCTAGTGGAGAACTTCGGAACAGCAGCGTATGCAATACCGAATTCAACAAAATGATGATATTGTACCGTTTGAAATTTATTATATACCGGTATTTTTGCAATACTGGTATACGCGCATCCCTACTTGAGCGTGAGTAAATCAAGGGCTGATACTGTCCCTTTAAACCCTTGTGCATCCTTATGGACATTTGCACTGGTCGGGGCGGGAAGATTATGTAGTGACATTGAACTGCGTGCGACTGCTCATCCCAATCTGCGCATTTGTTTTTGAGTGCATTTTGAGTTTTGTATGAAGGAGATTCAAGCTGTGCTGCTTTTGTGTGCGACTGGTTTACTGAACGAGGTAACATTAATTAACAAAACAGCAGAAAAGAGACGAGCACCCAAAGCATATTCAGAAAGCTCGTAATGCTAGATATAAAAGTAGAAGTTTGTTGTCAGCGGACACTGACCGTGAGATGGATGGGACGAACGCGCGCCATCAGGCAGAAAGAACAAGTGGTAAAAGCAATCAGCATGTTCAGCGCGCAAGTGCCACCCCGAAGTTCCCGAACTCTGAAAAAGTGCTACCTCGCCAGCAGGGACTTTCTTGGGGGGGAATTTTTACCCGGAACTTCATTTAGACGCTGGTTCCTGCAGTGTAGACACACCTTGCTGCGTCCGAAATCTCCACTCAAAGCACTACTCCCTACCCTCTATGTTGGGGTTAGAGAGCAGAGCACTATATAGTGAGCTCACCAGCGTAACAGAAGCCACTTTCGGACACTACTCGATCGTCTCTCGGCGTCGTTGATTACATCATCTGTCAGCTGGTGCCGAGCCTGGCTCTGGGCTAAATAGATTTTTTAAAATAAATACATTACATTATATTGAGCTTATTTCTGCAAAATTTAAAAACTAAAAGTGATTTCTGACCGTTTTTGTTATAATGCGCTACTCCAAACATGATTATAAATTATTTTTACGATCAGCGCAATGCATGATGGTATGTAGGGCTTAGGTTAGTGACCATCGGTTGTACACTACTTTTCAAAATGCATTCTGGGATACATTGAGTGGACTATATAGGGTATAATAATCATCACTATACATTCGGACAGCACTACAAAATGGCGAGCTCACTATATAGTCCACTATGTAGTGAGTAATGGGAGATTTCGGACGCAGCAACTGAGTTGTAGTACCTCACCCCAAAGTTCCTTGTTCCTGGGGAAAGTTCCTGCGGTGGAAACGCGGCTTTGAACAAAAATGTCCCCATTAAAACCCATTAAAACTGCAATTTTTCATCCTAGGACTATTTAACTATAAAATGATGCAATCTCTAAGAGGCTTTCATTCTGTTGACAAGGCTTCAAAATTTAAATTTTCACCACCATTTTTTTTTTGTACCAGATGGTGCCAATTTTCCAGGTATGGCCTATAAAACAATTTTCACTTTATTCTTGTTTTCTGCTTCGGCATATTATCAAGCCACTTGATCGTTCGCAAAAGCCACGGCTCCTAGTTATCGTTACTACGCCTGTCAAACAAATGGTCAAACACGGCCCCATTTTTGCAATACCTTAGCAATATCCGCCAGATTCGAGGCAAAGGGGTTACAGTATGCAGTGGAGATATATATTTAAAGGTCCCCTGACATGGGTTTTTTTTATTATTCTATAATGTTTCCTAGGGATGCCCCAGTAGTCGACTAAATGTTAGTCGAAATATGAGGAGGGCTTGGTCGAATACATTTTCATTAGTTGTTTAGTTGCAAAAAAAATAAAAAATCACGTGAACAAATTTTGCAATCAGGGGCTGCGCAGTTGACATGACATCAAAGCAACGAGAGATCAACGAGATCTCGTGCCTCGTCGTGGTATACCAAACGCACTTGTGGGAGAGGAGAGATGTCAGGAAAAAAGTCCAAAGTGTGGGATCATTTTGAAAATTCGAAGGATGACCCTAAAAAGGCTGTTTGCAAACTCTGCAGGCATTTGCAGAGCGATTTGCCAGTGATGTTGCTATCATCGTCAACATCGAATATGTCTTATCATTTAAAACATGTAAGTACGTTAACCACCACATGGCCCCTCTGTTTTAACAATAAGGATATAAACACATCTGCGCCGTTAAGTTAAATCATACTCATGGTTTTTGACATGCATTTGTCTCTAGGCTCATCCACAATATAGCAGCGATGATGTGGCGTCGTGCGCTTCGACTTCGCAGTCAACAATGATGCAGCAGAGATTAGTTTTAAGACCCCTCTAAGTGAGAAAAGAAAGCGAGAAATCACAGAGAAAATTGTCGATTTCATTGCGCTTGATATGAGACCAATCAATGTTGTCTGTGGTGACGGGTTCAAAGAAATGTTTGAATTCCTCGAATTCAACACACGTTACAGCTATGCATAAACGCGGCTCTTAAAACTGACCCCATATGTCGATGCATCGCTGCTGCTAGGCACCTTGTGGGGCATTTCAGAGAAAAGTACCAAGGCTACAACAGTTCTGACTCATAAACAGAAGCAGCAGAATGGTGCAGAACACAAACTTATCCAAGATGTCTCCACAAGATGGAACTCCACGTACTTCATGCTGGAGAGACTCTTGAAACAGAGATGGCCTGTTACAGCTGTGCAGTCAGACCCTGAAATTACCAAACGGTCTGAACGAGGTCTAGATCTCACCACAGCACATTGGCTGATAGCAGAGGACACGGTCGCAGTGCTAAAGCCTATGATCACTCTCACTGAGCTGCTTTCTCAGGATTTAAACGCATCCCTATCTGCCACACAGCCCATGTTAATAAACCTGAAGAGACGCCATTTGGTGCTGCGCAACGAAGACAGTCCCACCACAAAAGCACTAAAGACAGAAGACCCAGCGTCTTAGACCCACGTTTTAAGAGCTTGTCATTCTTTGACCAACAGGAACGAGAAGATGCATTCTCCACAGTGTTCGGATCTGACAGAAAGTTTATCTACAGAAGATGCGCCAGAAAGTGATCATGACAGCATTAGCCTTGCAGAGGAGGGTGAGCCCGAACCGAAAAAGGAAAAGCGGGCCGAGATATCCATGCTGATGGCCATTGATGAGGAGGAGCATGCAGAAGAGAAGGATGAACTAAAAATGTACTTGGCAGATAAAACAAAGGTTGATTCGGGACCATTAGCATGGTGGCAAAAAAATGAACATCGATATCAAAAGCTCGCTAAAGCAGCTAAACGCCTCCACTGTAAAGAAGGAGAGAAGGCTGAATCTACCCTTTCTAAGTTCCAGCAGGATCCTGACTATGCCAGTGATGCTGAATTGTTGGCAGCTGCTGGTAATTAACATTTAACACGCCATAACTCTATTTTAAAATTCATAGAACATTTTCTTTCTTACTGATGTATTTCAAACATCTGACTAAATACACTGCCGAAATATTACACATTTTATGGCACTGATAATGACGACAGTATGTTTAGTGTTTCACTTTAATTTTCAGCAGAATGAGGGATATTATCAAGCTAGCTGCCCTTTTTCAGTGTAACAGATTTAATGTCTAAATGATTTGTTGGGATTTAGATAACGCATACAAAAATCTATTTAATTTGTAGATGTGATATGTTGGATTTTTTTAATTATATACTGATTGGCTTCATCACTGTCTCCTCTCCACCAGTAAGCTGGTGTGTGGTGAGCGGTCTGGCGCACTATGGCTGCCGTCGCATCATCCAGGTGGATGCTGCACATTGGTGGTGGTTGAGGAGATTCCCCCTTCAATGTAAAGCGCTTTGAGTGTCTAGAAAAGTGCTATATAAATGTAATGAATTATTATTATTATCATCTGGGGCGATTCGAGACATCATGTGGGGCGACTGCCACTGATTCCTTAAATGATAGAAAACACATATCATGTTGTAGTTTCTGTATGCAAATGTTTTCATTCATTATATGCATTTAGTTGTTTTAAATAACTTTCTACATTTCACCACATATTTTTTCAAAATTTCAATAATTTCCATCCTACTTCAGAGAGGACTAAGCTTACTTCTTTTTTATTATTATATTTTTTTTAATCAGAGAAATGTGTGAATATTAAGCATTCATTGTACGTTTTCCAATTATTTTTCTAACTCTGTGTATGTTTAAATATACTTTTTTTCTAGATGGCCCCACTAACAAGCAAAGAAAAGGCTGCTCACTACAGGCAGCGGAAAATGCTGTTCAATGTGTCTGCAGAATGCTGCTATGTTCAACTGTTAAATGAAAATAGTAATGAAAAGGCAAACATTGTATGTTTAAGTGGTTAATGAAATAAAAATGAAAAAGAAAATGCTGTTCAATGCTATGTTCAAGCGTTTTTAATGTATTAGTATTTAACATTTTAATATGATGGTTATGTGTCAAATTAAATGGATATGCTGATTCTTCATAAAATGTTATTAAATATGCTGATTCTTCATAAAATTTCATTAATGTGTTTTTATAAAAAAAACTATTAATTTTAAGATAAATTACGGTCGCCCCAAATTACTTTTTTAAGGTCACTGCCCTATGCATTAGCAGCCATATCACCCTGTAGCCCAAGACTGGTTGCTCACTGAAGCTAAGCAGGGCTGAGCCTGGGTTAGTACCTGGATGGGAGACCTTCTGAGAAAACCAGGTTGCTGCTGGAAGAGGTGTTAGTGAGGCCAGCAGGGGGTGCTCACCCTGTGGTCTGTGTGGGTCCTAATGCCCCAGTAAAGTGACGGGGACACCATACTGTCAAAAAAGAGCACCGTCCTTCGCATGAGACGTTAAACCGAGGTCCTGACTCTCTGTGGTCATTAAAAATCCCAGGATGTCTTTCGAAAGAGTAGGGGTGTAACCCCGGCATCCTGGCCAAATTTGCCCAGTGGCCTCTGTCCATCATGGCCTCCTGAATCATCCCCACTTGCTGATTGGCTTCATCACCGCCTCCTCTCCACGCCAGTAAGCTGGTGTGTGGTGAGCGGTCTGGCGCACTATGGGTGGCCGTCGCATCATCCAGGTGGATGCTGCACATTGGTGGTGGTTGAGGAGATTCCCCCTTCTATGTAAAGCGCTTTGAGGTCTCAGAAAGCGCTATATAAATGTAACGAATTATTATTATTGTTATTATTCATTTGAGTTTAAAAGCACTAAAATATCTTTTGTTTGAAGTTTTCACACACATGCATGTGTAGACTACACTCCAAATGTTTAGAAAATAGACAAATATATTATTATTTCAAGTATTTTAAAAATGGGCCTCTCAAAGGCCTTATACGTCATTGACCCACATACAGCAAGAGCTTCGTTGTGCAGTTTAAAGCAGTTTCTGTTCTCTCTAAAGCCCGAAACTCGTCGCTCTCATCGAGGTAAAAAGCTGCACTCACAGAGAGAACTACAGCCGACTAGCTATAGCCTAATGTGCCAACTGTCTATTTCTGCAGATATATTAGTCTATATTCGTCATTCAAAAAGGAAAACCGCCGCTGCCGGCTGCAGATACACATAACGTAAACAAAGCAGCGCGTGCTTACCGAATATCATTCAATTTTTTTAAATCCTACTCAAAGAAACGAAGTGAAGTTGATAATAGTCTGGCTTGACTTAACTTACTGATGCATAAACAATATCGAACGATTTTGAGAGAAAGATTAACTTACCTGTCTCCTGCCCATTTGGACCATACAAAACTTTGGGAGTTGAGTCGGTGCATTTCCAGAGAAAATAAAATTAAACCATTGTTTCTTCAGAGGCGCGGATGAAGGAACTAAAAAAAACTTTTGTGTTCATTTGTACATCCGAACACTGGGCTAAATTTTCTCTGTATTCTGTATTAGAAAAATGAAGTTATGCAGCCATGTTTGTTTGTAAATCTTGAAATTGCAATAAAAAAAACAAAAACAAAAAAAAAACATCCAAACACTGAGCAACTGCCATGCTTCGCTCGTTTGCAAGCCATGATATTTCTCGATGAAAAACTCAAATCTCAAAGCTAGGGGAAAAAAAAACGCGCCTATTCATACTTCCTGTTCCTAGCTCGTTCTCATGGTCGGTCTCTGGGCGGGAAAAGCAGAGAAAGTAAAGTAACCTTTCCCCCATATGACGTTGTATAGGGGGAAATTCTAGATCAGCACGTCTGAGATGCAGACGGATGCAGAGAAGAGAAAAATAGCCAAAGCTCGGTTTACACTGATTGAAAATTCTACACACGAGGGGACCAAATACAGTCTAGGGGAACGGGCGGAGTCAATAGGTTTCCATTAAAGTCAATGTGTGCATTTTCACTGACTGTGGAACGGCTGCATTCCGACTCCGTCCCAGTCTCCGGCGACGCGCAGCCCTCCGGAGAAGATAGCAGAGTTTCTATTTTTGCCGGATGCCGGAGAGCGCCGCAGGAACTCGAGCACAGAAACTACATAAAACATCCGGTAATTTCCAAAATAAAAATATAGTTTTCCCTTTTCCAACAAGAACAATAGTTAACTTTATTTACACAGCCTTCTACTTTCCCACTACATTCAAAAATGAACCCAAATAAACATTTAGCATTTTATAAGTTGATTATATTTAATTATAAATATTGTACTAGAATCACTATAATCTCCAAAAAAAAGGGAGATTTCCCTGTACTCCTCTGGATGGAAACAAACTGTTGCTGGTTTTGTGGTTGTGTTTATAGAAACTATACATCCTGTTATATCAAACGTAAATTCGCGAGATATAGTGTGTCCTCGTGACTTCAGCTGTCAGTCATGGCCGCAGCCGTTCCGCAACAAATCTGTATCTGGTAGGTATTGAAGGACGGCAGAGCACGGATCCGACACGCAGCGGAGCCGATCCGCAGCCGTTCAGCAGTTGGTGGAAATCGAGAGATTCACGCCGCCTTCACACTGGCAGTTGAAATCAGCTCCGATGCGGCTACGAAATGACCGCAAAGTCATTCATTTTCCTGATGGGGTTTCGCAGACCGCATGCGAATGGGTCCGAAACGGGGTCAAACAGGTGCGGTGCGAAGAAATACGTGTCGGATTGAGTCATCAGTCGATGCGTCGAAAATTCGAAGTCTTGCCGAAAGCTGACGGACGGATTCCTTTCCGAGAAAATTTCGCCAGCGGAAGTTGAAGCTCGCTGCTTATGAACTGGTGTTAATGTAAAAAAAAAAAAAAAAACTCAGAAAATGAAAATTTCATGTCAGGGGACCTTTGATGTAATTCGAGACTCTTGCCTCATTTAGTATGCGCGGTTCTATGAATATGCAGATGAGCCCCGCCTCCACTCACTCACTCAGAGATCCACTGGTTGACGATCACACGTTGATCTGATTGGTTACAAGGTGGTTTGTGACGTCAGAAACACCAGCGATTTCACAGTGTGTTTTTGAGACTGTCTTTGGTTCACTGCAGTTTTAAGGAGGAAATACTCAGCAATGCTGTCCACTTATCAACTTACACACGGTGTGTGTTAAAGCGGATTAAAAACACCACACACACACATAAACAACATTAAACGCTGGATTTTCACCACAAGGGGACTTCACGCCGCCTTCACACTGGCAGTTGAAATCAGCTCCGATGCGGCTACTGAAACGAGACCGGAAGTCAATCATTTCCTATGGGGTTTCGCAGACCGCATGCGAATGGGTCCGAAACGGGTACCGACCGAGTGCGGTGCGAAGAAAATCGTAGTCCGTTGGTCATTCCAAATGCGTTCAAAAATTTGAACTCTTGTAGAAAATTCCAGCGGAAGTTGAGCATTGCTATGCTACTGATAAACAAACCTGAATTATTAACGTTTAATAAAATAAATAATGATTTTATAACGAGAAGTTATCATGTCATTTTTTTATTTTCATAACTTTCTAACGTTATTAGGGGGGCAGTTAATACAATTAAATTGTAGGTAGACATTAAACTATTGATCACCATATCACAGTTTTTAGTCGACCTGACGTGTCAGCAGCCTTCCTATTAATATGTCTAATATAACCCTCATCAGAGAGATCATAACGAACTGACAGAATCAACCTCTCTCTCTTTTGTTCTACCCGCGTCCGACGCTCTTCACTGTGTAGTACGACGTCCGTTGGGAACGTATTGCGTATTACGCAGCTGATTTCAACTGCCAGTGTGAAGGCGGCGTTAGATAAATATCTATTTACTGTTTTGTTACAGAAACAAATGCATTAAAATATTAATAGGTAATTGTATAGAGTTCTCTAAACGTACTCAATTTCAAACTTAAATCATTCCGAATCCTGACGACACTGATATTAGGATGTTTAGCAACATGTAAATAAAACAATCATGAAACAAAATAAAAACAAATGCAAAAAGTATTGAATCAACACTGAAATGAAATTATTATATAAATATACAACATGAAAAATGACTCCAACATCAATGCCTCAACTTTTTTTCCCGTTTTATTAAAAATGTGCATCAATCAGTGTCTGATACGAGTGTACAAAGCGTAAAAACACCTCAAGAGCAAGTCCTGTAATTATATCATACAGTTTCAGAGTACAGAAAATGAAGATAAAATAACAAAAACAGACTAAAATCTAAAAACAAACTCCAGATATGATATACACACACAAAGAACAAACACATATTTGCATATTTGGTTGCAGTTGCTTCAAAGACGAGTGACTGTCAGTCCAATGCAGAGGCAGAACGAGAACTCAATGTAGTTCGACACAACATGCACTTGCTCCGCTATACTTGGCAATGCCTTGCCTTGCCTAAACAAAATAAGCAAAGAATGATCAAGAAATACAACAGAAATCAATGAGTTCAGTATTTTTGACCCGCGTGTTTGCACAACAGTCTGACTCTGATATGATGTGAAATACGGCACACAGCGTGTCTCTCGTTGCACATCTCGGCAGAAACAGGACTAGCATATGAAGAGTCTCGTCCCGTGACGCAGATAAACTGGGTTTTGGCTTCACATTCACACATTAAAGTTTAAAATACATCAGTCACAATAACAGATGTGCAACCGCAAAACCTTAAAACTGATATACTGACATAGTGTGATGTGTTTTAACTTAAAGCATTTCTGAAAGAAAGAAATTGTATCCCTTAAAATTCATCTTTGATATTAAAATGACATTAAATTTTTTTTCCTACAAAATGCCTTAAAATATCTTGAATGTAACTCGACACCCTTGCCTCATTTAGTATGCGCAGTTCTATGAATATGCAAATGAGCCCCGCCTCCACTCACTCACTCACTCACTCAGAGATCCACTGGTTGAAGATCACACGTTGATCTGATTGGTTACAAGGTCGTTTGTGACGTCAGAAACCACTGTCTTTGGTTCACTGCAGTAAAGCCGAAGTGCTCACCCCTGACATATCTATCAATAACTTCGGAATGGATTAAGGTATTAACTTACTTTTTTTTATGAAAAAGCTGACATTCGTCTGCATAGACTGTGTTGACTTCCGCGAATTATAAGCCTTCTGTGTTTTAGCGTAAATCTATTGCATTTTACCGCAAAACAAAGAAATATCACTTTATTCTGTCTAATGATATAAAATGCTGTTGGTGTGTGTGAACCAATCACAGACCAAAAACAAAAAATGATTTGTCAGATGTTCTAGGAACGTAAAAAGGGGAGGGGTTTGGAACCAACTTCACGTGTGATTAACGATAACGAATTGTTTGCTGACGCGCACATTTGGAGATATCAGATACTCTTATTTGCACTTGGCAGATTGTGCTTTTGGCCGACAGCGATGAGAGTGAAAACAGATCTGATCCAGATTGGCTTGACTTGGAGGAAGATTGTCCATTTGAGGAGTAAAGGCCATTGCACACTGAATGCGTTTTTTCGTGTTCGTCAGCCTTAAAATTCGTCACGCATAGAAACCTTGCACACTGAGTCCGATGCGTATTTATTAAACCTTTGCGGGGAAAACGCAAAAATACCAAAATGGATTCGTCAAGCAGTGAGGATGATTTTTTTGCCCTCTCTCTTATTGAAAAGAAAAGAAAGAGAAAATATTACGTCCATCCAATCCTGAAATTGCGCCGAGAGGAAGCAGAGTTTCACCTCCTTATCAAGGAGTTGCGAATTTATCCAGAGCGATTCAAAATTTACTTCAGGATGTCAGTGGGACAGTTTGATGCTTTGCTAGCGATTCTGGAGCCACATATTAAAAACAAGACCACCAATTTCCATGAACCAATCGATTCTGAACGGAGATCTGGCAGTATGTCTAAGGTATGGACACACACACGCACACACACACACACACACACACACACACACACACACACACACACACACACACACCCGCGCGGCCCGGTTAAAGCGCTGGGCAGACAAAACAACTAGGCTGTTAAATATTGTGCCCAAATAATACATTAGTTATCGAATTGGCTGCTCAATCACATCTTATTCGATCCTATAAATTTCAATCTGATTGAAAGGGGAGGTTTATTAATTTCATAATCCAATATAGAGAAGAGAACATAAACACTTGATCGAACTGAAAACCGAAACTGAAAGCACGGCGCAAATGTGCAATGATTTGAGGACGAGCTCCCCCGGCCCTGAATTGTCAAAAGACCTCTCAAAATGCTGGCTCTGGATGCGAAAAACACAGAAAATCGAACCCGATCCGATTAATTTTATGACGGACGAAAGTTTCGGAGGCGGTGTGCAAGCATGATTGACATAACGTGAGGTCGAATTTTTTTTTAACGTGCGAAAATTTCGAATGCGAATTTTGGACTCGATGTGCAATGGCCTTAAGTATGAAATCTGTACTACTGATAATATATTGTATCGGTTTTTTTTAGTAAAATCATTATATTTTACCTTTTCAGAAATAAAGGAGCAGTAATCAAACAATGTGTGCGTTTTGGCCGCATGTAATCCATTTTCATTTATAAGCTATTTAGATTACTTTGCTTGTCTATTTTTTTAGGGAAATTTTATTGTAGTCTTATTGGTGCAGTAAGCCTCATCTAAGGCCTGTTCTATTTATCTACATGGGAGGGGGTTTGTACATTGTCTTTACTCTATGCATATAATACTATGATATAATATCTATAGAATCCAGAAATATGTGTCTCTTTACTCTGCTATGAAAAGTGACCATTCCAGAAGCCAAAATATCAACATAGTGCCAGGTGGACTTAAAACCCCTTAGACTTTAAAGGGTTAAGCGGAAAATACTCAGCAATGCTGTCGGCTTATGAATTTACACATGGTTTGTCTTAAAAAATATTAAAAACACCACAAACACACATTAAAAGCTGGATTTTCACCACAGATCTCAAGATGCACACCAGAATGTGTTTCTAAGGCACATTAATAAAATCTAAATGTCCTGATTTAACTAAGGCCTAATCCTGACTTAATCTAAACTCTGTCTGTGAAACCAGGCCATAGAGATTAACTCTTTCCCCGCCATTGACAATTTTCCAGCAATACACGTTTTCACTGCTATACAGTAGGGGGCGCAATTGTGCATCATCTGAAAGAGTACTGAACCTCCAGATTAAAACGGCAGAAGAAGAAGCAGAAACAAGCGATAGAAGCATTGCAGAAACACATTGTAAAATTTGACAAAAACTTTTTGTTCAAAATGTTTTTTTTTAATGAAACCCACATTGAAGTGTTGATAAAGCAAGCTTGAAGCTAGAATAAAATGTTGAGCCTCTGTTCTTTCTTTTCGTCGCTGTCCGATGAAAACCGCGTATGTCCATTTTGACGATTTTGAGATTTTTCACGGATAGAATGTCCAGGTTCATTTCCGTATACAGCATGCATCACATTGTCTAAATGACCAATGAAAAGTTGTGAAATCATGTCATCTGATTTCCACGTATTTCCATTTGCTGTCAAAGCTGTCAATCACGCAGCGTATCTCCCATAGACAGTATGGTATCTCCCCGCCCTGTGGAGGCATCTCGCCGGTCTCGTCTCTGAGACCCCTACACCTGGTATTATAATGCAATCTGTATCCAGTTAAGTTTTCCGGGTAATAAAAAAGACATATTAATGCAAGGTATAAATACGACGTGATCGGATTGTAACCGGATCTGCCTGACCATCTGGAGGTAGTCTGGCTCGCATTGTGTTCGGATCTTTACTAGGTGTAAACGCAATCTGGTTGTTGAACCACATATGTATATTTTACTCCTCCCAAAAATGCTAAAAAAAACAATAAACGAGTGAGAGCCGTGTTATACAGGCTATATGACACGTTATAATCAGATATGACGGCGCTACTGCGACACGCATCACCGCAGATGAGCAGCTGCTTCAAAAGTGAAAGTAAGTCACAGACACAATCATCTTCAAGTAAAGAAACGAAGTGATCTTACAGGGCAGGCTGTTGCCACACTCTCTAATTGATGTATTTCTTTGATATTGAAATTAGCTGATGATAAAATGCAGCTCATATCTGTAATAAAATGCAGCTCATTTCCGACAAAATTACGGTAGGATTGTGTAAATAAAGTATCAGTCTAGCATCGCCATCCATGCCAGTGTATTGATTCATTGTCTCTTCATAGTTTGCAAGAGATATTTAATAAACCGAGCGTATTTAATAAACTGAGCGTAGCCTATTCATCTGTCAATATGAAACGCGATTTGGTCATTCTAATTGATGATCGGAAGAACGCGTATGGACAACCGTTACTATACAATATGCACGTATGTCCATTTAAACTCGATTTTGGGTCAAATATGGATTATATCATGACACTGGCAAGAATATGGTTACATTTAAAGATGTTGTGCCAAGCATGACAACGCTACGTTCAGCTGCTTTTGAAATTACATGTTTTTTTCACTTCCTGAAAAGTAACCGTTTTGGACATACGTGAGTTTCATCGGGCAGCGACATTTTGATAGTTTGCATGTTCAGATATTCATACAACCAAATATTCTTGGGGGCCGTGAACATTTTGTGAAAACGATCAAAAATGCCGGTGGGGAAAGAGTTAGCAGTTTCATCTCTTCTTTGAAGACGAAATGTTCAATATGAAAGCATTCAGAGTAAAAACCCACGTGTCGACGACTGAACCCAACGGTTTATGAAACTTTCCTTATATTCATCCTGGAGGATCGTCTGACGATGAACGATGCTGTTTCCAGATCCCAGATTTGGCTTGGCATTAGCAGCAGGGTCGAGTCTTTGGCACTGATCGCTAATGACTGAGGCATGATGGGACTCTCACTCTTCTTCATGGCTCCGACTGAGGCTCTGGATGGCCTTCCACAGTCTCTCGTTCTCCTTCTGCTGATCGCTGAACTGAAACCAGAGACAGAACCGCGTTAGAGCTGCTCCCCACGCACTGCATGCTGGGAAAGCTGACGACACAGCTCAACGCTCATTGGTGAGTAAACCACCGTGATGAATCGTTCTCTTCTAAAATGTTTGATTTTGGGGTTAGGACCTAACCCATTTATCTGCACTTTTACATTCACAAACAGCTCCATTACACACTACATAAAAGGTCATATCATAGGGGCACTTTAAAGATCATGCAGTTTATTGAAATCGCAGCGGCTGAGCGTGAATCGCGTGATATCCTCCTTCGATCTCGTGCTGTCAGAGTCTGAACCGCTCTGAGAAGAGAGAAAGTCTGTAACCCTCGTTCCCTGAAGGAAACGGAGACATCGCATAGATTACCGGCGAATAGGAATCGCGCTAGAGAGGCCACTCTACTTCGAGTGTAACTAAAACGAGCCAATGCTCATTGGCATGTGATAATTGCATCAGCTGAGCTGCATCGCAGCACGCGCATATGAGTAGCAGGTGCGTCGCCTCTTCAGGTTTTGGCTGAGGAGCTGAGCCGGTGACCAGGCGGCCCCAGCGGGAATCTTATGTAATTCGAGACGTTCCCTTTCAGTCGGTCACTCTCGACGCCGGTCACGCTCGACCCCATCCAGCGCCCTGTGTAAACCTCCTACTCCCTCTTACCTGATGGTACAGGGCTTACACTGAGAAGTCCATCTCTGCTGTTCCGACTCATTGAGACAACTGGATAACACTGGGAACGCGTGCCCTTTCCATTGGAAAAGGAACACTGCATGAGCCACATCCTTCCCTGAAGGAGTCATGTGGAGATAACACATAACCTTGTGGGGTTGTTTACATATGGAAGACTGAAGGGTAAGACAGGGCTTCCGTTTAGGAGCAACCGTGAAAAAAAAGGGATTCTCACAGGGTCACACATATGGCACCCAGCCTAGACCCAGTTCTCGAAGGATTCAGCGGGATATCATTTATTGATAAATTGGAGTCTCACGACAACATAGCCATCACCCGGCCCGAACTATAGGCACGATTCGTCTGACCGAAAATACCTTCCCTCTTGATGGAGGCCAATGCAACCAGTCTGTGCGCGGGTGCCATAGGGTGCCCCGTCTCTGAGAAAGAAAGTCCTTCCTCTGAGGAATACGCCAGTGAGGGGCTGTCACGAGGAGAATGAGTTCTGGGAACCAGGTCCGGTTGGGCCAAAATCTGTACAGGGTCTGTGGCTCACTGGGAGAAACGCATATTTGCGAAGGCCAGCTGTGTGCCAGTGCATCCCTTGATCAGGGAGAAAAAAAACTGGCCTCGAGAGACAAGGTGGTGGGTTCCACACGAGCCCGACCCTCTCAGCGGCCTGGGAAAGCACTGCCGTCATCTACGGTTCTGAATCAGGCAATGCTACGGTTCCCGAAGGTCAGCATCACCGACTCGTCACCTGCGAAGAGGTCTGGCTCACCCTCCGATGCAGCGATCGACATCTGATCATCGGGAGAAGCCCCAACACCTTGAGGCAGTCCAGTGCGTTCTCGTGGCGGCTCTACTGGCTGTGGAGTGCACAGGGATAGAGCCCTGCACGGGCCTCAATCCAGGCCCTAGCCCGGCCCTGGCCCGAGATGCTCAGGCCCTAGCCCGGCCCGTGTCCGACAGCTCATTAGAATGATCAGCCCGAGTCCAACCCGAGCCCGTTTATTTAGAAAAGAAAAAAAAAAAATTCCCCACCTGCCCTGTTGCAGTCATTTAAACAGATATGTTTTGTTCTCAATGGCAAAGTAGTTGCCGTTTAGTTTATTTTCATTTCTTTATAAAGTTAATTAGGATAAATGTTTTTTGTTTTTTTTGTTTTTTAATGACGACCAAGCACCCGACAGCGAGTTAAACATGTTTGATCCATTTATAGCCTCTCAAATCAACACTTTACTTGGCTACAATAAAATCCATAGATATAAAACAACTTAATATCACACAGACAGTTAACATTAGTTTAAACGTCATTTTTGAAAAGCTGAGGCAAACTGCTCTGCTGCTCAGTCGCAACAGCGCTCGCAAACTAAATGTGTTTACAATAGCCTACAATGCAATACAGAGAATGCAATCTAAACAAATCAAATAAATTACATTAAAAACAAACATGCAAGTTATCTTACCTCAAATATCAAGTCTTCACTACAGAACATGGCCATTCGTATTTCCAATATTTTCCAACAGACTCATGAAACAAAAGCCCAATCAAACCAAAAACAACAAGACAACGTCCTAACATGGCTAAAAACAGGAGCATCGTGAAGAAAAAGCACAGCATCCACTGTGGAAAGTTTTAATCCAGTCTTACTTTTCCCAGCTGCGCTGAAGTCACGCTCACTAGTTCTGCTGCTGGCGGGACACTAAACACAGAACGAGCCGGCGAGGAACGAGGAAACCTGTGTGCGCGTGAGCAGACTGTCAGACATATATGTCAGTGATAGCTTATAAAACGTATTTCTATGTTTGCTTTTCAATAGTCATCTTCTCATATTTTATTTTAATTAAATGGTAACTGAACACTAAACCAACTTTTTTTTAGTTAATGATCTGTAAGAATGGGGCTTTATTAATGCTGATCATTGATTCGAGTAACTTTTTTAACATTTGATTTTAAAGTAGCCACCGTTCAACCTGAAGAGGGCAGCACTAAGACGTTTTTACATCATGTATTGTAGAAACAAAATACTGCAGTTGAATTTTCCTATTGGATGTTCCGCACTTTGTGACGTACCCAGGTTTCAGCTCACCACGCCCTTGGTACGAGCTACAGCTACCACGCCCTCAGCAGTTTAAAAATCATCTTGTTACGTCAAAACCACTGCGAGTCAAGTGTGGGAATTACGAGTTTTGAAAACGATCAGGAAGGAGTATTGTAGCATCTATTTAGCATAGCATTTATATAGATTTTTAGATTATTTTGTGTAGCCTAGTTAGTTAGTAGCATAGTACAGTAAGGATAGCTTCAAGTTAACATGGATTTATTGACATCAACTTGCGTCACTCCAGTCTCTCTCCATTTTAGAGTCTGACGTCACTCACTGCGGGTCTCAGTTGCACGCCCCGCTGGGGTCTGCCCATTTTTTCAGCATTTTTCAAATATTGCTAGTGGGTGGAGTCAGGCTCTGACCAGGGGTTTAGTTAGCCTGGTTCAACTAGACTCTAGTACATTTCATTTGTACATAGAGTCTGGCCCCCCTCCATTGAGAAACGTTTCCTTCCTTGTAGGCGGGTTCACTGTTAAAGTTCAAAACTATTGGATCTGCCCAGAGTCACTCAGGATCTGCCATAGCCAATCGCTAACGTGTGGTCGTGAATGACGTATTTCATGCGCCGAAACGGCTGGAAACAGCAAGTCCGAATATCAGGATTATGTTTACAATAGGATTTCAGTCAATGAGACCTGCAGGTTTTGTTAATCTAGGAACAACTATTAATTCGAAATGTATATTTGACACGAAGGACAGCGATGTATTCATTCATTACAAATATGCAGACGCCGCTGCGGTCATTTCTGATCTGCCGCAAATGCTGTAACAGTTACACTGAATGATCTGTATATGTGTAATAAATAACAACTTTTCATATAACGTCATCTTATTGTTTCTTAATTAGCTTAATTATGGTCTTCAAAGTATGTTTGTACCATAGATGTGGTTTCTACATTTTTATATGGCATTTTTTTTATTAAAACAAATTAACCATCTAAAACTGAAAATATGGTCTTCAAAGTATGGGTTTTCACATTTTTATTTATGACCATTATTTAAAAAAAATTACGAACCAATTTGTATGATTTACAACATGTAAAACTGACACACCAACCTCCTGCGCGAGTAGACAAAGGGGCTCAAAGTGTTCTATTCATCACAAGAATCCGTAAATTTACTGTTGGGAATATGAGCGGACATGACTCCTGAGTGCATATTCAACAATAGTTTAACAGCCAGGACTCAGGGCTTCCGAACACCAGGCTACAGCGTCCGTTCAAAATGTCACAGTAATCGTGCACACCGAGCGCTGCCCAGCACGAACTTCCAACCTTTCTGCCTCCTTCACTTGATCCTCCGTTAGTGCAACAAGAGGTGAGACGATAATCATCCGGCTTTAAATTCTGTATATTCGGCAGTTTCTTTTCCAACAATCGGACCGAATAGCATTTCTCACGTCTTTCCCCGCTGCCAAACTCAAACTGACGCGCGCTACATCAACGTCATCGTTCTCAGCCACTCCCTCTATTCGCTGATTGGTCCAACAAAAAATTGATTTCTGGAAACCTAAGGCTATGGAGCGATCCCAGACGTAGTACTGAAGGAAAATGAAATTGAGCGGAAGTGCGTAGGAGGGCGCAGCCAGGCTAGGGTTTAGTTACCCTTTAATATCAAAAATAGGCTATAAAAAGGATAAGCCTAAAACAGGCCCGAGGCCCGGCCCGCGTGTGAACTATGACGTGAAAATTGGCCCAAAGCCCGGCCCTAGGAGTGTAAATAAGTCGGGGCCCGTTGGGCTCGGGCTGAAATGCAGGCCTCTACACAGGGAGTGAGGGTTCCTGGGGGTTCGTTCCCTGAAGGAAGCTCACTCACTGTTATCCTCAAATCTTTTTATAAAGAAATCTTCCCGTAACGGGTGCATGACTTTGTTGTGTATTGTTAATTGTGTTTATTTCTCTGAGAGTGTGCCCTCTATAGGTGAGAGGGGAAAAGTTGTATAAAGGATAGGCCACCCTTGACAGGAGGGGGCGCTGGTGCAAGAGCACACAGTCTTTTGACCGTGCACATGGAGCTAGGGTGGCATGGTGCAACAAACCTGCAAGCGGCCAGAAGTTGTTTGTTTTGTTTTCTGTTACAATGCATCAGTTATTTGTTTGGAACATCAGCACGCCTCTCTGGATCTATTCATGGTACTTTGTACGCATCAGAATCAGAGCATCAGCATCTCCCACAGAGGACAAGAAACTTGTTTTCACCACTACAGTTACCATCCCTGGGGACAGGTGACGACGGCATCCAGCAACACAGGTTGAATGTCATCTTTAAAAAGACCCAAGCTCAACCTATGCAAGCTCTTTCAGAGAAAACTCTTACACAGTGCTGAAGCACAAGGGGAACGGCCGCAGCAACACACACAGGCATAGTGCAGCCTATCGTGTGCTTTCCCTCTGTAACAGCTGTAAACACAGCCTTTTCTCACTCTCCCACAGTGCACTGACCAACTGTGAAAAGTTGGATGTACAAAAAGAAAAAGAAGAACAAAGAGGAATCCGGCCAACTGCAGCACTGCCTCGCCAACACTGAAGAAAGAAGAGTCTTCTCCAAAGAGCTGCTCTTCGAAGAACGTTTTAAACACGCTCAGTAGACCTGGCAGTAGGGCTGTAGTCAAGACCACCTTTGTCGAGTCCAAGACCAGGACTAGTCGAGTCCAAGTTAAGACTCGAGTCCAAAGACGTTCGAGTCCAAGTCAAGACTTCAGGGCATGAATTTCGTTTTTGTCAAACAAAATTATTAAATTTATCTTGCCTAAATGTTTGCACTCGTTGCATTTTTTACAATGGGGTAATGTTGTTAAGAATTTACACAACACAAGGCTTGATTTAAATTGTTCAATTAACTTGAAAAAAGTTACACAAATAAATACAATAAAGATACAAATAAAGACAAATAAAGAGAAACGTTTTTGAATAGGTCTAACACTAGTATTCATAGACAGAAACTGAATAAAGTAATGAAAGTAAGGGGATAATCCACGGCTAGCCATGCATTAAAGGATTTTAATGCACGACGTATAGGCAAAGAACCACCCGACGCGAAGCGGAGGACTAATAGTTTAAAAAATTCTTTAATGCATGGCTAACCGTGGATTATCCCGCTTATACCTCGGTTATTTGCCAAGTTAAAAAGAAGTTAAAGTTATAACTGATGTTTACAGTGTGATTTTTTAACAGACGTGTAAAAATGACGGTTATTTTCTTAAGTTGCGGCTCGTTAGTTCTAGCACTCGAAATGCAAAAATCATCCATTTAGCCTACCTAAATAATTGTTTTTTTTTTTTTTCATATGTGTCTCTCACTCTGTTTGCAAGCGTAACTGTTACTATGGTTACCAATGTTTTTTTTTTTTACAGTCTATGGTTTATAGTAGCGGATTCATTTCGAACTGTAATCAAACTGACTGGAACTACTTGTGCATTAAACGGTTTTACTGCACACCTTCCAGCCAATCAGAATCGAGTATTTAAACAACCCGTGGTATAATGGAAAATAACACTGGACAGTATTTTTTAGTCCTGAATAAATTACACATAGGCTATTAATTCTGATTCCTTTAACTTAAAGCTCTCTTTTGTTGTTTTGACGACAAAATTAAATGACCGACACATGTGGTTGCCGTCACTTTAAGAGCTAAGAGCATAGATTCTCTGTTCATACTGGCATGCGTTTTATGCTTATTAAAGACAAAACCGACTATGTTTAGACCATTATACTCACGAACACCGAAATTGACACAGTTTTAAGAGTTAAAGCAATATAGCTAATCCGTGAAAAATAACTTTTGTAACTGGCCAGCTGTTCTTGAGGCGGATTTTCAATGAATGTGCGCATAGTCATCCCAGAGAGCGCACGAGGACTAATAGTTTAAAATTGCTTGAATGTTAAACTGGTAAGACTTAAAAGATGCGCAAATAGTAAGCTTTATGCACGATGCACTGCTGGCCCGAATGCAAGTGAATATTGCGTCATGTCCCGACTCCTGAACGCGAGTGTGTATGATGGCAGCAGCGCTTGACGCTTGCCTTCCACAACACATTTTGAGAGAAGAGAAGACGCGGCGCCGTTGAACACTCACGCTGTTTGTGAAATTGCGTCTGGCAGATAGTTATTAAAAGAATGATTTGATTTGATGATCTGTGTGGATTACGATTGCGGGAATATCCCACATTATAAATGGGCGACCTGCGGGAATCATTAGAATTGTGCGCAACACCCAGTAACTATAGTAACAGCATGAGAAGACGCGCTCCGTTGGAGTGAGCACTTGGTCGGTTAATTTTGGCATTTTCGAAGTTAACGTGACCCTGATAGGCTAGTAAAAAATTAACACAGATACAAAAATGTTGGACTCGAGTCGAGACCAAAAGCCATATTTGGCAAGACCAGTGGCCGAGACCGAGACAAGTCCGAGTCCAAATACCAGCGAGTCCGAGACAAGTCCGAGACCATATAAAAACGGTCTCGAGTCCGGACTCGAGTACTACAGCCCTGCCTGGCAGGCTCATGAACCGCTCCGAAGTGAAGTGAAAACCTGAAGGTGCGATGCTCCTGCTGCTCATTATACGCAGCGATGCAGGCGCAGCTGATGCAGTCATCGCATGCCAATGTGCATTGGCTCATTTAGTTACACTCGAAGTAGAGTGGCCTCTCTAGCGAGATTCCTATTCGCGACGTCCAGAGTGACCGACTGGAAGGGAATTGCACTTATCTGACATTGGGCCCTATTTTAAAGCACAAGTATCAAGCGTGAAGCTCAAGTAACTTTGTGGGCGGGTCTTGGGCGCTGTTGCTATTTTACCGGCGGGATAAACGACTCTTGCGCCCGACGCAAGTTTAAAAGGGGTTGGTCTGAAATAGCTTCATTATTCATAGGTGTGGTTTGGGTGTAACATGAAATAAACCAATCAGAGCGTCATCCAACATACCCTTTAAGAGCAGGTGCGCATGTTGCATGACGGATTGATATTATTATGGCAGATTCAGCAGGAGCGTTCACAGCCGAGGAGGCCAATGCTCTCGTCGGGGCAGTGAAAGACAGAAGTGACGTTGTATGGGGATGGGAGAAACCCCCACAAATCCGCGTCGGTTAAACATTATATACACATATGTGTCTCGCCTCTATTGGGCAAACAGGTCAGATCCGTCATTACTACAATTAGCCTGAAAAATTTGGGTAAATGTGTATGCTAGATTTAGGCCTACATTTTTTTACATCTTCATGGACACCACAATGATTAATATTTGTGTAATGTGTTAATATTTTTCTTTGTTCTATATAATGTATGATGTGCAAAGATAAAAACTGCTGCATCTGTGTCGATGAGAGAATCAAAGTGTATGCGCGTTGTGCACCCGCTACATCATGGCCAGGCATGCACGATTAAAATAGCATTATGAACAACGGCCACTGACTTTAGACCAGGCGTTTTCTGGTCAGTGGCGCATTTGTTTTCTGGAAGTGTAAAATAGCACCAGGGATTGTTTGTGCCGAACACGCCTCTTTTTTGCGTCGACAAGCCCAGGGAGCGCAAGTTCATTTCCTAGTTTACCGACGTGCATCTGCGGAGGGAAAAGCTCTATTTACGCGGGTGCTGCAAAATAGGAATGACACATGCGTCAGTGTACGTGCAAGATAGAGCCCATTATCTCTCACAGCACTCGCTCTGAACTGACCTGCTTCTGTAACATCTGGATTTGAGCTTCCTGCCGGTTCACGGTTTCTCTGAGCTGAAAAACACCACATGACTTCATTATACTGGATATTCAAATCAGTCAAACATTCTTTTTTAAATGACAATATTACTGGACATCCATGTTTTGTTAAAAAGCAACTGACACATGAGCTGTACCCGGAAGGCTATATTATATTTACCTTCTAAAATTAATATTAGAGCCATTCACTCTCTCTTTCTTACTCTGCCAGATGTAATAGATCATATCTTATGGAACTCTGTATTAAAGGGAAGGTGATGTGCTGGGAAAAAATGTGATTATTACCCCAGAGTTTTCATATTAGAAATGAGGTTTAAAAAAACTTTAAACTTCAACACAGATTTTATCCAACAAATCAATATTTACAGAAATCCAAAAAATACTTTACAATAAGGTCTCAATCATTACCATTATGAGCTAACTATGAGCAATATAAAGTTTTCCTTAAAAATATATAACTAAACTGTGGTTTCATGATAGTATTACAGAAACTACAGTGCATGTATTTAGAATTTTTACCTTCAGTTAGATGATGGTGTCATAATCAGAAATATATCACTAAAAATACTCTAACGATTAATTAATGGGCTTCACTGAATATTCCTTCTACTCAGATGCGTTTTCTATGGAAACACTATCAATGCCAAATTTAATCAGGTGATACAAGTCGGAGCTCTCAGAAAATTCCCAAAAGTTGTAATTAGGAGTTCGACCAGGGCGTGAATGCTTCTTACAAGTCGTAATCTCCTGGTTACAGTAATGACGACATGGCATTAATGCTCCTTCACTTATTTAAGCATCTATATATTTATTTTAAAGTAACAGGTGTGATGTTGAACATCATGCGTACGTGTGCCAGCTCTGACGCTCGCTCCACAGCAGCTCCGATCGGATCGGCCCGTCTCTGCACCGTTCATCCGCTCATCCACTCTGTGTGTGTAATCCACACACGCTGTCGGCTGCCGGACACACACAACACAACGGCTTCAGACACACACAAACACCAGTCGACTGCTGATGGTCATTAAAGGAGCAGTTCACCTCAGTATTAACATTTCCTGATGATTTACTCTCCCCTCGTCATTCGAGGTGTTCATGTGTTTCTTTCTTCAGTGGAAATGAAGGTTTTTGAGGAACACACTCCAGGATTTCTCCGTATAGTGTCTTCAATGGGTCACGGGTCGAGGTCAGACGTGAGTTTCAGCTTCAAAGTCTCGAGCACGATCCAGCCGAGGAATAAGAGTCTGATCTAGACAAACCAGCGATATTTACAACAAAACACACATTTATATACTTTATAAACCACTAATGCTGGTCTCGCTCTCGCTGTGATGCGACACAAATGATTACGTCATCAGGGTGAAAGGTCAAGCGTGATGTAGGTGGACCCAACAGACCCAGTGTTTACAAAGAGAACATGCAAAGACAGTCAAACACCATTTACAAATAAATAAATAAAAGGTAAAACAACGATGTCGG
Organism: Hybognathus amarus; assembly: GCA_030378365.1. Classification (NCBI taxonomy): domain Eukaryota; kingdom Metazoa; phylum Chordata; class Actinopteri; order Cypriniformes; family Leuciscidae; genus Hybognathus; species Hybognathus amarus. Next base: position 91,607 of record JAQIUQ010004478.1, read on the forward strand.
ATGATTTTGAAGTTGAGTTTTTTGCCCTATCCTACATTTCTGAACCGGAACACGCGAGACCTTTTAGCGCAAGACGCAATTAACATTCTAGAGATATCAGCATCACAGCGAGAGCGAGACCAGCATTAGTGGTTTATAAAGTATATAAATGTGTGTTTTGTTGTAAATGTCGCTGGTTTGTCTAGATCAGACTCTTATTCCTCGGCTGGATCGTGTCGAGACTCTGAAGCTGAAACACACATCTGACCTTCGACCCGTTGGACCCCACTGCAGACACTATATGGAGAAATCCTGGAGTGTGTTCCTCAAAAACCTTCATTTCTTTTCCACTGAAGAAAGAAACACATGGACACCTCGGATGAGGTGCGGGAGAGAGTAAATCATCAGGAAGTTTTACTTCTGAAATGAACGAATCCTTCAATTCTTCCTGTTCGGTACCATCAGGCTCTTGGCTTTGAGCTGGTCCAGCTCCTCGTACGGCAGTGTGTTGCTCTCGGGGTAGGAGGAGGACGGCAGCGGCTCCGGAGGAGTCTCGGGAATCGTCGGCAAGGGGATGAACTCTGCGTCCAGCAGCTCCTGCACTCACAACCAAAGACAAACACACGGTGAGGCTTCATGAGGGAAGACGTCACGACTGAAGAGAAAATTGAAGGCTAACGGTAGGATCTCACTGATTCTGGATCAGTGAGATCGGCCTCTGTCGTTACTGCCGGAGTCACTGAAGCTTGTGTAAAGGCTCCGCCCTCTTCTGAACAGAGGCGGAGCTAGAGCTCATTTGCATTTAAAGAGACGCACACAAAACGTAAGGGGCAACTTTGACGAGCTATAATAAATGATCCGGAGAAATTTTGAGCTGAAATTTCACACACACATTCTGGGGACACCCTAGATTTATATTACATCTTGTGAAAAGGGGCATAATGTCACCTTTAAGAGTGCTGTTTGCACTAAATAAGACAAAAATGCAGTGCATGCTATATTTAATGGCATGTCTTCATGAATTTAAGACGTTCTGCTGTAACTTCAGCCGTGTTGTGTACGGGTGGATGAGGGCTTCACCTTGCGCAGCCACGAGGGGCAGGAGCTCTGTCCGGTCTGGCTGTCGATGGAGAAGACGGGCGTCTGCAGACCCCGCTCCCCCAGATCCGCCTCCGCTGTTCCTCCCAGCATGCCCTCGCGCAGCTCCGAGTCTGTGGCCGAACCCGTCTCCAGATCCACCGAGGCGGTCGAGCACTGGCCTGCGGACCGGCACACTCAACCGTTACACACACGCGCTGACACACGTCTTGAATGAGTATCCCAGCAGACATAGTAGGTTAAGTCTTAATGGTGCGTTCACGCCGGATGCGAATAGCACGTCAGGCGCGAATGATTTCAATGTTGAGTCAATGCAAAGACGAAAAAATTTCCTGCGGCGCGAATGAGGCGTAGAGCACGGCACGGAAGACGTGAATACACCTCATTCGCACGTCAAGTTTCGCACGAATGGTGCGAATTGAGCGTCTGGCGCGAATTGATTTAGTTAGTGCCATTTGTACATTCACACGTTTGCCGCCCGAGTTGAAAAATCTGAACTTTGGCATCAATTCGCGTCGCGTTAACCAATCAGGAGCCTGCTGCTTGCTCACGTGGTGAAAGATCTCGAGGCTTCAATACATTATTTTGTAATATGATTAAATGCATGGTGGGACTCTTATGCACAACAAAGCAAATATTTTATCACTTTAATCTTTATTTCTATATACGAGACATGTTCATTTTGTATTGAATGTTATTCATTCCATATTTAGATTATATGAAATATTATTATGATGTCAAGACAACCAACATATACATGTGCATAGGTTTGTGTCTGGATGTGAGAGAGAGAAAAAAAAATTCACAGGACAGGTTATAGTAATTTTAGAGGCTGGCTCACACAAATACGGCTCGATGATCCCCACGCCGCTGTTCTAGCTCTCCAGAGCAAATACAGTGCGGTGAATCTCTCGATGAATGCTCGATCAACATAAAAAAGATGGCCGCCAACAAGACGCGCATAAATTTCACTTCAAACTTTTGATTTTACGCACGCCAGTTTCATTCTTGACGCGCGAATTAACACAAAGTGGTCGAAGCGTCAAACTAGACGTGAATTTGACGCGCCATTCGAGTCCGGTGTGAACAAAGCATAAGTCAATGAAATAGTCACATGTGTAACATCTGTGCATTGTCTTAAAGTGACCGTGACCTAATATTCCTGCCATCTGTGTTTTAAAGGGCGGGTTTACTGCTTTTTTTCTTTGCATGATTGTGTTTATGGGGTGCAATATAACATGTATCCGTGGTTTTTCTTTTTTTAAAAGTCTTATTTTTCATAAACTTCACCTTTATCGTCAGCCGCACTCTCCTCTGTCCCCTGAACGAGCGGTTTCACTTCCTGAGTCTATGAAAACACTCCCTCAGAATGACGTTGTGGGCTCAGATTGGTTCGTTTGGGCCGGTGTGTTGTGATTGGCTAAACTGTCGCTCACGTTGTCCGGAAGGTTAATGCCCTTTACGGGCGATCCGGGCATGCCAAAGGTGGATAGTGGATACCATAGACGGTGGATACACGTAAATAATGATGTCGAGACTGCAGTATCAGTTTTAGGCAGAATCAGACCGAGAAAGCCGCGATGAATCGAGTCAAGCAGAACCTCACCACACACGGCTCTTAATAAAGGTTTCTGAATGATAATTTGCTACATTTTTTAACTTTATACACGTTTGTTTTACACAATAGCATCTGACTGGCAACAATAGCAACTGACTGGCTACTAATGTTAAAGACAAACAGCGTTGGCAAGTTTACGTTCTTGATCAAATCGAAAATAAAGTCAAAGTATATATACATGAAAAATACATTTACAACATTAGTACTTATACAAAATTCAGGTCCATAATATTTGTACGCGTTTGTCGTAGACACAAAATAGCATAACTAGTAGCATATAGTGGCTATAAAGCCAGCGCTGGCATTTGAAAAATAAAAAAAAACACAACGCTACGTCTGGATTTATACATGCAAATACATTTAAAATGATGAAGTCTTAGCCTACTTACAGGTTGTGGCCCAACAACTGCTGCCTCTGGTTTTAAAGTTGGATCTGCTTCATGTTTTAGAAACAGTTTATTTTTTAATCCGGTGTTGAACTCGTGGAGATTCTGGAAGCTGTCTTCCGTAAATGCGCAGCACAGAGAGCTAGATTACGATCGTCACTTTCAGGAATATAATCAAACATTAATTGTATCCATTGTTGTCAAAGTATAGCGTCCGTGTCGAAGCCCGAAACACAGAAGACCTGACAGCTGCGTGAACACAACTCACTCGACCGCATTAATATGCGTATGCCCTTTCCTGCATATTCTGAGGGAGGGTTGATGTAAATGTGTGCAGGGCTCTGACATTAAGGCTTGTCTGCTTGTCCGCTTGTCCGGGACAAGTGGGTTTTTTGTAGGACAAGTAGAAGAGAAAATTAGTTGTCTGACCGGACAAGTTAAATTTCAAACAAATTAAAATGCCATGTTACTTCACGTTATGTGCCACTCATTACGTCTATTTTACAGATTTAATTTTACCGATTTGAAACGAACACATTTTTCGCGCTGCCTGTGAATGTCCTGAATGTGACTCACAGAAAGACGGCGCCAGTATAATGCGCATGCACAGACCGCAGCGCCAGAAGTTCTATTTCACGCTTGAACGAACATCAACAACACACACAATTAAGCCAAAATGTCATTTGTCGAGGATCTTCATAACATAAGAGCAGTCTTATGATGGACATAAAGAGCTGTGACTCGCGAGAGAATGAGGCGCGTGTGAGATCCGCGTCTCTCTGTCCACAGCAGCAGCTCTTAAAGGGCCAGCTACCAATAAAGCGTTCGGTCAGTAAAGTTAATGAAAGAACAAAGAACAAAGAAAATTACTCACTGCTCGTGACTAAAGAAATTGTGTAGCTTTAATAAGGAGTATTCTATATATAATTTATAATTTATGCAGCGCAGACTGTATGATAACTTTATTCAATTTCTGTATATGTCCTACCTGTTAGACAGTTAATTTTTATCCAGAAATCAATGGCTTATTGATCATTATAGGTGTTATCGATCATTTAGTTGTTATTGCTAATTTCAGAATTATCACTAATCATTTGGTTTAGAGCCAAACAAGTTGACTCATGAAACCATTTGTTTATTATATCGCAATCGCATATCACAACCGCAATATTGACCTCAATAATCGCAATATGACATTTTCCCCAAATTGTGCAGCCCTAGATAAAATTACAAATCTTTACCCAGACAAGTGACTTTTGTGCATGGACAAGTGAAACATAAATTTACTTGTCCGAAGAACTTTTACAAGTGCCTCAAAAAGTTAATGTCAAGCCCTGGTGTGGGTTAGTGACGTACCATAACCCAGCTGTAGTCCCGATCGAGTCGTTTTTGTAGGCAATTATACTTCCTGATTTTTGAAAGACGATATCTCTGCTTACACTGAACTTTCAGCGCTGCAACTTTGCAGATACTGTTCATGCACCAACAGAAACATTACACACTATTTAAAATGAAAAAAAAAAAATGTGATGTGGCAGTCAACCCCCCCTTTAATGTTAATCAAACAACAAAAGACAAGGAAATCACTCACAGCTCTGGATCGAATAGCTTTTGTGACTTTAATAAGGATTAATCTGTAATTTAGTCAAATATGCAATGTTATTACTTTATTAAATTTCTGTAGCTGAAAACTAATGTTAGCCCTGCCTGATAAACCTGAAGAGCACTGTTTATTTTATTAGTACCATTGCTCTATTGTATTTATTTGTCCTTTTGCTTGTAATTAGATTATTTGTTTTTATGACAGTAGTGCTTTCCCCCTTGAACACGGCACACACAGAACCGAAACCCTAAAACCGTGATACAAACCGGACCGTGAGCAATTTGAACCGTTACACCCCTACTACCACAAACACACAAGCGCTGCACAAAAACTACATACACACGCTACACATACAGGTGGAACTAAAAAAATTAATATCATGCAACAGTTAATGTATTTTCGTAATTCAATGTTAATATCTGAAATCTGAATATTAATTAAAAAACAGTTATTGTTTAATACATATACAGTATCTAAATGATACTAAAACAACACTAGTTCCAACACATAAATAATAACAGGAAATATTGGATCTTACCACTTCCGATGGACAGTCCGCTGCTGTTTGAGCGGATGGTTTTGGAGTTCAGGACTTTTTCTGTCAATAAACATGAACAGGAAGTTAAACTACAAACATTCAATTGAAGAGGTGATTCACAGATTGGCGTTTAATAGACGTTCCCTTCCACCAGATACCTCAATACCCACAATGCACTGGTTGACACCAGGGTTTGAAATTATTTTTTTCACTCACCGGCCACATTTGGCAACTATGTTTTTAAGTTACCGCCCTGGCCATTCAGAACTTCTACTAGCCAAAAAATAAATTAAATTAATCAGATTAACTACACCACAGCAAATTTGGATTTCATTCATTAATTTCTTATTCAAACAAACATCCAGCATCTCCTCTTCCTCTTTCATCCTCATCACCAAACGTGTGTTCTCGGAGGACTGATCCACACAGGACAGAGAACATCAACACATGTGGGATGCTGGGAAATAACAATGTCGTTTCTGTTCACCAAACGCTTTTAATCTTCACTGTTAAAACAAGCGTGCCGTACTCTGTGGTGTAGTGACGTGTGTGTGTTCGAGTGAGACAGATATGAGCAGATTCTGTGCAACACACTGTATTTAATATATCACGACTCGCGAGTATTTTTGCTAAATCTGCAGAGTACACTTCATGAACTTCACAGCAAAGTGAGGAAATATAATAACACACCAAATTGGTTAAACTGCAAAAAATCCACTTTTCTTACTTAGAATTTTTGTTTTGTTTCCAGTCAAAAAAATATTTAAAAAAAAAATCTTAAATCCAGATGCATTTACTAGATGAGAAATGCCATAAGATTATGTCTTGTTTTCTGGGGAAATAAATACAGTGAGTTTTTGCTTAAAACAAGCTAAATGATCTGCCAAATTTAGCTTGTCATTTAACTTTGATGAATTCCCCCATAAAACAAGCTTTAAAATCGTACGTATTTTCCTCATCTAGTCAGAACGCATCTGGCGGGTGTTAGTTTAACCCGGGTTGCTGCTCATCAGTTGAATTTGAGTGCGATCTGTAGCTTTAACAAAAAAGCCTTCCACATCATCGTCCGGCGGACTTTCAGCTGGTGCAGTGTGGACGGAGAGTGTGTGAAGACGTACCCATGATGAGGATGGTGTGCCAGCCCCGGCAGGACAGATGCGGCACGTGGTGCAAGGAGCCGAAGATGGGCCGAGGCAGAGCCGGACACACCTCCGAGCCGAAGCCTTTATCCGGAGGCATCCGAGCCGGCGCGTTCCCCGCGTTCCCACGCGAAGATCATGGTTACTCTGAGGGACACACACATCACAGTCTGACTGCGGATACACACATCACGGTCTGACTGCGGATAGACGCACCCAGTGTTGATGTAGTCGATTCAAAATGTGATACTCAAAGGCCACAAAACCATTTCCTCTTTATCAATCCATCCACCCATCCTTCCATCATCCATCTATTCATCCATCCATCCACCCATCCACCTATCCATCCATCCATCCATCCATCCACCCAACATCTATCTATCCATCCATCCACTAACCCAATCCATCCATCCACCCATCATCCATCTATCCATCCATCCACAAATCCAATCCTTCCATCCATCCATCCATCCATCCATCCATCCATCCATCCATCCATCATCCATCCATCCTCCATATATCCACCCATCATCCATCTACCATCCATCCATCAATCCATCCATCCACTAACCCAATCCATCCACCCATCATCCATCCATCCTTTCATCCATCCATCCATCCATCCACTAACCCAATCCATCCAACCATCATCCATCCATCCTTTCATCCATTCATCCATCCATCCATCCACTAACCCAATCCATCCACCCATCATCCATCCATCCATCAATCCATCCATCCACTAACCCAATCCATCCACCCATCATCCATCAATCCATCCATCCATCCATCCATCCATCCATCCACTAACCCAATCCATCCACCCATCATCCATCCATCCATCCACTAACCCAATCCATCCACCCATCATCCATCCATCCTTCCATCAATCCACCCATCATCCATCTATCCATCCATCCACTAATCAAATCCTTCCACCCATCCACCCATCTATCAAACCATCCATCCATCAACCCAATCCATCCACCCATCATCCATCTATCCATCCATCCATCCACTAATCAAATCCTTCCACCCATCCATAATTCATCTATCCAACCATCCATCCATCCATCCATCAACCCAATCCATCCACCCATCATCCATCTATCCATCCATAATTCATCCATCCATCCATCCATCCATCCATCCACTAATCAAATCCTTCCACCCACCCATCCACCCATCCATCCATCCATCCATCCATCCATCCATCCATAATTAATCTATCCATCCATCCATCCATCCATCCATCAACCCAATCCATCCACCCATCATCCATCCATCCATCCACTAATCAAATCCTTCCACCCATCCACCCATCCATCCATCCATCCATAATTCATCTATCCATCCATCCATCCATCCATCCAATCCATCCACCCATCCATCCATCCACCCATCCATCCATAATTCATCTATCCATCCATCCACCCATCCATCCATAATTCATCTATCCAACCATCCATCCATCCATACAACCCAATCCATCCACCCATCATCCATCTATCCATCCATCCACTAATCAAATCCTTCCACCCATCCATCCATAATTCATCTATCCAACCATCCATCCATCCACCCATCATCCATCCTTCCATCAATCCACCCATCATCCATCTATCTATCCATCCACTAATCCAATCCTTCCACCCACCCATCCATCATCCATCTATCCATCCATCCATCCATCCATCCATCCATCCATCCATCCATCCACTAACCCAAAAGCCAGTATTAGTTTTCCTCCACTGTTCATAGGTTTGCATGTAACAGTGAATATGTCTGTGAGATTTTTTTTGTGTATTTTATCTTAAACATAAAATGACCTGGTCGTGTTTGATCAAGTCATGCCACTGTACAGACTTGTCCAATTTAAAGCATACATTTTTCATCTGTCTATTCATTGTATGCGTTTGAAATAAAGTTTTAAATGTTTTAATGTACCCAAATGTACCTAAAATAAAAAAGACTTTAATACAGGGTTGTGTCTCTTAATTTGTAACACTTGTTAAATGTACGTTTATGTAGATTTTTTTAAATATAGGATTTGTATTAATCTATATTCACTAGCTTGAATTCGACTTTGTGTTATCCAATTGAGAGCTTGAGAATTGAAATCGAATCAAAATCGAGACCCAGCAGTAACTTAAGTTACGTAATCAATTACTTTTTCAAGGAACTAGTAACGCATTACTTGTAAAAATTTACAACAAAATATCTGAATTACTTTTTCAAATAAATGCAAATTATTTATGGATACTGGTGTGGATACTGGCGTTGCAATCACAGATTACACTTTGGAAGTATGACCAACATAAGCAGGAAATGTAATCTGAACAGAGTAACTTTGTGTTCTGACAAACTAAGGGAAAAAAGCATAGCAGTAAATCACCTGATTAAATCTAACGACTCGCTTTTCATATCAAGCAGGCAGAGAGTTTTGAACACTGGCTGGTTATGTACTTGCTCAAATTAATTTTGGATAATATTTAACCCAAAACAGTTACAGACTGCAGCTTTAAATAGAACGGATTAATGTCTTTCCATGTGTGTGTGTGTGTGTGTGTGAGCTGAAGTGAGGCTGTGGCCGCAGTGCTCACCCTCAGTGGCGGCGATGGTGAAGCCGTCTCCACACGACACCTTGCACACCACCTTCCGCCCGGAAGGGCCCCACCAGCACCTTCGCACCCTGGTGCTTCTTGAAGTCCTTGACTCCCAGCTGCCCGTACTTGTTACAGCCGAAGGTCACCAGGCGCCCGCGCTCTGCACAGACACGAACATTCACACACACACACACACACACTTTAGCAGACTTACAACTGAGGAATGCAGCAGCGGGTCATCATGAAGAGGCAAAAACAGCGCAAGTGCTCAAAATACTGAGTTCATTCATCGCTTAGAGTAGCATGGGTCAGATTAGGGAAGGATTAAAGGAAATGGAATGTTTTAAATCATTTTTTTGTGTGTGAATAATGTTTTTTTGAGCATTATTTGGATGTGTGTGAGCAAACGCACCGTCTATGGCGGCGGTGTGGGCCTTTCCCGGAGAGATGAAGATGATCTTGAAGCGTGAGAGGAGCCTGACCAGCGACAGTACGAGTGGTGTACGGGATCCCCTGATAACTCTGAACACACACACACAGCTCACAATCACATCTCAACACACTCATTCACCAAATACATTCTCATTCTCTGGATTTTAACAGTTTAATCAAATGCAAACAAGCCCTAGTTACTTACATTTGATTGAACTGTTAAAATCCAGATCCAAATCCACTAAAGATATGTTCTAGTCGAGTAGTGTTCTAGTCATCCATTTAAGACATTGGTCGACTAAGCGCACATTTATATCAATAATCCATAAATCATAATTATGGGCCTTTAATTGCCTATATAAAGTACGTATAGTCTAAACAGCGCTCATCTAGCAAAGTGGGGTTTTACATTCTAATTTTTTCTGTTAAATCAAATGCAAGGAACCAAAAGCATGGGTTGCTAATTGAAATCTTAAACAATTTAATAATTTATTAAAATTTTGGTAACACTTTACTTGAAGCCCTTATGTATAATGAATTATAAAAGTATTCATTATGTACTTTATAATGCTTTTCTTAAAAAAAAAATGATACCAATGCATTATGATGTTTGCAGATTCTGAAATTGGTTGTTTTAAGATATTATACTTTCTTATGAAACGGTTAGTTCGAATCCTTGATTCTGATTGGTCAAGAGCTGTGCTTTATTCACGATGAAACACGGCTACGACCGCTTCAGCCCAACGGTTCTATTGATCGCTGCGCAACACTGCGGTTCTATGTTGTTTTTATTTGAGCTTTCATGCATTTTACACACTGAAACGTTGTTACTGTTCAGCACTCATGGACTATTTTTCCAGCGGAAGGTAGGCTTTTAGTGATTTTACTTCAAGAAAGTTGCACTAATATTGTTTTTTACTTAAATCTTGTGTGGCAACCGTTTTATAAAAGCAATAAGATACTCGAGGCAAGTGCTGTATGGTGAATAAGTAACGGCTGAAGGGGTTACTCCGCTTCGCGTCCGTCGTGCACAACAACGTCCTCAGCCGTTACTTATTCACCATACAGCACATGCCTCTCGTATCTTATTGCTTACTAAAGGTGTGTTCAGTGATTACAGAAGTGTTAGTTATTCATTAGATTATTATAATGCATTATAATTTGCATTACCAAGGCATAATTAATGCATCAAAATCCTTGTATAATGCACTATACATAAAGACTTTTAGTAAAGAGTTACCCAAATGTTTAGAGCCTCGTGAAATGCGTTTAATTTTGACTCAAATTCTGTTTTATTCCAAAAATTGTGTGTTTTTTTTTCATTTTAATGGTTAATTTAGGATTTAAAATCAAACAGCATGTAGAATTAACTGAATTGATCAAATTACAAAATTACAAGTACAATTTTTTGGGGATGTATGATTTTTTCACTCACATATAAACTGATCAATGTGAATAAAAGGCTTACATTGAACCTGCTCATCATTATGAAGGCTTAGAACAGAGTTTTGATGAAGAAGACAGAAATATTTTAATCTGTGTTCAGCGAGGAGTCAATTATTTGTAATTTGTAGGTCAACTATCTGCTTTAATATTCACAGACTTGATTTGACTTTGAAGTGTGTAGCTGTACTTTTGATTTATACATCCAAAATAAAGGTTTTATGAGCGGATTCGGTGGTTCAGCCCGTGTTTTCCACCTCATGTGACTCATACTGATGTACTCTGCCGAGTACCATGACGACATACCTCTTCCGAGTGGTTTTTGATCCCAGTGATGCCTGGTTCAGACCCAGTTTGTTGAGGTCGTTGTCCCGCAGGCTAAAACCTTCCCAGAATTGGTGGGAAAAAGGTGCCGTCGCTACCGCAGAACACAGAGGTGATGATCCCGGCTTTAGGAACCTCCACCTGCCGCGGGTAACATCGTGTTAGCCTAATAAACACAGCGCTTCACAGGGGTCGTCGCACACTGTGAAATGGACCTTCAAGGACTTATCAGAACAATATCTTTATTATCTTTCAAATTTAAAAAGGTAAACTAATAAAGTGCAGCACAATGACTGTGGCAACTTTAACCAACATTTACTGTGACAAAGATATGGCTTTCCTTATTCAACCAGAGGGGCGATAGAGTAAGACTGCACATTATAGAGTGGCGCTTTTACTGTGGACAGTTTGATCATGTTAATGAAGGACTCTTGATTACAGGAGTGAAGCTTCTCTCACTTGCATTGAGAAAGGCGAAAATTCATCCTAGCAGGTCACAAACCCAGCCGACCTGCGAAGGAAAGGCCGTCAGTGTCGCTCAACGGCAGTGAGTGTCACAGGAAGTCAGTGAGGTCATGTGGCCGCCGCTCAGAGCGCAGTGATGTCACAGGGAAGTCAGTGTGGTCATGTGACGCGCTCACCGTTGTCTCTCCGCAGCCCCAGGAGTAGATGTCCCCGCTCTGGGTCAGCGCCACCACGTGGTTGTCCCCGCAGGACACCTGTCGGGACGGGCCGCTCCTGGAAGAACTGCAGCAGCACCGGCTCCAGCACCTCCAGGCCGTGTCTCGGTTCTCCACGCCCAGGCAGCCGTAGTAGTCATCCGAGCCGAACATGTACATCTGATCCTCGTCTGTGTCAGGGGGCGTGAGAGAGCACACGCCTGTCAATACTGTGACGCACGCGAACCACTCGCTCCACCCAGTGTCTCCACAGAAAAATTCATTTCTATTTTGTACTTGATTTGATTATATATTAGTAGGGGTGTAACGATACACAAAACTGACGGTTCGGTTTTCCCACGGTTTTCAAGTCTCGGTTCAGAAATCCAAAATGGCTTCTCTTTTTTTTTTTAAACAGTGGTTTAATGAAAAAAAATAGTCTTTGTCTTTAAATGAATTCAATTACAAGTAAACGTTTCACAAGGATTTAAAAAAAAAATCTGCTAATGCTGTCAACTTATATAGGGAGCGCACATTGCTATAACATTAAAGGTTGTAGCCAAGACTTTTAACCTAAATTCAGATGCTATTTATTTTTAGATATAATAATCAACACACAACACATTGTATGAAAACATGTAAACTGAACATAAGGCAGTTTTTGCATTAACTTGTGTTTTTACTCTTATTTGTTGTTGAAATATAATAATTTACACAGTTGTAATTTTCATGAAAGATATTTTAAACATACATTAAATAATCAAGATATCATAAACAGGTTAAGCAAATATAATATACATAGTGCATTTCTTTAGTGCAAGAGTTCATTTATAGGAAGTTGTGGACACTGAATCACTTGCCTGTTGAGGTAAATATAATGCTAGTGACAAGCTTTGCTGTTTATTGATGTCTTTCCGCGGCTGAAACACTGATTGAGCGATTACACGAGTTATGATGCCTTTCAGTAAGTATACTGTATCTTTCAACATACCTTCAGGTGTCTTTTCTGTAACTGAGGAAGAGATGATTGCGTTTACTCGCGTGCGCTGCCGCTCGAAATGAGGAGCCTATAGTTATAGCCCACAGCGATCGGTCACGCCACATCAAAGAGCGCCAAAACGCCATTTATTAACGTTTCATTTTCGTGATCAAATAGACAGAATTTGAAAGATTACATCTTGCTTAAAGGAGTCATAACCTGTAATTTTCACTTTTCCACGAGAATCAATGCATGTGATTGCCTAAAGATTAAACATCGTCCCGGAAGCCGATATTCAAAAGTGAAGCGTTTGTTTACCCCAGGGTTCGTAAATCAGCCCGCGTGCACGCGCACTCAAATACGAGATTTGAATTTCTCCCCCGACTTGACGTCAAGACGGGGCAGGATATACCATATATGGACACCGCAGACATATATACTGCAGGAAGCTCTCGCTGTCCCTCTCCCCTCATATTCAGTCAAGAAAGATGCAGAAATGTAGTGCACACGTGTGTTGCTCTGTGGTTGACTGCCAGAATCAACATTCAAATGTGTTTTACCAAAAACGGACCACACTACCAGGGACCAGTGGATGAAAATCATTTTAATGACGCTGTTCCAACAACCCTATAAACTGGCTCGTCTGCGCTAAACATTAATCACAGGAATCATTTACAACGTTCATTTCGAGTTCGGACAATAATTTCTACAGAGTCAGAGTGCTGTATAGAGATGGAACAGGTAAGTTATAGTTTAGTGGTTTAATTAGTGGTGCTTGCAAAGCAACACTAGTGTTCTCTTGCATACTTATTATTCTTTTTTTTTTCCTCTTCCGTGCGTTTTTTGGCACACTACTCCTCCCGCAGCTTTTGTCACAGACCCATGGGTGAGGCGTCAAATGCGAGCGGCTCGTTTAGGAGAGGTGTGCTCTGACTTTTCTAAGAGATCGGGTGTACGATGTTCGCACAGCGGACGAAAACGCGGCCAAAAAAGTCCCATTGACTTACATTGGGGAGACTGTTCAGAGCTAGAGCGCGTGATGTCATAAGCTAGAGTGAGCCAGCTTGAAAACTAATGCTAAAAAAAATATTTTTAAATCGCTGGCCTGGCCACAATCTTCACTCTTTGGCCATGAAATTATACCTATTATAAATGAAATTATAAATCCCTCGGACTTGTAGTTTTTCCTCTGTGTCCTTCCAAACGACAGGAGTGACAGACAATCCTCCATTGGCAGCAATTATAAATTCAGGTCAAACTTTAGTAATCAGAGCATTACGGACCAGTTTTTTAACTTGCCAAAGTGGTCCCTTTTTCAACTCTATCCACACAAAAAATACATCACAGCGTTCACAAAGGCCTTGTCTTGCTCACGGTCAGGTCATTTTGCTGATACAACCTATAGTTTTAATTCATTATTACATTTATATAGCGCCTTTCAGAATACTCAAAGCGCTTCACATTGAAGGGGGAATCTCCTCAACCACCACCAATGTGCAGCATCCACCTGGATGATGCGACGGCAGCCATCAGTGCGCCAGACCGCTCACCACACACCAGCTTACTGGTGGAGAGGAGACGGTGATGAAGCCAATCAGTGTATGGGGATGATTAGGAGGCCATGATGGACAGAGGCCACTGGGCAAATTTGGCCAGGATGCCGGGGTTACACCCCTACTCTTTCGAAAGACATCCTGGGATTTTTTGTGACCACAGAGAGTCAGGACCTCGGTTTAACGTCTCATCCGAAGGACGGATGTCTCTAGGGAGGTTTGTTCGAGGCCAAGTATCAGCGATTTTGACTAAACATTGGGGAATTTTCAAAAATTCAAATCCCAACTGTCACTTTCTCACAGACACAAAAAGGGCCTGACAGCCCTGCTGACCTCTCTCTCTCCCTAGGAGGATTTATTTTATCAAGCAGCCAGTAAGTAATGGCCTAAAATCTTCATAGCCACAGCATAGCAACCGGTTACAGCACCCTAGCAACCGAGGGCGATAGGCATACAAAATACAAAATAACATTGTACAGACGTGTTTGGTGTCTCGTATGCATTAATGTACCACACTCTAGCAACCGGGTGGTGAGTTTTGCCACTGCAAGCACCACTTCACATTTTCTTCTGGAAATGTACATTCTAGTTTTCTTTTTTTTTATCTTCCGTGCGTTTTTTGGCACGCTGACTCCTCCCGCAGCTTTTGTCACAGACCCATGGGGGAGGCATCAAATCGACCGGCTCATTTAGGAGAAGACTGCAATGACTTTTCTAAGAGATCGGGTGTACGATGTTCGCACAGCGGACGAAGACGCGGCCAAAAAAATCCCATTGACTTACATTGGGGAGACTGTTCAGAGCAAGAGCACGTGATGTCATAAGCTAGAGTGAGCCAGCTTGAAAACTAATGCTAAAAAATAATTTTTAAATTGCTGGCCTGGCCACAATCTTCACTCTTTGGCCATGAAATTATACTTAAAACCAGGCACGTGCACACATAGACATCAAAGTGGGCTTGAGCACCTGCCCTTTTTATTCCTGGAGAGAAAGTGCCCTTTTTTCTGGGGTGCTTTTTTAATTTTTGAAAAATAATACATATTCCTTTTTGAGCCCAGCTTCCCTGTCAAACAAATATATTTATTGAATAGTGTATCTAAATATCAGGTCTGAACATAGACAGTAGCGTCTGAAGCGCCGATCAAGAGTGAACGCGTCTGCTCTAGTGAGCTCGCGCTCAGCTCGCGCTGCGCCGCCGTTTGGACTTTGAACCGAGCGGATAAACAGTCCGTGAGACGCGCGCGGTTCAAATGAGTTTCGTTCCGCTTTTGGCACATAAACATTATCGAACATTTATCGAACTCGACATTGATATCGAGCATTGGCGATATTGACTCGATATTGAATTAAAAAAATATAAATTTAAGACGTGGCTGAATGTAATTTATTACCTTGTATGGAAAAATCTGGATGTTTTTATGACTTTTTATGGCCTAAAATTCTTATATATTAAAGTTAATGACTTGCATACATCAATAGTCTTTCCCCTGAAATTTAGAAATCTAAATTGGTGAATTTAGAGGAAATCTACAGATGCAAACAGATGGAGGATAGTAGGTTTAAAACAAACTCCATCTAAATGTGGATTTTGAAGGTTTTATTATGATGATGATGATACAGTCTTCCCTCAAATGTGAAAAGTCTATGTCACTATCAGGTGTATCAAATATATAGCATAGAAAACATGCACATTGTGGCATGGTTTCATTTGCTGCTCAACAATTGCGTGCATTTGAGGAAGATAAAATTAACTTTAAATCATTTTATAAAAAGTCAGAGTTGTGTTAATATATATATATATATATATATATATATATATATATATATATATATTATATATACTTTTTTGTTTAAAAAAAGTAAAAAAAAACCGAAAAAACGGAAAAAAAAAATTCCGGTTCGGTTCGAAAACCGTTACACCCCTAATATTTAGCCACCTCTCGTAATGGTTGCCGTTCTTATTACGGTCCCCTTCCTCGCTCTGGAAGTCTACGGCAGCCGGAGCCGATCTACACATGCTACGCAAGCTGCAGAACCGCTTTGTTTACCGCATTAAAGTTCAGGCTTGACTCTGAGGCTGTATCTCTGCAATGCTGTGGCATATCGCCACCTATTGGTCAAAGGTGATTTAAACATTAAATCAAATTACTATGGCCTGTATATGATTTTTCTCACAGTCCTTCAGAAATCATTCTAATATGATGAAACCGCCATACGTTTTATTTTTCAGGATTTATTGATGAACAGAATTTGAATCTATTTGAAATGGAAATCTTTTTCTACATTATAAATGTCTTTACGATCACTTTTGATCGGTTTAATGCGTCCTAGCTATATAAATAGCTTAATTTCCTTTCTGTGACCCCCAGCTCTGACAGCAGCGGTCCTCTGAGACGGTGGAGTGTGTGTGTGTGTGTCGCTCACCGGTGACGCAGGCGGTGAAGTCGGCCCCGCAGGACACCTGTCGGATGGCTTTCCCCTGCAGACGCTCCACGCGCCGGGGCTGACGGTACGAGGCCTGGTCCCCGTGACCCAGCTGACCCACCATCTTCGCTCCTCCCTGAACGCTCTGCCACACACACACACACGAGATCAGACCCCAACACTCTACGTTCCCAGCAGAACGGGCCGTCAATCTGTTTCTTGGTTTTGCATTTCATTTTCAGATTTTTCTTTGTCTTCATTTCTACTTTATTCTGCTCTGCTTTTCATCTCCATTTTATTTATGAGTTTTCTTTCTTCTGAATGAATGGGATCGGGACTCAAACCAGTGTTACTTCAGTACCATTGAAATACTATTATAGTTTTTACAAAGAGTTTACATTATTTTTTTCATTTGTTAATAGGTCTATATAGTTGAGTTAAGTTTATGTATATTATGTTTATTTATATTAGTACATCAAGTTAAAATACATGAACTTGCTGGAAAATTAAGACTTTTTTATAATTTACATTTTAAGTTAACATTTATTTCATTTTTTAAAGAATGTTTTCATAGTTTTACTAGAACTATTATACTCAGAGATATTTAGGTCTTTAGTGACCCGGATCTATCAAATATTGAAACACGGATTCCCGAACTCTAACTGACGCAATAGCATAAGACTCACCTGATGTTTTAATGAAGGCATGAATGCAATTACAACACCATATATGATGCTGTGAGATAATGTTAGAAAAAAGTTGAAATAAAACAATGTTCAATAGAGAAATATGAAAACGAAGAGATACTTTAGTTATCTCATTTGCTAAGCAGGCATTATGATGAAATACAGCCCACAGAAGTGGAGCAGGGTTATGATGAGGGCACGCTACGGCCCAGGTGTACAGCTCCTTCTCCACGGTCACCACTGCGAAGTGTGTTTCCCCGGCGCAGACGTGCTGAGCGCTGCTGCCGCCCTTGAACATGTCCAGCTTCTGCGGGGTGAACTTCCCCCCGCCCAGAAATACACCTCCCGCGAGCGCGTCGTCACCACCGCCACCGACGTCTCCGTCGCGCGCTCAGCCTGGGACACACACACACACACTCACACTCAAACACTAACAACAGGACAACACTGGACAAGTGCCGTGAGCCTTCCCAGGACAGAGAAACACACGACACACACAGCGAGAGAAGAGCAAAGACTGCTGGGAAACGAGCCGTCACTTACTTGGGTTTCCTGATGGAGGAGTTAAGCGTCGCAACCCTGTCCTCCAGCTCTCTGAACACACACACACACACACACACACACTCGTTCACTGCACTGCTCAGCTCAACACACCGTTACATTACATACAAATTAAAGTTAATAAATACACTATAATATATGTTAAAAAAATAGAGTATCTAATTATAAAAATTATAAATACAATATAAATAAAAAAAATAAAATAAAATACAAAAAATAAACTAAATGAACACTACAATAAATCAACAGATAAAAATGGCAATAAATACACATTTGCAATAAATGAACATTAATTAAATTAATAAAAAAAGTAAATTAATTAAATTGATAGAGATGTAATGATTAAATATATAAATAAGTAAATCAAATGTAAAATAAACAGACAAAAATTAATAAATTGAATGGGGAAAAAAAATCACAATAAGTTAATAAAAATCACCTTTTTCAAACTAAAATTGAAATTAACAAATTAAAATAAATTAATTAAACTAAAATCATAACATGTATAAAATAGATCAAGCAAACTGTATTTTTATAAATAAATAAATAATTTAAATTAAATGTATATAATAAACAAAATAAAAATGTAAATAAATGGAAAATAAACAGAAAAAAATTACAATAAATAAATAAAATCATCTTTGGGATTAATAGGAATTATGTTCAAATTAATAAATTAAATTCATAAAATGTATCAAATTAAACAATAATATATTTATTAAATATGTTTATATAAACAATTTATAATTTATATTTTTTAATAAATGAATACATGATTTAAATACAATTCATATAATAAATACAATTAAAAATGTAAATAAATAGACAAAATAATAAATGAAAAAAAACTTAAACGTTTACTATTAAATCTTTGGGAGTAATAGTAATCACGAGGGAATCCTCAGAAGAGTGTGTGAATGCGAGCGTAAATGTGTGTATGATGTGTGCGCTGGATCGAGCTCACGCTCGGACTCGGAGATCACGGGCCGCTCTAGAATCTGCTCCGCCGTCGGCCTTTTCTCAGGGTCCTTTAACATCGACACACACACACACACACGAGCGTCAGCATGACATCACCACCGGTGTGATTGACAGGCACAGTGAGCGAGCGCCACACTTTCATCTACCTGATCTAAACACTCGTACACCATCTTGATGAGGTCAGGCGTGTGAATGTCCGAGTTGATCTCCATGGTCCAGTTGCCCTGCACGATCTTCACACACAGGTTCAGGGCATTCTGGGAAACACATCATCAGACGCCGTTGAGTGTTTTCCAGGCTGATGGGCGAGTGTGTGAATGCATGTCTGGGCGAATTACCGTGGCATCGAAGGTCCTGGTGAGGGTCAGCAGCTCGAACAACACACCCCATGGCCCAGATGTCCGACTTAAAGTTGTACTTGACTCCCTGACACAGCTCAGGAGACATGTAAGTACGGGGTCCCGACACACTACTCAAGCACAACACATCATCATGAGGACAATAAACACTAATATTGGACCGTTCATGTCCTCTTTTAGTATTGCGCTTTTTTGGCTCTTGCATTGTCTATTCTAGTTTTTATTGCTATTTTAGTGCTATTGATTGAGGAAGCTGCTTAGACATACACTCTAGTTTCTAATGTTTTCATATCTTTAAGTATTCATTTAGATCTTAGTATTCATTTTTAGTATTTGTCATTGTTAACAAATGGAACATTATGGTAAAGTGTCACCCATAAAATATGTTGAATCGTTTTACCGTTTTATTTTGATTGTTTCTATATCAAAATTATGGATTTATTGTAATTTAGCATTTTTATGACTTAATTAATATTTAACCCTAACCATTTTTTATTGTAACCCTACACTGCAAATATACATACATACACACACACACACACACACTACCGGTCCAAAAGTTTAAGATCGGATACAATTTTTTGTTTTTAAAAGAAGTTTCTTCTGCTCACCAAGGCTGCAATTTTTTGATAAAAAATACACAAAAACACAGTAATATTGTGAAATATTATGACAATTTAAAATGACTTTTTTATGTTAATATATATTAAAATGTAATTTATTCCTCTGAAAAAAAGCTGAATTTTCAGCATCATTACTCCAGTCTTCAGGTGTCACATGATCCTTCACAAATCACTCTAATATGATGATTTTATGCTCACAAAAACATGTATGATTATGTATCCATGTTGGAAACAGTTTTTTACATTTTTATTTCAGGATTCTTTGATGAATAGAAAGTTCAAAAGAACAGCTTTTATCTGAAATGGAAAGCTTTTGTTACATTAAACACTACCCTTTAAAAAGTTTAGGGTCAGTAAGAATTTGTATTTTATTTTTTGGGGAAAATAAATAAGAAATCAATACTTCTATTCATCAAGGATGAGTTACATTGATCAAAAGTTACAGTAAAGACATTTATAATGTTAGAAAAGATTCTAATTAAATAAATGCTGTTCTTTGAACTTTCTATTCATCAAAGAATCCTGAATAAAAATGTCAAAAGCTGTTTTCAACATGGATAATAATCATACATGTTTTTGGAGCATAAAATCATCATATTAGAGTGATTTGTGAAGGATCATGTGACACTGAAGAGTAGATAATGATGCTGAAAATTCAGCTTTTTTCAGCTTTTTATATTTTATAAAATATATTGCACACTAGACTGTAAACCTTAATTTGAGTAATGGGTGTTCTTCAGTCTTGCCAGTGAACTTTAGCTCATTTTGAGGTAGATTTGCCCCCAAAAAAGTGACAGGTATAAAGTGCACGTTTATGAACACATTGTTGTACTATTTTTAAGAATAACATCACCCTAAAAAATGATCTTTTCCAGAATCTTGATTAAGAAAGGTTGAAAAAAAATTGTTACACTGCAAAGAATGTCCTTCTAAGAAACAAGCAAGATGCACTTAAATGTAAAGTGAGCTAAAATTATTAAGATGTTTTAAATGTTTTCATCTATTTCAAGATTATTGTGTATCTTAACATTTTGAAATAAGCCTGAATTTAAGGTTAAATATTCTAGTTCATGCAATCCTCACTACAATGACTTATTTAGTGCTTATAAAAAGTGAAATCTGCACAGTTTTCTGCATGTTTGTCTTAAAGACACAACAGTGTTTTAGTGACTGGATTTAAGATCAAATTTAGTTTTAAATTTATCCATTAGTAAAAAGGTGCAGTTTTACGCATTTTTGTCCATTTAAGATCCAATAGAATTTATTAGTGACTGGATATTAATGCTATTTTTAAGTCAGTTTTGCTTTCCCCATTTCAGTTCACTTTATATATTGTATATTAATGCTTGTTTCAAGGGCATTGTTTGCAGTGTAGACAGTCTGGGAAACTCTAATCAACAGGTCCAGCTATCTATTTATTTGATAATCAGCTCGATGGCCATTATGATGAAATTAAGCACACAGAACTGGACCATAATTATTAAATATAGTTCATTAAAACTACATAACAAAACAAAAACAGCTGTTACATGAAATAAACTTAAACTGGAATAAAATATAAAAAACTAGCTTATTTTATTTCAGCTAGTTATCAAGGCAACATTTTTAATAATAGGCCTAAATGACATTTAAAAAATATATATAAAAATATAGAAATAAAGTACCTAAAATGATAGTAAAATAAGGCATTGTCCTTCACACAGACACCATGATGTGAGTTATTAGAGCGCCAGAGATGCTGTTCAGATCATAAACCAGCTGACCAGACCAAAATAATAATAATACTAATATAATAGTTGCGCAGACTCACGGTTTCAGCCATGGAGTACTGCGAGTCCAGCTTCTTGGCCAGCCCATAACTCGCCCAGCTTGATCAGGTTGGTTTCAGTGAGGAAGATGTTCAGCGTTTTGATGTCCCTTCAAACACACACACACACACACACTATTCAGAGCTCTCAATCCCTGCTGTAATCAATATAATCAACTGATTATCATACAAAGTAGGGCTTTGTGACTGCTAATTCAATTTTAGTTTTGGCTTCCAACAAATATTAAACATGATAATTGGAATTTTAGATTCATGCATTCAATCTTAAAGTGACCTCAGCCTAATAAACCTGCTGCGTCGTTAATGTTAATTAAACGACAGAAGACAAACAAAAAAATCCCTCACCATTCATGACTGAGTAGCTTTCAGTAAGAATCGTTAAGAATAATTATAATCTTAACACTTAAACGGCACTTTATCGACCCCGGGACGTCACTGATTACCCTCAATCTCATTCGTTAGTTACATTTAGACGTCAAATAGTCTTCAATGTAGTCATTATAAACAATATAACAAGAAATATAAAAGAACGTCTGTTTAGTCATTTTGTTTTTGTTATAAGTGTATAGGGTCGCTAGCGCGGAAGAGGTTTAAGGCCAAGAAATGATACAAAATTAAACCATCTCCAGGTTAAAGTCATTACAATGCCAGATTAAAATCGTTGAATTCAGAGAAAAAGTACAATGTTGAGAATAAACACATTAAATTTACAACGACTCACCACAAATTTATTCTTGAAATTGAGTTTATTCTCAACATTTTACTTCGAACTTTTGACGTGACGTTGCACTCATAGTTACAGCAGGCAGAAAACACCAATCATCGGCAAAACTTGAAATGACTCTTTACAGCAGAGCAAGTTTTTAATCACAATCAGACATTAGTGTCACTGATTCTGGATCCGCTGAAGGAGCCGTCAGCGATCGAAATATTGATTTTGAAGACATGGTTGTGATGGTGAATGTTCTGGGAAATGACAGTGATGATGATGAGAAAAAATCTGCTCTTATTTAACACTCTGAAGATGGAAAAGGCAACGAAATACGCTTTAATTTATTATTTTGTAATTGTTGTTCTAATATCAGGACAGTTTAATACTATAGCGACATCTTGAGATCCATCCGTGTTAGATATTAATCCAGGTCGCTAAAGACCCAAATATGTAATAATGATTATTGGCAAACATTCATGCATTTAAGGGTTAAAATTCTACTGTATTTGTCATATTGTTTGTAATTTGCTTTAATTGTAACACAGACAGTTTACTTGCAGGGCCGTGTAACCGGTAAACGAAAAACAAAAAGAAAAAATTGTAACCAGTATTTTGAAATGATTTTTGACCAGTAACAAAAAAAAATAACGGACATGATTTGAACAGGTCAAATGTTCCTGAAAAAGTCACTGAGCTGCTGGCGGTCAGAAACGAGGCGCACTGGAAATGAATGAGAGACGAGTTTCCTCTAGTGGAAGCGTTTGGAACTGCAGCCAAACACACTCTCATTGAACACTCGTTTACGGAGACATCAGCCTCACATTTTGAACACAACTTGTTTATATTTATAGCTTTGATTTTCT
>JAQIUQ010004479.1:0-472500 GCA_030378365.1 Hybognathus amarus
TTTTTTTTTCGGGTCAAAGTTTTGATTTTCTTGAAACTCTGGATTCTGATAGAGGGCCATGGGACTTAGATCTGAGTGCAAAAATGGGGGCTCTTAGACCCTTCCAGAGCTGAGATATATTCGATATTTATCACGTGGCATTCAGAGCCGAGATATGTGAGATATCTACATCTCAGAGCTTGTATGCCATCGTGAAATATCTCAACACTTCTCAGCTCCTGGAAGGGCTCTAGAGCCTCCATTTTTTCCACTGCCAGATCTAAGTCCCATGGCCCTCTATCAGAATCCAGAGTTTCGAGAAAATCAAAATTTTGACCCGAAAAAAAAAACGTAAAGGGTACCACTGTCGTTTTTTTTTCGGGTTAAAATTTTGATTTCTCTGAAACTCTGGATTCCTATAGAGGGCCATGGGACTTAGATCTGAGTGCAAAAATGGAGGCTCTAGACCCTTCCAGAGCTGAGATATTGAGATATTTATAATGGCATACAGAGCTGAGATATCTGAGATATTTACAATGGCATAAATGCTACGTGAAATCTCAATATCTCAGCTCTGGAAGGGTCTTAGAGCCTCTCATTTTTGCACTTAGATCTAAGTCCCATGGCCCTCTATCAGAATCCAGAGTTTCAAGAAATCAAAATTCTGACCCGAAAAAAATCGACAGTGGTACCCCTTACGTTTTTTTTTTCGGGTCAAAATTTTGATTTTCTTGAAACTCTGGATTCTGATAGAGGGCCATGGGACTTAGATCTGAGTGCAAAAATGGAGGCTCTAGACCCTTCCAGAGCTGAGATATTTAGATATTTATAATGGCATACAGAGCTGAGATATTGAGTATATTTACAATGGCATAAATGCTACGTGAAATCTCAATATCTAGCTCTGGAAGGGTCTAGAGCCTCCATTTTTGCACTCAGATCTAAGTCACATGGCCCTCTATCAGAATCCAGAGTTTCAAGAAAATCAAAATTTTGATTTTCTTGAAACTCTGGATTCTGATAGAGGGCCATGGGACTTAGATCTGAGTGCAAAAATGGAGGCTCTAAGCACCTTCCAGAGCTGAGATATTGAGATTTCACATTAGCATTTATGCCATTGTAAATATCTCAATATTCTCAGCTCTGTATGCCATTATAAATATCTAAATATCTCAGCTCTGGAAGGGTCTAGAGCCTCCATTTTTGCACTCAGATCTAAGACCACATGGCCCTCTATCAGAATCCAGAGTTTCAAGAAAATCAAAAATTTTGACCCGCAAAAAAAATACGAAGGGGTACCACTGTCGTTTTTTTTTCGGGTCAAAATTTTGATTTTCTTGAAACTCTGGATTCTGATAGAGGGCCATGGTGACTTAGATCTGAGTGCAAAAATGGAGGCTCTAGACACCTTCCAGAGCTGAGATATTCTAGATTTCACGTAGCATTTATGCCATTGTAAATATCTCAATATTCTCAGCTCTGTATGCCATTATAAATATCTTAAATATCTCAGCTCTGGAAGGGTCTAGAGCCTCCATTTTTGCACTCAGATCTAAGTCCCATGGCCCTCTATCAGAATCCAGAGTTTCAAGAAAATCAAAATTTCTGACCCGAAAAAAAACGTAAGTGGTACCCCTGTACGTTTTTTTTTTCGGGTCAAAATTTTGATTTTCTTGAAACTCTGGATTCTGATAGAGGGCCATGGGACTTAGATCTGAGTGCAAAAATGGAGGCTCTAGACCCTTCCAGAGCTGAGATATTGAGATTTCACGTAGCATTTATGCCATTGTAAATATCTCAATACTCAGCTCTGTATGCCATTATAAATATCTAAATATCTCAGCTCTGGAAGGGTCTAGAGCCTCCATTTTTGCACTCAGATCTAAGTCCCATGGCCCTCTATCAGAATCCAGAGTTTCAAGAAAATCAAAATTTTGACCCGAAAAAAAAACGTAAGGGGTACCACTGTCGTTTTTTTTTCGGGTCAAAATTTTGATTTTCTTGAAACTCTGGATTCTGATAGAGGGCCATGTGACTTAGATCTGAGTGCAAAAATGGAGGCTCTAGACCTTCCAGAGCTGAGATATTGAGATTTTACGTAGCATTTATGCCATCTAAAATATCTCAATATCTCAGCTCTGTATGCCATTATAAATATCTAAATATCTCAGCTCTGGAAGGGTCTAGAGCCTCCATTTTTGCACTCAGATCTAAGTCCCATGGCCCTCTATCAGAATTCAGAGTTTCAAGAAAATCAAAATTTGACCCTTGAAAAAAAAACGACAGTGGTACCCCTTACGTTTTTTTTTTTTCGGGTCAAAATTTTGATTTTCTTGAAACTCTGGATTCTGATAGAGGGCCATGGGACTTAGATCTGAGTGCAAAAATGGAGGCTCTAGACACCTTCCGAGCTGAGATATTTGAGTATTTCATCTAGCATTTATGCCATTGTAGATATTCAATATCTCAGCTCTGTATGCCATCGATAAATATCTAAATATCTCAGCTCTGGAAGGGTCTAGAGCCTCCATTTTTGCACTCAGATCTAAGTCCCATGGCCCTCTATCAGAATCCAGAGTTTCAGAAAATCAAAATCTTGACCTCGAAAAAAAAAAAAACGACAGTGTAACCCCTTACGTTCTTTTTTCGGGTCAAAATTTTGATTTTCTTGAAACTCTGGATTCTGATAGAGGGCCATGGGACTTAGATCTGAGTGCAAAAATGGAGGCTCTAGACCCTTCCAGAGCTGAGATATTGAGATATTTATGATAGCATTTATGCCAGTTGTAAATATCTCAGATATCTACAATGCTCATGTATGCCATTATAAATATCTAAATATCTCAGCTCTGGAAGGGTCTAGAGCCTCCATTTTTGCACTCAGATCTAAGTCACATGGCCCTCTATCAGAATCCAGAGTTTCAAGAAAATCAAACTTTTACCTCTAAAAAAAAACGTAGGGGTACCACCTTGTCGTTTTTTTTTTTGGGTCAAAATTTTGATTTTCTTGAAACTCTGGATTCTGATAGAGGGCCATGGGACTTAGATCTGAGTGCAAAAATGGAGGCTCTAGACCCTTCCAGAGCTGAGATATTTAAGATATTTATAATGGCATACAGAGCTGAGAATATTGAGATATTTACAATGGCATAAATGCTACGTGAAATCTCAATATCTCAGCTCTGGAAAGGGTCTAGAGCCTCCATTTTTGCACTCAGATCTAAGTCACATGGCCCTCTATGGGACTTAGATCTGAGTGCAAAATGGAGGCTCTAGACCTTCCAGAGCTGAGATATTGAGATTTCATTAGCATTTATGCCATTGTAAATATCTCAATATCTCAGCTCTGTATGCCATTATAAATATCTAAATATCTCAGCTCTGGAAGGGTCTAGAGCCTCCATTTTTGCACTCAGATCTAAGTCCCATGGCCCTCTATCAGAATCCAGAGTTTCAAAGAAAATCAAACTTTCGACCCCGAAAAAAAACGTACAGGGGTACCCCTGTACGTTTTTTTCGGGTCAAAATTTTATTTTCTTGAAACTCTGGATCTGATAGAGGGCCATGTGACTTAGATCTGAGCTGCAAAATGGAGGCTCTAGATCCAGCTGATATATTGAGATATTTATAATGGCATACTGACACATTTGAGACATGACAATGGGCATGAATGCTCACGCCTGAAATCTCAATACTCAGCTGGAGTTTAGACCTCCATTTTGCACTCAGATCTAAGTCCCATGGCCCTCTATCAGAATCCAGAGTTTCAAGAAAATCATAAATCTCCACCCGAAAAAAATCCAGCTGGTACGGGGTACCACTGTTGTTTGCGGGTCAAAATTTTGTATTTTCTTGAAACTCTGGATTCTGATAGAGGGCCATGGGACTTAGATCTGAGTGCAAAAATGAGGCTCTACACCTTCTAGAGCTGAGATATTGAGATTTCACGTAGCATTTATGCCATTGTAAATATCTCAATATCTCAGCTCTGTATGCCATTATAAATATCTAAATATCTCAGCTCTGGAAGGGTCTAGAGCCTCCATTTTTGCACTCAGATCTAAGTCCCATGGCCCTCTATCAGAATCCAGAGTTTCAAGAAAATCAAAATTTTGACCCGAAAAAAAAACGTAAGGGGTACCACTGTCCGTTTTTTTTTCGGGCTCAAAATTTTGATTTTCTTGAAACTCTGGATTCTGATAGAGGGCCATGTGACTTAGATCTGAGTGCAAAAATGGAGGCTCTAGACCTTCAGAGCTGAGATATTGAGATTTCACGTAGCATTTATGCCATTGTAAATATCTCAATATCTCAGCTCTGTATGCCATTATAAATATCTAAATATCTCAGCTCTGGAAGGGTCTAGAGCCTCCATTTTTGCACTCAGATCTAAGTCCCATGGCCTCTATCAGAATCCAGAGTTTCAAGAAAATCAAAATTTTGACCCGAAAAAAAACGACAGTGGTACCCCTTACGTTTTTTTTTCGGGTCAAAATTTTGATTTTCTTGAAACTCTGGATTCTGATAGAGGGCCATGTGACTTAGTATCTGAGTGCAAAAATGGAGGCTCTAGCACCCTTCCAGAGCTGAGATATTGAGATTTCACGTAGCATTTATGCCATTGTAAATATCTCAATATCTCAGCTCTGTATGCCATTATAAATATCTAAATATCTCAGCTCTGGAAGGGTCTAGAGCCTCCATTTTTGCACTCAGATCTAAGTCCCATGGCCCTCTATCAGAATCCAGAGTTTCAAGAAAATCAAAATTTTGACCCGAAAAAAAAACGACAAGGGGTACCACTGTCGCTTTTTTTTTCGGGTCAAAATTTTGATTTTCTTGAAACTCTTGGATTCCTGATAGAGGGCCATGGGACTTAGATCTGAGTGCAAAAATGGAGGCTCAAGACCTTCCAGAGCTGAGATATTGAGATTTCATCGTAGCATTTATGCCATTGTAAATATCTCAATATCTCAGCTCTGTATGCCATTATAAATATCTAATATCTCAGCTCTGGAAGGGTCTAGAGCCTCCATTTTTGCACTCAGATCTAAGTCCACATGGCCCTCTATCAGAATCCAGAGTTTCAAGAAAATCAAAATTTTGACCCGAAAAAAACCGTAAGGGGTACCACTGTCGTTTTTTTTTCGGGTCAAAATTTTGATTTTCTTGAAACTCTGGATTCCTGATAGAGGGCCATGGGACTTAGATCTGAGTGCAAAAATGGAGGCTCTGATACCTTCCAGAGCTGAGATATTGAGATTTCACGTAGCATTTATGCCATTGTAAATATCTCAATATCTCAGCTCTGTATGCCATTATAAATATCTAAATATCTCAGCTCTGGAAGGGTCTAGAGCCTCCATTTTTGCACTCAGATCTAAGTCCCATGGCCCTCTATCAGAATCCAGAGTTTCAAGAAAATCAAAATTTTGACCCGAAAAAAAAACGACAAGGGGTACCACTGTACGTTTTTTTTTCGGGTCAAAATTTTGATTTTCTTGAAACTCTGGATTCTGATAGAGGGCCATGGGACTTAGATCTGAGTGCAAAAATGGAGGCTCAGACCCTTCAGAGCTGAGATATTTGAGATTTCACGTAGCATTTATGCCCCATTGTAAATATCTCAATATCTCAGCTCTGTATGCCATTATAAATATCTAAATATCTCAGCTCTGGAAGGGTCTAGAGCCTCCATTTTTGCACTCAGATCTAAGTCCCATGGCCCTCTATCAGAATCCAGAGTTTCAAGAAAATCAAAATTTCTGACCCGAAAAAAAACGTAAGGGGTACCACTGTCGTTTTTTTTTTCGGGTCAAAATTTTGATTTTCTTGAAACTCTGGATTCTGATAGAGGGCCATGGGACTTAGATCTGAGTGCAAAAATGGAGGCTCTAGACCTTTCAGAGCTGAGATATTGAGATTTCACGTAGCATTTATGCCATTGTAAATATCTCAATATCTCAGCTCTGTATGCCATTATAAATATCTAAATACTCAGCTCTGGAAGGGTCTAGAGCCTCCATTTTTGCACTCAGATCTAAGTCCCATGGCCCTCTATCAGAATCCAGAGTTTCAAGAAAATCAAAATTTTGACCCGAAAAAAAACGTAAGGGGTACCACTGTCGTTTTTTTTTCGGGTCAAAATTTTGATTTTCTTGAAACTCTGGATTCTGATAGAGGGCCATGTGACTTAGATCTGAGTGCAAAAAATGGAGGCTCAGCACCTTCCAGAGCTGAGATATTGAGATTTCACGTAGCATTTATGCCATTGTAAATATCTCAATATCTCAGCTCTGTATGCCATTATAAATATCTAAATATCTCAGCTCTGGGAAGGGTCTAGAGCCTCCATTTTTGCACTCAGATCTAAGTCCCATGGCCCTCTATCAGAATCCAGAGTTTCAAGAAAATCTAAAATTTTGACCCGAAAAAAAAAACGACAGTGGTACCACTGTACGTTTTTTTTTTTCGGGTCAAAATTTTGATTTTCTTGAAACTCTGGATTCTGATAGAGGGCCATGGGACTTAGATCTGAGTGCAAAAATGGAGGCTCTAACACCTTCCAGAGCTGAGATATTGAGATTTCACGTAGCATTTATGCCATTGTAAAATATCTCAATATCTCAGCTCTGTATGCCATTATAAATATCTAAATATCTCAGCTCTGGAAGGGTCTAGAGCCTCCATTTTTGCACTCAGATCTAAGTCCCATGGCCCTCTATCAGAATCCAGAGTTTCAAGAAAATCAAAATTTTGACCCGAAAAAAAAACGTACAGGGGTACCACTGTACGTTTTTTTTTCGGGTCAAAATTTTGATTTTTCTTGAAACTCTGGATTCTGATAGAGGGCCATGTGACTTAGATCTGAGTGCAAAAATGGAGGCTCTAGACCCTTCCAGAGCTGAGATATTGAGATTTCACGTAGCATTTATGCCATTGTAAATATCTCAATATCTCAGCTCTGTATGCCATTATAAATATCTAAATATCTCAGCTCTGGAAGGGTCTAGAGCCTCCATTTTTGCACTCAGATCTAAGTCCCATGGCCCTCTATCAGAATCCAGAGTTTCAAGAAAATCAAAATTTTGACCCGAAAAAAAAAAACGTACAGGGGTACCACTGTACGTTTTTTTTTCGGGTCAAAATTTTGATTTTCTTGAAACTCTGGATTCTGATAGAGGGCCATGGGACTTAGATCTGAGTGCAAAAATGGAGGCTCTAGACCTTTCAGAGCTGAGATATTGAGATTTCACGTAGCATTTATGCCATTGTAAATATCTCAATATCTCAGCTCTGTATGCCATTATAAATATCTAAATATCTCAGCTCTGGAAGGGTCTAGAGCCTCCATTTTTGCACTCAGATCTAAGTCCCATGGCCCTCTATCAGAATCCAGAGTTTCAAGAAAATCAAAATTTTGACCCGAAAAAAAAACGTACAGTGGTACCACTGTACGTTTTTTTTTCGGGTCAAAATTTTGATTTTCTTGAAACTCTGGATTCTGATAGAGGGCCATGTGACTTAGATCTGAGTGCAAAAATGGAGGCTCAGACCTTCCAGAGCTGAGATATTGAGATTTCACGTAGCATTTATGCCATTGTAAATATCTCAATATCTCAGCTCTGTATGCCATTATAAATATCTAAATATCTCAGCTCTGGAAGGGTCTAGAGCCTCCATTTTTGCACTCAGATCTAAGTCCCATGGCCCTCTATCAGAATCCAGAGTTTCAAGAAAATCAAAATTTTGACCCGAAAAAAAAACGTAAGGGGTACCACTGTCGTTTTTTTTTCGGGTCAAAATTTTGATTTTCTTGAAACTCTGGATTCTGATAGAGGGCCATGGGACTTAGATCTGAGTGCAAAAATGGAGGCTCTAGACCCTTCCAGAGCTGAGATATTGAGATTTCACGTAGCATTTATGCCATTGTAAATATCTCAATATCTCAGCTCTGTATGCCATTATAAATATCTAAATATCTCAGCTCTGGAAGGGTCTAGAGCCTCCATTTTGCACTCAGATCTAAGTCCCATGGCCCTTTATCAGAATCCAGAGTTTCAAGAAAATCAAAATTTTGACCGAAAAAAATCCAAGGGGTACCACTGTCGTTTTTTTTTCGGGTCAAAATTTTGATTTTCTTGAAGCTCTGGACCCTGACAGAGGGCCATGGGACTGAGATCTGAGTGCAAAATGGAGGCTGAGACCTTCCAGAGCTGAGACATTGAGATATCTTCACGGATG
Source organism: Hybognathus amarus (assembly GCA_030378365.1). Lineage (NCBI taxonomy): Eukaryota > Metazoa > Chordata > Actinopteri > Cypriniformes > Leuciscidae > Hybognathus > Hybognathus amarus. The sequence goes on from JAQIUQ010004479.1 coordinate 8,224, forward strand.
GCATATTAAATGCCATACGTGAATATCTCAGACTCAGCTGCAAGGCAAGTCTACAGCCTTCATTTTGGCACTGAGATCCATGGCCCTCTATCCCGAATCCACAGTTTCAAGAAAATCAAAATTTTGACCCACGAAAAATCGAAGGGGTACCACTGTCGTTTTTTTTTCGGGTCAAAATTTTGATTTTCTTGAAACTCTGGGATTCTGATAGAGGGCCATGGGACTTATATCTGAGTGCAAAAATGGAGGCTCTAGACCCTTCCAGAGCTGAGATATTTAGATATTTATAATGGCATACAGAGCTAGATATTGAGATATTTACAATGGCATAAATGCTACGTGAAATCTCAATATCTCAGCTCTGGAAGGGTCTAGAGCCTCCATTTTTGCACTCAGATCTAAGTCCCATGGCCCTCTATCAGAATCCAGAGTTTCAAGAAAATCAAAATTTCTACCCAAAAAAAAACGTAAGGGGTACCACTGTCGTTTTTTTTTCGGGTCAAAATTTTGATTTTCTTGAAACTCTGGATTCTGATAGAGGGCCATGGGACTTAGATCTGAGTGCAAAAATGGAGGCCTCAGACCCTTCCAGAGCTGAGATATTGAGATCTCACGTAGCATTTATGCCATTGTAAATATCTCAATATCTCAGCTCTGTATGCCATTATAAATATCTAAATATCTCAGCTCTGGCAAGGGTCTACAGCCTCCATTTTTGCACTCAGATTAAAGCTCCCATGGCCCTCTATCAGAATCCAGAGTTTCAAGAAAATCAAATTTTGACCCCGAAAAAAAAACGTAAGGGGTACCACTGTCGTTTTTTTTTCGGGTCAAAATTTTGATTTTCTTGAAACTCTGGATTCCTAATAGAGGGCCATGGGACTTAGATCTGAGTGCAAAAATGGAGGCTCTAGACCTTCCAGTAGCTGAGATATTGAGATCTCACGTAGCATTTATGCCATTGTAAATATCTCAATATCTCAGCTCTGTATGCCATTATAAATATCTAAATATCTCAGCTCTGGAAGGGTCTAGAGCCTTCACTTTTGCACTCAGATCTAAAGTTCCATGGCCCTCTATCAGAATTGCAGAGTTTCAAGAAAATCTAAATTTCTGACCCCGAAAAAAAAAACGTCAGGGGTACCACTGTACGTTTTTTTTTCGGGTCAAAATTTTGATTTTCTTGAAACTCTGGATTCTGATAGAGGGCCATGGGACTTAGATCTGAGTGCAAAAATGGAGGCTCAGACCCTTCCAGAGCTGAGATATTGAGATTTCACGTAGCATTTATGCCATTGTAAATATCTCAATATCTCAGCTCTGTATGCCATTATAAATACTCTAATATCTCAGCTCTGGAAGGGTCTAGAGCCTCCATTTTTGCACTCAGATCTAAGTCCCATGGCCCTCTATCAGAATCCAGAGTTTCAAGAAAATCAAAATTTTGACCCGAAAAAAAACGCAAGGGGTACCACTGTCGTTTTTTTTTTTCGGGTCAAAATTTTGATTTTCTTGAAAACTCTGGATTCTGATAGAGGGCCATGGGACTTAGATCTGAGTGCAAAAATGGAGGCTCTAGACCTTCCAGAGCTGAGATATTGAGATTTCACGTAGCATTTATGCCATTGTAAATATCTCAATATCTCAGCTCTGTATGCCATTATAAATATCTAAATATCTCAGCTCTGGAAGGGTCTAGAGCCTCCATTTTTGCACTCAGATCTAAGTCCCATGGCCCTCTATCAGAATCCAGAGTTTCAAGAAAATCAAAATTTTGACCCGAAAAAAAAAACGTAAGGGGTACCACTGTCGTTTTTTTTTTCGGGTCAAAATTTTGATTTTCTTGAAACTCTGGATTCTGATAGAGGGCCATGGGACTTAGATCTGAGTGCAAAAATGGAGGCTCTAGCACCTTCCAGAGCTGAGATATTGAGATTTCACGTAGCATTTATGCCATTGTAAATATCTCAATATCTCAGCTTGTATGCCATTATAAATATCTCAAATATCTCAGCTCTGGAAGGGTCTAGAGCCTCCATTTTTGCACTCAGATCTAAGTCCCATGGCCCTCTATCAGAATCCAGAGTTTCAAGAAAATCAAAATTTTGACCCCAAAAAAAAAAAATCGAAGGGGTACCACTGTCGTTTTTTTTTTCGGGTCAAAATTTTGATTTTCTTGAAACTCTGGATTCTGATAGAGGGCCATGTGACTTATATCTGAGTGCAAAATGGAGGCTCTCAGACCCTTCCAGAGCTGAGATATTTAGATATTTATAATGGCATACAGAGCTGAGATATTGAGATATTTACAATGGCATAAATGCTACGTGAAATCTCAATATCTCAGCTCTGGAAAGGGTCTAGAGCCTCCATTTTTGCACTCAGATCTAAGTCACATGGCCCTCTATCAGAATCCAGAGTTTCAAGAAAATCAAAATTTCTGACCCGAAAAAAAAACGTACAGTGGTACCCCTGTACGTTTTTTTTTTCGGGTCAAAATTTTGATTTTCTTGAAACTCTGGATTCTGATAGAGGGCCATGTGACTTAGATCTGAGTGCAAAAATGGAGGCTCTAGACCTTCCAGAGCTGAGATATTGAGATTTCACGTAGCATTTATGCCATTGTAAATATCTCAATATTCTCAGCTCTGTATGCCATTATAAATATCTAAATATCTCAGCTCTGGAAGGGTCTAGAGCCTCCATTTTTGCACTCAGATCTAAGTCCCATGGCCCTCTATCAGAATCCAGAGTTTCAAGAAAATCAAAATTTTGACCCCGAAAAAAAAAACGTAAGGGGTACCACTGTCGTTTTTTTTTCGGGTCAAAATTTTGATTTTCTCTGAAACTCTGGATTCTGATAGAGGGCCATGGGACTTAGATCTGAGTGCAAAAATGGAGGCTCTAGACCTTCCAGAGCTGAGATATTGAGATTTCACGTAGCATTTATGCCATTGTAAATATCTCAATATCTCAGCTCTGTATGCCATTATAAATATCTAAATATCTCAGCTCTGGAAGGGTCTAGAGCCTCCATTTTTGCACTCAGATCTAAGTCCCATGGCCCTCTATCAGAATCCAGAGTTTCAAGAAATTCAAAATTTTGACCTCTAAAAAACGTACAGGGGTACCACTGTCGTTGTTTTTTTTTGGGTCAAAATTTTGATTTTCTTGAAACTCTGGATTCTGATAGAGGGCCATGGGACTTAGATCTGAGTGCAAAAATGGAGGCTCTAGACCCTTCCAGAGCTGAGATATTTAGATATTTATAATGGCATACAGAGCTGAGATATTGAGATATTTACAATGGCATAAATGCTACGTGAAATCTCAATATCTCAGCTCTGGAAGGGTCTAGAGCCTCCATTTTTGCACTCAGATCTAAGTCACATGGCCCTCTATCAGAATCCAGAGTTTCAAGAAAATCAAAATTTCTACCCGAAAAAAAAAACGACAGTGGTACCACTGTACGTTTTTTTTTTCGGGTCAAAATTTTGATTTTCTTGAAACTCTGGATTCTGATAGAGGGCCATGGGACTTAGATCTGAGTGCAAAAATGGAGGCTCTAGACCCTTCCAGAGCTGAAGATATTTAGATATTTATAATGGCATACAGAGCTGAGATATTGAGATATTTACAATGGCATAAATGCTACGTGAAATCTCAATATCTCAGCTCTGGAAGGGTCTAGAGCCTCCATTTTTGCACTCAGATCTAAGTCCCATGGCCCTCTATCAGAATCCAGAGTTTCAAGAAAATCAAAAATTTTCGCCACCCGAAAAAAAACGAGGGGAACCACTGTCGCTTTTTTTTGGGTCAAAATTTAGATTTCTTGAAACTCTGGATTCTGATGGAGGGCCATGTGACTTAGATCTGAGTGCAAAAATGGAGGCTCGCAGACCTTTCAGAGCTGAGATATTGAGATTTCACGTAGCATTTATGCCATTGTAAATATCTCAATATCTCAGCTCTGTATGCCATTATAAATATCTAAATATCTCAGCTCTGGAAGGGTCTAGAGCCTCCATTTTTGCACTCAGATCTAAGTCCACATGGCCCTCTATCAGAATCCAGAGTTTCAAGAAAATCAAAATTTTGACTCCGAAAAAAAAAATCAAGGGGTACCACTGTCGTTTTTTTTTTTGGGTCAAAATTTTGATTTTCTTGAAACTCTGGATTCTGATAGAGGGCCATGGGACTTAGATCTGAGTGCAAAAATGGAGGCTCTATACCCTTCCAGAGCTGAGATATTGAGATTTCACGTAGCATTTATGCCATTGTAAATATCTCAATATCTCAGCTCTGTATGCCATTATAAATATCTGAAATATCTCAGCTCTGGAAGGGTCTCAGAGCCTCCATTTTTGCACTCAGATCTAAGTCCCATGGCCCTCTATCAGAATCCAGAGTTTCAAGAAAATCAAAATTTTGACCCGAAAAAAACGTAAGGGGTACCACTGTCGTTTTTTTTTCGGGTCAAAATTTTGATTTTCTTGAAACTCTGGATTCTGATAGAGGGCCATGGGACTTAGATCTGAGTGCAAAAATGGAGGCTCTAGACCCTTCCAGAGCTGAGATATTTAGATATTTATAATGGCATATAGAGCTGAGATATTGAGATATCTACAATGGCATAAATGCTATGTGAAATCTCAATATCTCAGCTCTGGAAGGGTCTAGAGCCTCCATTTTTGCACTCAGATCTAAGTCCCATGGCCCTCTATCAGAATTCAGAGTTTCAAGAAAATCAAAATTTTGACCCGAAAAAAAATCGAAGTGGTACCCCTTACGTTTTTTTTTGGGTCAAAATTTTGATTTTCTTGAAACTCTGGATTCTGATAGAGGGCCATGTGACTTAGATCTGAGTGCAAAAATGGAGGCTCTAGACCCTTCCAGAGCTGAGATATTGAGATTTCACGTAGCATTTATGCCATTGTAAATATCTCAATATCTCAGCTCCTGTATGCCATTATAAATATCTCAATATCTCAGCTCTGGAAGGGTCTAGAGCCTCCATTTTTGCACTTAGATCTAAGTCACATGGCCCTCTATCAGAATCCAGAGTTTCAAGAAAATCAAAATTTTGACCCGAAAAAAATCGACAAGGGGTACCACTGTCGTTTTTTTTTCGGGTCAAAATTTTGATTTTCTTGAAACTCTGGATTCTGATAGAGGGCCATGTGACTTAGATCTGAGTGCAAAAATGGAGGCTCTAGACCTTCCAGAGCTGAGATATTGAGATTTCACGTAGCATTTATGCCATTGTAAATATCTCAATATCTCAGCTCTGTATGCCATTATAAATATCTCAATATCTCAGCTCTGGAAGGGTCTAGAGCCTCCATTTTTGCACTCAGATCTAAGTCCCATGGCCCTCTATCAGAATCCAGAGTTTCAAGAAAATCAAAATTTTGACCCGAAAAAAAAACGTAAGGGGTACCACTGTCGTTTTTTTTTCGGGTCAAAATTTTGATTTTCTTGAAACTCTGGATTCTGATAGAGGGCCATGGGACTTAGATCTGAGTGCAAAAATGGAGGCTCTATACCCTTCCAGAGCTGAGATATTGAGATTTCACGTAGCATTTATGCCATTGTAAATATCTCAATATCTCAGCTTGTATGCCATTATAAATATCTAAATATCTCAGCTCTGGAAGGGTCTAGAGCCTCCATTTTTGCACTCAGATCTAAAGTCCCATGGCCCTCTATCAGAATCCAGAGTTTCAAGAAAATCAAAATTTTGACCCGAAAAAAAAACGTAAGGGGTACCACTGTCGTTTTTTTTCGGGTCAAAATTTTGATTTTCTTGAAAACTCTGGATTCTGATAGAGGGCCATGGGACTTAGATCTGAGTGCAAAAATGGAGGCTCTAGACCCTTCCAGAGCTGAGATATTTAGATATTTATAATGGCATACAGAGCTGAGATATTGAGATATTTACAATGGCATAAATGCTACGTGAAATCTCAATATCTCAGCTCTGGAAGGGTCTAGAGCCTCCATTTTTGCACTCAGATCTAAGTCACATGGCCCTCTATCAGAATCCAGAGTTTCAAGAAAATCAAAATTTCGACCCGAAAAAAAAACGACAGTGGTACCCCTTACGTTTTTTTTTTTTGGGTCAAAATTTTGATTTTCTTGAAACTCTGGATTCTGATAGAGGGCCATGTGACTTAGATCTGAGTGCAAAAATGGAGGCTCTAGACCCTTCCAGAGCTGAGATATTGAGATTTCACGTAGCATTTATGCCATTGTAAATATCTCAATATCTCAGCTCTGTATGCCATTATAAATATCTAAATATCTCAGCTCTGGAAGGGTCTAGAGCCTCCATTTTTGCACTCAGATCTAAGTCCCATGGCCCTTTATCAGAATCCAGAGTTTCAAGAAAATCAAAATTTTGACCCGAAAAAAAAACGTAAGGGGTACCACTGTCGTTTTTTTTTCCGGGTCAAAATTTTGATTTTCTTGAAACTCTGGATTCTGATAGAGGGCCATGGGACTTAGATCTGAGTGCAAAAATGGAGGCTCTAGACCCTTCCAGAGCTGAGATATTGAGATTTCACGTAGCATTTATGCCATTGTAAATATCTCAATATCCAAAAAAAAAAAAAAAAAAAAAAAAAAAATCATAAGGTTACCACTGTCGTTTATTTATTCTTGTGCGAAAAGTTTCTTGAAACTCTGGATTCTGATAGAGGGCCATGGGACTTAGACCTGAGTGCAAAATGGAGGCTCTAGACCCTTCCAGAGCTGAGATATTTATGAGATATTTGTGACATACTGAGATATTGAGCCATTATAAATATCTCAATATCTCAGCTTTGAAGGGTCTAGAGCCTCCATTTTGCACTCAGGTCTAAGTCCCATGGCCCTCTATAGGAATCCAGAGTTTCAAGAAAGCGTTTTACCTTTTTGACACAAAAAAAACATAAGGGGTACCACTGTCGTTTTCTTTCTCTTTTTTTCTTTGCGAAAAAAAGTTTCTTGAAACTCTGGATTCTGATAGAGGGCCATCAGGACTTAGACCTAGAGCAGTGGTGAGAAGAGAAGTACTGAATTTCAGTACTTAAGTAAAAGTACAAATAACCAGATAAATATTTACTTTAGTAAAAGTCGAAGTAACACAATGACAACCATACTTAAGTAAAAAGTACCTGATTTTTAAATGTACTTTAAGTATTAAAAGTAAAAGTACTTGCATAACAATTTATTCTCTTAATGTCTATTTTTCTAATGATTAATAAAACATTCATTCTAACTCATTCAACTTAATACTCATATAATGATGGAAAAAATTAGTTGTCACCATTTCTGAAACAAGCTTGCAATTAATTAGGCAATATACACATCATGCTTATCCTTACTATATGTTAATAACTATGTTTGGCAGTTAAACGTGATTAATTTATGGTGTAATTCTGAACCTCTTGGCTTGCCATAATCCTAACCAACCGTATATTACACACGGTGCGTTTCCTATGCACGTAAATACAAATTTTCGTGTATAAATTGCACGATAAATGCACTGCGTGCGCAGGCGCATTTAGTGTGACCGAGTTGATATATCTATGGCAACCAAACGTCACTGGTGAGACAAACGTGCAGACGGACGGACGGTCAGGATTACGTTTTGGCATGGGAAAAACTGGTCAGAAAATGTAACAAAAATGTAACAGAAGTTGTAGAAATGTAGTGGAGTAGAAAGTATAATAATGTGCTGCAAAATGTAACGAAGTAAAAGTAAAAAGTATGCACTATTTATTCTACTTTAAGTAAAGATATTGTAAAAATGTACTTAAGTAAAGTAACAAAGTATTTGTACTCGTTACATTCCACTCACTGGAGCTGTAGTGCTAAAAATGGAGGCTCTAGACCCTTCCAGAGCAGAGATATTGAGATATTTATGAGATATTTATGACCATACTGAGATATTGAGCCATTATAAATATCTCAATATCTCAGCTCTGGAAGGGTCTAGAAGCCTCATTTTTGCACTCAGGTCCAAGTCCCATGGCCCTCTATCACAATTCATAGTCTTCAAGGAACTTTTTTTTTCGCACAAAAAAAAAAAAGCAAACGACAGTGCTACCCCTTATGTTTTTTTTTTGTGCGAAAAAAAAAGTTTCTTGAAACTCTGGATTCTGATAGAGGTCCATGGGACTTAGACCTGAGTGCAAAAATAGAGGCTCTAGACCCTTCCAGAGCTGAGATATTGAGATATTTATAATGGCTCAATATCTCAGTATGTCAGCAAATATCTCATAAATATCCCAATATCTCAGCTCTGTAAGGGTCTAGAGACTCCCATTTTTGCACCCAGGTCTAAGTCACATGGCCCTCTATCAGAATACAGAGTTTCGAAGAAGATCAGAGAAACTCAAAATCTCAACCCGAAAAAAACGACAGGGGTACCCGTCGACTTGTTCGGTGCGAGAAAATACGTTTCTCTGATCTTCTCGAAACTCTGGATTCTGATATAGTGACTTCTAAGAGAGATTGCAGAGATTCTGACGTGAATCACTTCTTATCACTTATCACTTCTTCATCTTATCTTCTGATGAGAAATACAAACACTTGCTGAGCCATCAGATGACAGCACTACTAGCTACAATTAAGAGGGCAGCTATCCTCATGAACAGCTTTGAGTCCAGACATGTTGAAGAGTAGAAGATGTACAGCTGTGGCAGGTGGAGAGAATAACCAATTGTAATGTGCAAATGGGAAGAACTGACCTTGTCATTTTCCAGCGTGTTTGTGAGGGACTGACGCACTTCATGTGTTCAACAGAGGATGCATTCACTAAAATGAATAAATAATTTGATTGTGAAAGGGAAGTAAAACTTGATCTCATCAACAATTGAATCCATTTTAAATATAAAATCACTCTGTCACATCACCATATAGTAGGTGAAGGTCAACAATCCAGCAGGGAATCTGTGGTACAGTATTATACAGCATGAAATCTGAAGTCTGCTGGTGTAAGACCATCTAGAAGCACCGTTCCTCCACCTGTTATTATTTTTTTTAAATGTGATCAATTAAAATAAACATAAAAATATTTATACATATACAAATGTGGCATATTTAAAAAAAGCATTTGTAAACCATCTATTTTTTTTTTTTTTTTTCAAAACCATTGCTTGGAAAATCTCTCTCTCTTTTAAAGAAGTAAACAATATAACGCTGTGAAGATCCCAGAATGAGATTTATGTGGAATGTATCAACAAAGAATAGATCGTCTTCCTCTTATCGCCTCACCGTATCGCCTGTGACTCATTCTCTAATCCAGATTTAAATTGCAGGAAGTAATTCCCATGAATTATACTGGAAATTCTGTGGTGAAAGGCTGGGCTCTGACGTCTTGAGTAACCTCTGATGCTTGAGTGTCTTAAAACATGTTCCTCAAAAGACAACACAATCTTTTATTTTGTATATACTATGTGTGATTTTCTACTAAATCACACAGAGTTAAGATATTTTTTATTGTGGATAATATGAATAATTTAATAACGATGATGATGATTGACAGCTGTGAACAGCAAGGATTCTTTGAGATTGAGAAGCGGTACAAATGTCAAATCCTACTTTATTTTCATCAGTTAAAAATATCAATTCAAATGTATAACACTTCCCACAGACAAAAACACTACCAAGTAGCTTTACAAGTCCGCGCCTTGCCTTTGAAATACTTATATTCTATAGACAACGCAATTGTGGTTAGTGAGGAGGCGAAGTTCTTTCCTACAGACATCATTTTTCCAGGGGGGAGCGTTTTGTGCCTCATTACGTTGTTAGTGAACAGGAGGCTGTGGTCAGGAAGACCAACTACAGAGAGGGAGGGTCAGCTCCTCAGCACGGGACGTTACAGATGAAACCGGTATTTAGAGCTAAGACAGAGAACGGCACACAAACATTAGTTTAAACACAGGCGCTAGAGATATGGGACATGTGGAGACTGCATGAGAAAGAGTGAGCCAATGAGAGAGGGAGATATGGGGGAAGGACTCACGACACAACCCTGGGCGAAAACCTCATACATCGACTGCTCTGTTTACAGTATTCAGAGAAACAGTACTGACAGTGTGTCATTACACTGAGATACGCACAGACCGAGGCTCCACACGCACGACTACATGTTTTATAGGGACCTTCCCTAGAGATTTTTATACAGTACAAACTGTATATTCTATCATCTACCCCTGACACATACCCATTCAAAAACAAACAAACAAACAATTTAGTATGATTTATAAACTGTTTTCGTCACGTGAAACAAAAAATGTCCCCACAAAGTCTTCTGTATTGACATTCTTGTGTGGTACATTTGGCCATATAATGAGGGAATAACTGAACCACACACAGATTTTAGCCCCATAATTTAGGGAAGACCTGAACCCCCCCCCCACACACACACACACACACACACTACAGTTATATTATTACAAGTAATATCAGTAACAATAGCTCTAGTAACCCTGATTACTGTATTATTTTAGTTGAACTGGTATTTTAGGTGGAAACTATATAGTTAACATGGTACATTTTTGTAAGGGATATAATCACTAAAACATCATCATCATCACTGTTGACTTACAGTTTGTAAATACCAGCAGAAATATTAATAGAACACTGCATTGTCTAAACTGGTCATATCCTGCAGATGTGTGGTTTTTGCTCCTTAAGCTCTGATATGAAGCCAAGCTTATCAGGCCAAACCTTCAATTTAAAGTATTATGGCAGAATCAAGCAGTCTATGCCATCCATCACGCGTCTCCACCAAAGAAAAGAGCAGATGTGACAACATGAGATGGTTGGTGCCTCAGCTAACCACATGCCCACAAGAAAAACAAGGCTCATTACCTATAAGTGGCTTTTACATTCACAAAAATAGTGTTAATGATATGTTGAATGAATGTTGTGTTTGTGGGAACAGGTCAGTTGACCTGGAATAGAACACGCTTCTATTACATAAGCACCTGTAGGGATATACAGTGTGTTAACACTTCTCATTTGTTTTGTTGACTAAGTAGAAATATTTCCAATTCAAGGCAAGTACATAAGCTCAGAACAATCTCTCCCTCTTTAAAAACCAACAAACATGCACATATTGTACCTCTAAGAGACTCATTATTTACATACAGAATGTACACACCTGACACTGTACCGAGACACAGAAAAGGCACAAACACAATGACTGTTATACTAAAAGACACAAGGATCTTTTATAATGTGTTGAAAGGATACACACACAGAGGGGGTCTGGAGATTGAGATCAAAATAATTGTAATTTAATCCTTCATCTCATATATATATATATATATATATATATATATATAGGGGCTGTGCAAAAATTTATTGTGATTAATCGCATCCAAAATAAAAGTCTGTGTTTACATAATATATTTTTGTGTGTGCTGTATTTAATTATTTTGATATATAAATACACACACATGCATGTATATATTTAAGAAAGTGTGTTCATATATAAAATATTTATATAATATAGATAATGTGTGTATGTATATATATATATATATATATATATATATATATATATATGTGTGTGTGTGTGTATATATATATATATATATATATATATGTATGTATATGAAGAGTTCAGACGCAAAAAGCCTCTAAGTGCCATTTAAAATGTTCTTTCTAAAATGATCCTTTTTATCAAGCTTGTATATTTAAGTTCAGTAATTTCACATAAATGGCAATGAAGATTACCTATTAATTGTCATTTAAGTGAAATTACTGAACTTAAATATACGAGCTTATAAAGAATGGTCATTTTAAAGAAGAAATTTCAAATGGCATTTAGAGGCTTTTGCATCTGAACTCTTCACATATATATATATATATATATATATATATATATATATATATGTGTTACACAGGCAGCAATTAGTTCACTCCCTCAAACTAAGAACAGACAAGCATATGAGACAGCCCCAAGGATCTCTGGGGTGACGGTAAGAGGGGAGGAGTCTGGTCTCCCTACGCACAACCACATCCATGTGTAATTATTTTTCACTCTGAAATAGCACAGACATACAGTCCTCCGTCTTCCAAGGGGCACATCCAAAATGTAACATCAACACACCCTTCTTTGGAGGAAACCCTAAAGAACTCTGAAACGTGCACAATGAGAGCTATTTATAGCAGTACAGAGCTAAAAGAAGCAACTCTCACATGAGAACCTTGAATAAACTGATGGACAGATGTGCTCTAGTCTAGACCTCCAACAGGAAGCACTCAACAAATAATAATCTGAATCATGAAGTCATGAGTCATGAAGTCATGGAAAAGGTTGATGAAGATCTTCAGAAGCAGAACTGACCAATGATTGGATGCCATGTGATCCAAACTGAAGTCAGACACTGAGTGCTGGTGCATAAAAAACTTGACAGAAGGACTTTAGGGAAAACTGCAGCTTGACCCATGAACTTCTGTTCCTTTCTCAAAGTGTGCTTTTAGCCTCTAATTGACCATTTCCATGAACTGACTCTTATGCATAACAAATAATAGATAGTTATTAATAGATTTCTGACATTAAGCAGATCATTAAGGCTGTCCAAAAAATCAAAAGGCCAAGATTCCCCATAGAATGAAACACTTCGGATAAAATTGGCCATAAACTATGAGAAATGTGAAAAGTGAAGCATGAAAAAAAACTCTGTTATGCAAGTTCAAATACACTTGAGATGATAAATGCTGTCAAACCAACCACATAATTGCCATCGTTTTCCCATAGAGCCTTGCAGCAGGGGAAAAGAGACATGCAGTAGCCATTAGCTGACTGACAGCCACCAACTTTGAGGGCAATCCATATACTAATGTCCTTGAGAATGAAAACATCGGCACACACACACCAAACTAGCAGTCAGCCAACAAATCGTACTAAACCCTTCTCTGTGTTACACCTTTCCTGACATCAGATGCACCCAGACATCACAGTTCAATTGCCACAATATGAACTAAATCCTCATTTTCTTATAGTCCTGACAACACCAACTCCACTGTCAGATTCCTTTCACCCATGAAGCTTTCTCTCCATCCCCTTTATCAAGATGTCCTCACATCATTGTGTCCTCTTGTTGAAACAAAAAAGATGTTTTACTATGTAAATGCATTCAGTCTTACAGAGATACAGGGCTTGCTTGAAGTTCATAATATCAGAGCAAATGATCCAACAATACTTGGATGAAACTATTTACAGAGGTCAAATGAAGTATGGGATAATACTGGCATCTACTGGCAGAAAACATTCTGCAATCATTTTATACAGCCATATAAAGCTTCCATTCTATATTGTTATAGATTCATTTCTTAAAATAAGTCTCCTTCGGTTTAAATTCATGTGTTTTCCGAACCGGGTTTCAGATGGGAAGAGGGTTCATCACTCTTACCAAATATGTTTAGAGCAGCACTGACCTCTTTGTAAACAAACAAGTCAATGACACAGGAAGGATCATGTAAATTACTTTTATAAACGCATGTACAACGGGCCATGAAGATAAACAGAGACAACACATACAAAATATATAAGAAAACAAGCAGAAAGTACATTAAAAACAAGTAAAACAAGTTTAGTGCAGTCTGGCTAATTGTTTTTTGGGGAAAATATTCACAGTATACAGATCCTATATGAATGATTCACATGCACATTAGAGCATGTTTAGCAATAGGTTTGTGTATAAAGAGGACATTTTCAGTTTTCACAGTTGTGGTAGAGCTTATAACTTTGCTCAATTGCTTGACTTATCAACTAAATCTACTCTTTCAGTCAATACTGTAAGTAGTATGTTTATTTGTGCAGTGTCATGCTAGTCTAATCACTATATTTTACAAATCTATATTTTGTTCAATGGAGATTGTTGATGCTCAGGCTATGCTAATGGCAACCATCTTGGACTCCATACTGAAATCTAGTGGTGTGGAAGAATCGCGGCAACATCCGAATACTATTCAGTAGTTAATGTCACTACTTAAAGGAGAACTTCAGTCAAACAATGAACCTTTGGTCTAATAAAACATTGGTACCTGGTAATGTTCTCTGAGATTTGTTTTCATGATAATCGAATGTAATAATAGTGTTATCTCTAAAAACTGTTTCACGTATAATGCTAGCACTGGGGGCATTGACTAAGTAAAAAGTAATCGCTAGTTTATACCACTAACAGAACTCAAAATAGCCCCACACTAACACAGTAACATAATGAGTGTCCATACATGCAAAACGAAGCATTGAGAACTTTGTAAGAGTACAGACCGTTTAATAAAGAAAATACATTATAAAGACAATCGCTTTGTGCACACAGCAGGCGCCATCTTAGAATATAGTCTCGATAAGTCGTATCCCCGAATGTCGTACTGAGTGATCTGAACTGTATGAACGACGCGTTCGGGTATCGACTATGTCGAGACTATATCTCAAGATGGCGCCTGCTGTGTATACACAAAGCGAATTGTCTTTATAAAGTATCTTCTTATTAAACGGTCTGTACACTTACAAAGTTCTCAATGCTTCGTTTTGCATGTATGGACACTCATTATGTTACTGTGTTAGTGTGGGCCTATTTCGAGCCTTGTTAGTGGTATAAACTTGCGATTTCTTTTTACTTAGTCAATGCCCCCAGATGCTAGCATTATACGCTGAAACAGTTTGTAGAGATAAAACTCTTTACATTCGATTATTCATGAAAACAAATCTCATAAGAACGATTGACTAGGGTACCGATGTGTAATTATACCAAAGGTTCATTGTTGCGGAGTTCTCCTTTAACTGTCAGTGTCTGTAAAATTGCTGAATGTACATTCATTTTCATTATCTTATGTTTTTATGTCTTCTGAAATTTGCTTATTTTGTCAAATTGTTTTATTTGGTTTATTTATGCATGTTTGGGTTGATGTATACACATACTTTTGTGTCTATATAGGGTGAATTCATGCTCTATTTACACCTAAAGAAAAGTTTCCTAATCAACCTGAATTCACCCTACTTTAGGAAGACGGAAGCAAAACAGGCAAGTAATGCCCACAAAATCCTCACATGTATAAGCAGGTTGCATCTACTATATTGACATGATGTGATGTAGACACACTTATGTCAAGGTGTGATAATGCACAGTATTTATTAAAGAGGGCACTAATGGCGCTGTCCTTAAGTCACAGTGTAAAAGCATGCAGCTTCAAGATGATTTTTACTGCTTGTTTCTATCAGAGCCATTCAAACCTATTGATTAAGAGTTTTCTGTGTACAGCAGCACTCTTGCCCCTCTGGTTGCACTCTCAGGGTGGGAAACTGGCAAGTACCAGCAAAGGTAAAACCACCAGTCATTTCCTCCATGAGTTCAAGAAGGGTCCTCCAGTAAGCAATTCCCCCAAACAGTTTGACTGGGAGGAGATGGCTGAATGTTACCGTGCAGTGACCATCCACAGGCCCAGAGCTACATTGGCCGCTAGAAGGGCACTGCCCCCCAACAGGAAAAAAAAGCCAATCAGTTCTCGGTTGTTCCCTCTGAGGATCACAGAGCTCAACGTAGCTTCTAAGAATGCTGTGAGCATCCACTGGCCGTCCCAGAGCAAAGCATGGAACAGCGTCTACCACCGCCAGGGCCCCAGACAATGACACCAGGTATCTCAACACACAAGAAGTTAAGGCCGTACAAACATTTAACAATGAGGCAGTCATTACAGAGTTATTTGTCTCAGATTACTAGTGGTGCAACAGATCACAAAATGTACGCTTCGCAGGATAACTAAATAACTTAGCTTTTCATTTATTACTTAAAGTTGGCCACATCAAAAACTACTAGCCTAACTGATAAAGTTCAAACATTATTAAAAACCAGTGAACAGTCAGTAATAAAATAAGAACAAATTACAAGCAAACATGAATACTAAATATAGTTAAAGTCTAATCAGGCAAAGAAATTAATTATTAAGCCTAAAAGTAGAATAACACTATTTAAAATTATGTTAAAGCTGTATTTTGTTGTTTTATTAACATTAATGACACACAACTGTAGGAATATTAGGTGTCTGCCGTCACTTTAAAACCGAATGCACGGACCAAAAAAGCTGACAAACATCCGGTTTGTTCTCAACTGTTCACTTATGACATAACCGAGAGAAACCTTGCCGAAACAGGTATTTAGACATTTTTTTTGTGTGCACGTGTCCGTTCAAGGGCAAGGAAACGCAAAAGAGGAATCGAATCGTTTTTTGAGTGCTATCTGATGTAAATACAGACTGTGTGTGAAGGATACTTGCAGAAAGTCTCCAGCATGACAGGCAGGTCTGGATGAAGAAAGCCCAAACGAGGAACAAAGTTGGTGAGACTCACTAAAAATAAAGAAATGATCACGTTTATATGCAGGAACTTTTGCATAAAACTGAATAGAATAGATTAGAATAGAATATGACTGACCTGAGTACTGTAGGTGTGAAGGGTAGCCAACAAACAGCATGTCTGCTTGTGGTGGGTGTTTGACTCGGATCAGTCTGGTCTGGTTCTCCAGAGATGGGATTAAACACAAGCTTGGGATGAAGTCCGTTTGACAGTCTGTGTTGGTACGACATGTACGACTTGCTTCAATGGTTTTTCTGACTGCCAGGCAGGCGAACTAGCATGAGGAGAAAAACAGCAATAAGTTTAAAGTGTCAAAAATACCAAGACTGAGATGGCAAGAATTGCTTTTCCCCTTCCTCTTGTGAGATATGTAACGGTGAATGTCAATAAAGCACAAATAGATCTGTTTTAATTTTCAGAAATTATAGCGTACCACTTTCAGCCATGCAAAGCCTTGTTAGCCAAGAGCAGGAACATTAATTTTTAGTTTTAATGTTCCTTGTGTTTAGCAATGAGTTCCCATTATCTTACACTGCAATATAGTTTATTGCAAACAGAATCTCAATATAAGTTTTATAACAGTACTAATTTGAACAAAATTCCCAAATACTAACTAGGAGCATTTCAGAAAAGGTGTCCATCTTACCAATTTGCTCTCCACATTATTACTGTAAGAGAAGCAGAGGTCTGTCAGGCTGTTGTTCCCACAGCACTCCATAGTGCCATCGAGGCGTTTAAATGCTGAATAGAAGAGAAATCACAATGAGCTAACAAATATTTGTAATATTAACTTAAACAGCACACCACCATTTAAAAAGTTTGGGGTCAGTAAGAGTTTTTATGTTTTCTAAAGAAATCTCTTGTGCATTTAAAGATTTAAAATAATTAAAATTCAGTAAAACAGAAATATTATAAATCATTATTACAATAAAAAATAGTTTTGTTCTATTTGAGTATATTTTAAAATGTAATATTTTCCTGTGATGCAAAGCTGAATTTTCAGCATCATTACTCCAGTCTTCAGTGTCACATGATCCAATTGTAATATGCTGATTATTATCATTATGTTGAAAACAGTTGTCCAGCTTAAAATTTTTGTGTAAATCACTAATGCATTTTTTCAGGGTTCATTAATAAACAGAAAGCTATGAAAACAGAATGGCCATTTTTATGAATTTAACACATCGTTGCGGAATAAAAGCATTAATTTCTTTAAAGCTACACTGTGTAACTCTTTTAGTTTATTCTTAGCTAAAACACGTAGTTATTTAAAAAATATATGTGTTAATAAAGTAATACAAGTAATAAAGAATTCTCGTAAGCAGGGCTCGAGACTGACGGCGTCATATCGTCCCTTGGGACGATTGAAAATGTGTTTAGGATGAACAGAAATATTCTCCAGGACGCCTACAGGACGAAAGACATTTTGAATGTGTTCACAGGGCTCGAATTTCGGCGCGGATTGCGCATAATTCTTAATCATTCCCGTAGGTCTTCTATTTACAATGTGGGATATTCCCGCAATCGGTATTCCACACAGATTATAAAATCAAATCATTCTTTTAATAACTACCTGCCATACGCAATTTCACAAACAGCGTGAGTGTTCAGCGGTGCCGCATCTTCCAACTCTTCTCTCAAAATGTGTTGTGGAAGGCAAGCATCAAGTGCTGTTGCGATAATACACACCGGAGTAGGGACATGACGGAATATTGACTTGCACAATTCGAGCCAGCAGTGCATCCTGAATGAAGTTTACCTTTTGCACTTCTTTTCAAGTCTTACCAGTTTAAACATTCAAGCGATTTTAAACTAATCAGTGCTCGCATGCTCTCTGGGATGATTTTCATAGAAAATCCGCCTCAAGAACAGCTGGCCAGTAACAAAAGTTATTTTTCATGGATTATATTGCTTTAACACGCAAAACTGTGTGAATTTCTGGTCTTCGTGAGTATAATAGTCTAAACATAGTCGGTTTTGTTTTTAATAAGCAAAAAACCCATGCCAGTATAATGAACACAGAATCCATGCATTAGCTCTTAAAGTGACGGCAGCCATATGTGTCGGCTCATTAATTTTGTCGTCAAAACAAAAGAAAGCTTTAAGTTAAATGAATCAGGATTAATAGCCTATGTATTTAATTTATTCAGGACTAAAATACTATCCAGTGTTACTGTTCATTTGATTACTTTATTCAGTTTCTGTCTATGAATACTAGCGTTACCTATTCAAAAACTTTATTGGTTACACTTTACAATAAGGTTCATTAGTTACTACATTAGTTAACATTAACAAAGAATGAACAATACTTCTTCAGCATTTGTTAATCTTTGGTAATGTTAATTTTAACATTTACTAATACTTTATTAAAATCTTGTTAACATTAGTTAATGCACTGTGAACTAACATGAACAACAATGAAAGCCAGATTTGTATTAATTAGCGTTAACAAAGAATAACAAATACAGTAACAAATGGTTAGTTCATGTTAGTTATGCATGAACTAAATGTTTAATAAATGAACCTTATTGTAAAGTGTTACCACTTTATTTAATTTAAAACTTTATTTATCTCTTTATTTGTATCTTTATTCTATTGTATTTATTTGTGCAACTTTTTTTTCAATTTAATTGAACAATTTAAATCAAGCTTCGTGTTGTGTAAATTCTTAACAACATTACCCCATTGTAAAAATGCAATGAGCACAAACATTCAGGCAAGACAAATAATATTTAAATACAATTTTGTTTGGCAAAAATTAAAGGTATTTAAGTCACAGTAGTTAAATCTGTATCTGTATTGCATGTTCAAACTTTTAAAATCATTCATATTAACTTCTTAATAGATTTTTTCTCTGGAAGTTTGTAGGTTTGGAAAGTTTACAGAAATTCTAAATTGATCCATTACACTAAACTAAATCCATTATATTTTAGTCATCTGAACTGTTTTAGTTAACCAACAGCTGTGGATGATAATATGTACAGAAACAACATTTTTATTTTGGGATGGTTGACATTCATTTAGGACGGTTCAAATTGTTTTTCAGGGACGGTTCTAGGACGGAGGTGAAAAAGTTAGTCTGGAGCCCTGCTCGTAAGTGTATAATATGCCATTGAAAATACATACGGGTGAGGGGTTCTAATGTCGGTCGCCATGTTGCCCCTCAATCTTGAAAGTACATTAGCCAAAGAGGGACATACCCGTTAATTCAAGCTTCGCCTTTCGTGTTTACGTTTGAGTTAACACTCATGGACGAGGTCGAACTGGAAGCCATGTTAATCTTGGACTACATTGGCCACCGTAGGAGTTCAAACGAAATCGGAATTGAGAGGAACAGAAACTAATATTCACTCGATGGTCATATACCTTTTCACCTCTATATGGGGTAAAAATCACACAGTGTAGCTTTAAAAAACAAAATCAGACCCCAAACTTTTGACCGGTAGTGTATATGGCAGGTCAGTACCTCTTCCTGCCATCCAGCTGTGCTGCAGTTTGGCAGTGTGAACACAGTAGCCCGTCTGAGGACTATGGGATAGATGCGAAACGCAGTTGTGCCAGTCTTGGACTCCCCTAACAGTACAGTCCTCCAGCTGGGTAACCAGATCTCCTAGAAACAGCCCACGGGGTCCACTGGATGGGGAACCCTGTACAAAAAAAAAACTTATCTCAGACTCTAAGGATACAGTCGTAAAACATAAAACTTAAAGATGAAAGGTGCGCTGACCTCCACCACCTCAGTGACTAGCGCCCCTGCTCCAGTGTAATACAAGGGGAACAGTAGGATGGGCAGCAGGAACAGGAAGCTGAGGGCCACAACACACAGCATGAAGTTGTGCCACACACCTACACAAAGACAGACAAGTGGGAAATGTTATTTAGTAAGAGTAGTAGTGAAAAGACAAAAATAAAGTTTTATAAATGGCATATGAAAGGTTTGTGGCATTGCGCTCGCAAAAAGTAATTGTGGCTGGTTTAAAAAGTCTCACTGGCGCAGAATATTCTGAGCTGCTGGACTGGAGAAATGAGGTTCAGATGTGTGGTGAAGAGGTCCACAAACGCTCCAGGATAAACCACAAACATGAACATGCCAAAACCATTCAACCTCACCTGCTCCCTGAGAAGAACATGAAGAAAGAAACTAAAACAAACTTCTTTCCAAAAGAACACACCACTTTGAATAGTTTTTCAAGTATAACCATTATAATTGGCACCAGAAAACTCACACTTTGCTTAGATTACACAAAAACGTCGGAGAAATTTACTAGTCAAATGGGGTGAGATTTGAGTTTGAGACCTCGAAACTTCTGATAAACCTTTACAGTGACTCAATCTATCACAAATGAGCACTACAGACAACTTCAAAATAATATGCAAGTAATCTTCCTAGAAACTAAGACACTATAAACAACCAATAGACTAAACATAAGTGACTCTTAAAATATTTGCATTTATGCAAAATCTAAAGATTCATTCTTGCTTATTTTTGCTGCATTAGGGCAAATTTGAATCTTTAAAGCTGCAATACCTAAGATTGGCATGTCGCTAGAGGGCGCTACATTCAAATCAACAACAACGGCTTTGCTTGATGATGACGTGGAGGAACGCGGAATGATGGGAACTGTTGTTTTCAACTCCACCGTGGATAAATCAGTCAGACGGGAATCGAAAATTAGTTGTCATGGATGAGGTAAAGTTCGATTTCTATAAATGTTGTGTTTAATGACATGCTTGTTTTTCATTAAACTGAAATAGCCGCAAGAAAAGTCAGGTTTAAAAGTAAATTAGTTATCACAGATGTTACTGTACGAGTCACTGGACGAAGCTATGGTGGAGAGGGTTTAAAGTCAAATCGTTGCTAATGTATCCTGACTTCGCCCTATGCTGCAATATGCATTTAGTTTTGCATTCATTTACAGAAATCAGCTGCTTGAATGACAATTACTGATGTTATTAGATTTTTCAGGTGATATTCTCAATTCATTCAGTTAACGGATGTTCTGAGGTAAAGTTTTCAGACTGCAGACTCAGCAATCGATTGTATTTAATTGTACAGTACAATCATAACATAGAACAGACATTATCTTCCTTTCATGTCATTAAACATAACAATATTGCTGGCCATATATACTGATGAGAAAGTGCGCGTCCGGTGTGCGATACTGGACTTTGTCCTAGACGTGGCGCGGCTCTTCTCGTCCGGTGTGCGACACTGGACTTTGTCCTGAGACGTGGCGCGGCTCTTCTCGTCCGGTGTGCGATACTGGACTTTGTCCTGAGACGTGGCGCGGCTTTCTCGTCCGGTGTGCGACCCCCTTTACAGCCAACAGTTCACATTTCGAGAATAATTGAAAAGAAATAATTGTGCACCATTCCAATACAAATGCACAAAACAAGCTGACGTTTGTTGCTTGATAGACGCTAACGCACAACTACAACTTCCGCATTTATCCAGGACTACACGTAGTACGAGCGGAAACCGAGGTAACGCGGATATGACGCGATCGACTGTGCGACTCCCAGCTCACCCCTGCTCACACGCCCCGTTTCCTTGGTTAAAATCTCAATTTTCTCGCGATTTAAACATTGCTTGAAACATTTGGAATATTGTAAGTTATCATCTTAACTAAATATATAACACTGGCCTTGTGATTTTGGGATATTTTAATGCAAAAATCTTAGGTATTCCACCTTTAAGTTGTTGAGTAATAAACAAAACTGCATAAAGCTTTAGTTTCTTAAGTTTAAATTCTTTATCTTATACTGAATGAACGTGGGTCAAGTTAGTGTTAAAATGTTCGACGCTGCACCTTTAAGGCCTCGTTTACACTGCATGGTTCAAGTGACCCAAATCCGATTTTTTCCTCTCATGTGGCACAGATCGGATATGACCGGTGAACGTGTAAGCAGGAAAAAAACGCATGGATTCTGATTTTCTCAGATCGGATTCAGGCCTCATTCATATGTGGTAATAAATCGGATATGAATCGGATTACGTGCATTTGCGTGTGCCATGTAAGCAGACAAATCGGATATTCCCCAGTAAATGCGAGTCGTCCGTCATTAAAAAGTGCGCGATTACATGCGCGATGGAAGAAAGGATACACACAGTGGAGCAATGCGGAGGTTTCATGTCTTTTGAGTGTTTGGGGCGAAGAGTGCAGGCAAAAATGCAGGGTTGTTACAGAAATAAATCCGATATTTGAACACGTCACGAGATATGAGGCATCGTTTTAAGTGCTCGTGGCTATAGTGACTCTCCTCTCCTCTTTTTTCTTCGCCGTACAAGACCAATGTTTTGATGACTTTTCAAGATATTGTGGAAAGAAAAACACTGGATAATTTTAATCACATCTGTATCCATTGCATTTCATGCTGTTTTACTTAATTTTCCGGGTCAAAACGTCTACATTTGGTAGTTTCAGCAGTGTATAGTGTAAATGCAAAAATCAGATATGGGTCACTTTTAAAAGATGATGTAAGCAGGTCGTCAAAAAAATCGGATATAGTCAGAAAATCGGATTTGGGCATCAAGACCTGCAGTGTAAATGCAGCCATAGATGATCTGTTTACCTCAGTGCTGCCACCCCATGGCCAAACTCATGGATGACTCCACTGACCAAGATAGCGATGAAAAAATAGGCCAGTTGACTGACAGGAAGGTTCACACCAGGCACCTGATAATACAACAAAAGACATGACCGGAATGATGAGGCTGAGCACAGATGTTCACACTGTCATCACTGCTCAAAGAAATGCACCAACATCATATTCTAATTCCCTAAAGACCCCGTCTGCACTCACCACCACTTGCAAGATCTGTTCGTGGGACCCTTCCGCGTCTCTGCCAACATCTGACTCAAAGTCTGCAGCAACGTCTGGCTAAGGAGAACCACAGATCCAAACATCGCCAGAACCCCAAACACCATACCAGCACTGAACCTGAAACAGATTGCAATGTGCATGGTAAATTGCGTATGTGCAATACATGTGTATATATGTGCAATACATACATACATACATAAATATATAGCGAGTGTATATATTCATACACACACGTTGAAATAAGAGTTTAAATTCTTGATTTTATATTTCTTCTCTATGATGCTAGGGCAACAAAAGGAGAGTGATTTTGGATATGTTGGTGTGTGTGTGGGGGGGGGCTGTCTTCATAAGCAGCTTAAAATTTTTTTAGTAACTAAAGCTGTAAGTCCTCAAAAAAAATTAAATATATGTCATCAAAGTGGATTTAACTTGTCAACACCTACACCATTGGAAACCAAAAGAGAGCAAAATGTATTACAGTACATAATTAAAGATGTTATTAGACCTATCAAAAAATATTAATGACATTTCTTCCATTCAGAATCACAGAAACAAAGTACTGACAGCTTTGTATAATACAACAATAAAGGTTAAAGAGCTCATGGTAAGCATCATTATAATCTAAACATGCAAAATAACTGATTTGAGGACAGTTATGACAAAACTCATACCAGATGTACAGAAAGCGAGGGTTGAGATGAGCACATCTGGCAAACAAACGGTTGAAGATGCCTGTGTGCCATTTGATATGGAAGGGGAGAGAGTGAATCCGTTCGAGGATAACCACGTTTCATAGCGGCTCTTCACTGAACTGGACGACTGAAGGTGAAACAGAGAAAAAAGATGGTTAGTTAGGATGGGATAGGGTTTTATAATCATCACTCTTATAAATAAAAGAGGTAAAAAAAGGTAGTACAGTAGTTTATGCCAAAATTAATATTGTAGTTTCTACATTTATTGTTGCTACAGTAAAATAATATGAGATCTCATTTAAGACATACAAAGTTATGTCTGAACTGAAGCTATTTTATACTTTAAATTATTAAAGTTATAATAATTTAAATTATTGCATTAGTGACTGAGAGTTAACTAAACTTACTGATTGTACCCGTAAGAAAACTAGGTACAGTTATCCTATGTTAAAGTAATAATTCAGATGATGATACATTGAGATATTAAACTGGTATTTCATATGCTACTTCAAGGTTAACCATGGATGGTAGTACCATGGACAGGGTCCAATGCCCCCAAAAAGATGGCACAGATCAAAAAAACATGCCAGTATTCGTGGTAGAATGTCCAAAATGTTTAACTTTTTTGTAGATGTACATATGTAAATTCAATGGTAGATAAATATTGCCAAATAAGGTACCGCTTCCTTTTACAGTACAGTACTTACAGAGTACTGGCTAATATAAGGTAAGTACATGGAACAGGGGTAGGTTCAGGGTTAGTACTAGTTATTACCCAGTAATTGTAGTTACTAAAATAAGTACATAGTATTTACATGGGTAACTGGACTGTAAAAGGAAGCGAATCCTATCTTGGTATTACTGCCATAACAGTAACACACCATTGTACTTCTTTACATGGTGAAGAAGCCGCTCTTATCGTAAAATATTCTTGACAAATGAATCACATTCGCATTACAAAGGATCAATTATGATCAATCCCATTGTTTAAGCAGGGGATGGGGAAATTACTCTCTTTCGTTAGTTCAAGTTAAAGGTTGTAATAGTAAGATCCGCCTACCCGGAGCAGCGTGTCCGCTAGATACACGGTACACCACCCGCCCATCACACACACCACCACCGCTATGGGAATCATGGCACACCGGGCTGCATGCGTCTCAAGAACGTCCAATTCCAGAGAAAACGATCGTAAAATTCCGACTGTCAAGCACACATGTACGGTACACAAAACAAAACACCAGTGGAACGTCGCTTCCGCGTTTGCGTGCATTACGGAGTATTACTAATCGAGTCAGAATGTTTACTTTTGTCAGAGCATAGAAGTGGCTGACCGTCACAGAGCAATCGAGCACGATTCGACTCATTTCCGCGAATCGGTTCTTTCAAACAGGCTGGTTAAAATAATTCAGTGATGCTTTTACTTCAACGCGTTTCATCATAACAACATCTTATTATTGTATTTTTGGGCTTCACGTCATAAAACAAAGTCATTTAAATAGGTCCAATAACATGTTAATGTAGCCTACATTTACGTAAAAAAAAATACTAAAGTTCGAGTGTGTTGATCAATCTGCCAAAGTGACACATTTCCAGTATGATTGGTTCAGTGCAGGCTACTTAAGTTGTAATCAGCTAAAAATGTCCTTTTTTTATGTACATTTGCTGAAGCATGAGATCACATCTTATTTGCACCATATACATATCTGTGAACTCTTTAGTTTTCAGCTGAACAAATATGCTCTTCACGTTTCTAATTTGGACTCTATCTCTCTCTCTCTCTCTGTGTGTGTGTGTGCATTTTGTACGCACAAGACCTGCCTTTAAATGTGCAATTTAATAAAGATGTATCAGGCATTACTGTTGACCTATAAGCAAATGATGCCAGTCAGCAAATGAGAGTAAATATTTCTCTAAAAGTCACTGTTACTGTAGGGTATAGTGTACTATAATGAAAATTGCAGTGGCTTTGAATGTAAAGCACATGGGCACAAATGAGAGGTCCAAAAGTGTTGAAGTCCATGCAAACTTTTCCATCCGGGAACCAAGCCTTTCTGGGTGGGAGTGATCTTGTCTGCCCCTCAGGCTTCAAAAGTTTTATGAAATGATTTATTATCAGCAATTATTGCAGCCTTTTATGCTTACATTAGAGAGGAGGCCGCTGGCTTCATAATGCCATGTGCCCACAAGGACGGATTAATGTAAAATAGACAACAGACACTGAAAGGACAGTCCGTGCTGCTAATTACTGATATGACACTCAACTTTTGTGACCTGTTAATGAACTTCAACAATATTCACATTGTTCAACCATGCATTTAGCCACTCTCAAGTTGGATCTTTGCATTGTTACATGCATATTAAAAAAAATTCGAATAGGCTCAATGATTGCCTGTTTAACCACATTGATAAATTATTTTATTTTGTTTGACGTACGGTATACTGACTGGCAGGATTAGCAGGAAATTTGTGATGCCAGGTGTGGGAGGAGAATTCAGGTAAGGATTTGCATAGCTCTGCTGTCTGTAGAGGACACCTTTCCCATCAGATGTGGCCCCAGTAGAGCTTTATACTCAGCGTTGAAGGAACTGGGTGAGCAGGATCACTCGCCAAGTCTGAGTGGCACCAGGTAAGGACAAAAGATGTTTTTGTAATCTTATTTTCTCTGTTTTATGTTTGTGGTTTGATATTTACCCTTGCAAATGTTACAGTTTTGTACAATATACACATTCAGTGCAATAATATTTAGCAATTATGCATTTGGAAGACGCTTTTATCTTATGCATGCAAAGTGTACTGTACATTTTACCAGTGCGCTGAAAGTGAAAGTGACATGTGAAGGCCAATTAACCCATAGTCGGAATTTGTCCTCTACATTTAACCCATCCAAGTTAGTATGCGAGCAGTGAGTGAATACTCACATTGCAAACCATGAACACACACTCGGAGCAGTGGGCAGCCATTTTTTCTGTGGTGCCCGGGGAGCGATTGGGGGTTAGGTTTCTTGCACCTCAGTCATTTCTTGCAGGTATTGGCAAAAAATTTAAGACACCTACATTTTCCAGGGAAATTATTTGCGGCTTCCATCGTTTGTTTATACCTGTCCAGTTGTGGGTTAAAATCAGCCTAGATTAAGATCTGAAACTCCTTTAAACTGGCAGTGCTGCTACCACTGGGAATGGGTCGTCATGTCAAACCACGGGCCAATCAGACGTCTCCCTGGGCTCTGCATGCTGGAGCCTAAATTAGGTCATGATCTTAATAAGTATTGTCTGCACAGTGTTCTCTCTGACTGCGTAGAAGAGTACAGAAGAGGACCTCACAGAGAACAGGCAGGGCTTTTGACTGGGCATCATATCACAACAGAAAGCAGTGAGGAGGTGTGGACCTCACGCTGGCAGCTGAACAGGTAAGGGCACAGTGGGGTCATGATGTCAGGGTCCTGTGTCATGCAAAGCCAAAGTGTACTCATCTGTCACCATTCACTCTTTCTGAACTCTCTTTTTCTTCCATTTTCATTATCTGCTATATAGTACTGCAGCTTTAATTTGTACATTCTCTCTTATGTTCAGGCATATCGAGGACATTTCGATCTAGGTTATAGTCTCCTAAATATACCCTAGTTAGTACATATTACACATGAAAATGTAACAAGCAATGACAATTTAAATTCTGTGTTCTGGTGTACATATACAGTGGGGGTTGAAAAGCCTGAGATGATTAGGCAAATTCATTTATTTATATATTTAATATAAAATAAATAATATACAGTATATATATATATATATATATATATATATATATATATTTATATATATATATATATATATATATATATATATATATATTAACATATTAATATATTTATTTATTTATTAATAATATAAATAAGCATATATTATATAAATAAAAAAATTATAATGTTATAATGTTATATACTTAAAATTGGATGGATAGATAGATGGATGAATGGATAATTAACTTTAAGTTTGTTTAAAATATCGTTATTATCAATATATTAATATATATTATTTCATTTATACACACACATATATATATTATAACTTTATATATTATTGATCCTTGGCAAGTTTAATTATTTCTATTAATAATCCTGCATCACTTGAAAAAAAAGAGCATATTGTGTTTCAATGGAAGCAAAAACATCTGAGAGTCACATGATCAATGTCACTAATGTAGCCTACCTGATTAATGGCCGAAATAGTGCATAACATTTCTTATAAATATTCTTTTCCAAAACTTTATTTTCATGTTTAAAATACATTTTAAATCCCAGATTCTGGACTTTAGGACCACACTGTGTGTGTATAGTGACAGGACTGTGGGCTTTAATGTGCTGCATGATGGGACAAATGCATAAACGGCTGTCAGTGAAGTGAACAGTCAGGGTGGACAGAAAGCAGGTCCCCTCTGTGTATCACACTACTATTTATAGTGTGAACAAATCCCAGATATGAACGGAATCCCTACTCCCCTACAGCCTGCAGTGAGGGAAAGAAAGAGAGACAGAGGTGTTGAACAAAACCAGAACCTTGGACAACAGAAGTCAAGACTGCTTTAGTCTGAGAGAGAGAGAGGGAGAGGGAGAGAGAGAGAGAGAGAGAGAGAGAGAGAGATTGGCATTTGTCCTGTCTCACAACAGGGAACAGCGGTTTACTGTTACGGCAGCAGGTATGCAACTTTTTTTGAGGGCAGAACGCAGAGGGAAGATGTGTGTGTTCATGTGTATGTGTGTGAATCTATAACGGTGCTAAAGGTCACATTGAATATAGGGGATGGGCTTTCTTTAGGTAAATTATGCTGTGATATGATGATATAATGAGACCAATACAATTTGTTTAAATCAAAACAACTTTTTAAATGGACTTAGAACTTTCTGTAAAAGTACTCTCTTACTAATTACATAAGGACGTATATTTTTTGTTTGTGGGAAGTCGGGACTTGTTTCTGAAAAATGATTAAGTCTGTAAGAATGACTCTGGCAGGATTCGGCCAATAACACACTGTAAACTGTAGCTTTGCCTTTACATAAGCATTAGCATTCTTTGATGATATGCATGTAAATGATACTTTTTCTGTCTATCTTGTGGTTTTCCTGCAGTAGACATCTCATCTAACCATAGGACTGTGATGACGTTTGATGATTTACATAATAAACAGTGTTATTCTGAATGTTCAATTAATATGTTGAAATAACTGCTTATCAACACAGTTGGATCAGGTGCAGGGTCAAATTAACATTTCATTTTGAAAAATAAAAGATAGAGATCATTTTTGTCAGACATGTTGGAAAGGCCTAGAGCTTCTGAGGTTTCCAGCAATGCAAATAAATTGTGCCCATGAAAGCATTGTGGGAGTTTTTGGAAATGCAATATTCAGTGTGAGATTTCGGCATCTGGTGGGCTGGTTTGTGATTCTGTAGGTGGTGAAATTGATCTAGGATCCAAATCTACAATTTTAGAACTTTTGTTCCAGTCTTAGTCTTTGCTGAAGGTAGTTTGATCCAAGTTTTATGCTGTAATTACACTGTAAAAAATATTGTTGGTTTAACTTAAATAAGTAAGTAACCTGGTTGCCTTAAAATTTTAAGTTGATTGAACTGGAAAAAGTGAGTTAATACAACAAAGGAGATTAATTTAATCATCAGAAACTCAAAATAATAAGTTATCTCAACTAAATAAATTATTTAAGTTGATTTGACAAAAGAAAAAATGTTGTGATAACAAATCTTGAAAGTATTTTTTTTACAGTGTAGACATTTTGTATACATTGACAGTATCTTTAATTTGATTTTTGTTAGCTATTTTGAACACAGAGGAGTTTAAAGACACTGTTCACCCAAAAATGAAAATTCTGTCATTATTTACTCCCCTCAAGTTGTTCCAAACATTCCAGAAGGAATTTATTCCTTCTGCTGAACACAAAAGATATTTCTGAAGTATATGGGCAACCAAACAGTTTATGGGTATCACTGACTTCCATTGCATGGGAAGTAATTACTATTGAAGTAAACGATGCCTATGGTTTGGTTACCCATATTCCTCAAAATATCTTCTTTTGTGTTCAGCTGAACAAAAGAAACTCATACAGGTTTGGAACAACATGAGGGTGAGTAAATGATGACAGGATTATTTTTGGGTGAAGTATCCCTTTAAGGAGGGTATTTTGGAGCAGTGTGAGACAGCTGCCATAGTGGCTCTTTAAAAGGTAAATTTAGCTCAACGCTCGGTAGTGACTCCACGCCACTTAAAGCCCTTGATGTGCAAACAACACAGTTGCTAAGGTTGTGAACCTCTCTGTGAGCCCCAACCGACATGATTTGGTTGATCTGCCCCAATAAGACCAATGTTAAGTAAGAGAAGGAGGGAGACGTCAATAAAAAGATTTGATATAATATTTGGATTAGAGCCAGACCCAATAAAGGATTTTGAAGGCCGATACCGATCCAAATATTTTGGAGTTTTTAAAATATCAATATGCCAATATATCGGCCGAATATTTTTATTTTTATTTTTTTCAGAAACGCGCAACAAAACATTCACAGATTTCCCTAACATAGTTATTTGTATTCATTTATGAGTTTGAACTAAAATAATATGATAAAGCATTTTAAAAAGAGATTATTTATTTAAGCAGAGAAAAGTTCAATGGGGTTTCCAAGCTCATTAATGTTAACGTTAGTGGTCTTCCACTGATGATAGTGGCATTAGCTTTGTGGTTAGCTAGTCTACGATGAGCCATAATTTAGCAATGGATTTGCAGTAGACATAGCATAAAACATACATTTTCAATATAACAGGCCAAGGAGAGATGATTGAGGCGTATTTCATCTGTTTTAGTTTTATTTTTGAAATATTCATTTATCGGCCATTATTACTGCCGATACCGATATTTGGAAAATACCTAATATTGGCCGATAATCTGGGCCAGCCGATGAAATCGGTCTGGCTCTAATTTGGATGGCTGTATAGTTCACTGGAGGATTCCTCTTATATGCCAGGTGTTTTCAGCGGGACGTTCCATCAGCAGAATAACCGAGCAAATTATGGGCAGAAAGCTCCCCGCAAAGCACATAATCAATGCTCATCTGCCTACAGCTGTGTTCATTAGGTCACTGGATGATTTTATGTATTTCTGAATAGCTTCCTTTCAGAAACACAAATTAGAGTGATTCAACCTTCATTCTGCTCTGTTTGAAGTGTGATGGTGAAATTTTCACTGCCATGCACCATTGTTATGTTAATCATTATAGAAATATAATAATAATGCATGTCGTTTATGAATATATATATATATATATATATATATATATATATATATATATATATATATATATATATATATATATATATATATACATATATATATATATATATATATATATATATATATATATATATATATATATATATATATATATATATATATATATATATATATATATATATATATATATATGAAGAGTTCAGATGCAAAACCTCTAAGTGCCATTTGAGATTTTCTTCTAAAATGACCATTTTTATCAAGCTTGTATATTTAAGTTCAGTAATTTCACTTAAATAGCAATGAAGATTACCTATTAATTGTCATTTAAGTGAAATTACTGAACTTAAATATACAAGCTTGATAAAAATGATCATTTTAGAAGAAATTTTCAAATGGCATTTAGAGGCTTTTGCATCTGAACTCTTCAACTCTTACATATTATATATATATATATATATATATAAGTCTATTTGTACAATTTTCTGTGATTTTTGTAAGGATGTTCAATTATAATATTCAGTTAATGCTATACTGTCTGAATCAATATATTGTCAAAAAGGTAACACTTTACAATAAGGTTCATTAGTTACTACATTAGTTAACATTAACAAAGAATGAACAACACTTCTTCAGCATTTGTTAATCTTTGGTAATGTTAATTTCAACATTTACTAATACTTTATTAAAATCTTGTTAATGCACTGTGAACTAACATGAACAAACAATAAACAGCTAGATTTGTATTAACTAACGTTAACAAAGAATAACAAATACAGTAACAAATGGTTAGTTCATGTTAGTTAATGCATGAACTAATGTTTAATAAATGATCCTTATTGTAAAGTGTTACTGTCAAAAATATATATCATTATAAATATCCATTGATAGGCCATTTGTTACCCTCTAGTCTGAATATTGATCTCATGAAAGTTCATATCTATAGCACGAATGTCATTTCTCGTGGCATTTAAACGGCAAAAACAGTTTTTGTGTATATGGTACGCGTTTTCGCGTGCATATGATATGCACTTTTTGGTGTATAATAAGCACGAACTCCCAACTCCCCTATACCTATCCCAGGGTTTTTTAGTATGTAGCATATGCACGAAAAAAAACATTTTTGCCATATAAATGACACGAGAAATGACATTCGTGGTATTGATAGGCATTTTCATAAGACTGTGTTGGAATATTATGTCTCTCTTGAGACAAAACTATGACTCTGGCATAATTTAAAATAAGTATGTCAGTGCAAGTTGCTTTCAGTTTAAACAGCTCAAACATTATAGTCTGGGACAAAACTTAAGCCTTGTCTAAAACTGGGGATATAAGTCATCCTTTTCTCAAATATGAACTCAAATATTTCTCATCCCATACCAAGATCATGAGCAGCCACTGTGCAATACACCTCAAATGTTCATCCGAAATTCATGCTGAACTATAGCATTATGCATATATTCATTTACAACATTAGTTCCACCTCATGTTCCATATCTAGTATAGCGTGTGTGTGTAGGTGTGTGTTATCCCAGCCCTGTCCTCTCCATGTTAACATAAATGATTCAGGGGTAAGAGCTGCTACCTGCTCCCCACTGCAGGAGTCACTAAGCAACTGAAAGACTATCCACGGGCACCTGAGAGCCGCAGGGGGGCTTTACTTTCCCCAGACAAAATACATGCATTCAAACCCACAGCAGGCCAGTCTATCCACCTGATCAATGCATTCAGTCTATTCCTGTGTTTTTTACTGCAGAAACGCGGACACAACTGCACAGAATGTCTAAACAGCCGTCGACCAATGTCAAAGCCCTGCAGGTGAGTAAATGGTGTGTGTTTTTTGTTTGCACATAAGTCAGTGAGCTTTTGTGTTGATTTTAGTGGCACAAAATGGAGCTTTTCTTCTTTTCTCAAAAACACTCAAACGCGTCAACATAAAAGATTTTAATCTGAAAAGCCAGTTCCCTATTTTAAACACTGAGTTATAACTGTAAAAACACATTTCAATGTACAGCACAATGCATTACAGTACACAAGGCCATTGACAAGTAAATGAAATGCATTACTGCATGTTGTTGATGCGTGTCCAGCTTTTTGTCTTGGTAGGAAACCTTTCTTATCCAAAACAGAAACAATTTATATAAAAATAGACTTGCACACTGTCAATTGAAGTCCTTATAGCATTTTCATTTTTGATAGATGATGGAAAACATATGTAAACCCTGTGAATTTACATGGATTTCTGCATAAAGTGGTTCAAAATGTGATACATCAACAAGTATTAGCTTAAACAACAAAAAAGCAATTTTGCCATGTCTTTATGGAGCACACTGTGAAAACAATGAAAACGTATGTGATATCTATATTGTAGATCCTTAGGAGGCAGCATAAACCTCAATCAAACGTTCTTTTGTGTTCAATAAATATATAAGAATGTGTTGTTTGTAATTTAAGCAGACTGTTTGTCTATTGATGTGACAGTTGATGCGATCAGATCATGTTATGACCAATTTATGCAGAAATTCAAAGTGTTGTGTGCGCGCACACACATATATATATCTATACACACAATTGTGGGCATAATTACAGTAATGGTACCCCTGGTAAAAATGATCAAAGAGTGGCTGTAAAAAAAAATCTGCACTGTTTATCCTTTTGATCTTCATTTAAAAAAATATAGCAAAAATCTAAGCTTTCATTGAAGAATTCATTTAATCACATTATGAAATAAATGTTTTTCTCCAAAAAACAGTGGCCACAATTATTGGCTTTTTTAAAGAATAAAATATCTATTTACCTTTTTTTAGCGCAACCCCTATATCACCACATGTTGTTTGAGAGGGTTTAAGAAAAATCAAAAGGGACTGGATTGTATGGTCAGATGAAGCAAAAAAGGGCTTTTTGGCAGCAAACCCACCAGATGTGTTTGGTGCAAACAGGGATAAAAAGTACCCAATGCCTACTGTTAAAGGGATAGTTCACTTTGAAATTAATTTTTAATATGTTTTAGCTTACCTCAAGGGCATCCAAGATGTAGGTGTCTTTGTTTCCGCAGTAGTTTCAATTTTGATATTTTTAGGTCAAACCGTTTTTCTCTATCAGTCATAATGCAGGTCTATGGTCACCACCTCAAAAAGCATGCACAGAGAAGTCCAAATTAAACATATTTTAATGATTCGTAAAAGTAAGTACACACTGATTAAGTACACATTGATCAAAAAAATTCAACATTGTCTGTTGATATATCGAAATCGTTTTGCTGAAATCTCTGTGTAAACAATGAGTGATGTACATGCGCGAGAGATCACTTCCGGCGTTTGCTCAGACCAAATCACCCACTTCTCTGTGCATGCTCTTTGAGGTGGTGGCCATAGACCTGCATTATCTGACTGACAGGCAAGAACGGTTTAACCTAAAAATATAAAAAAAAATTTAAACAATGCGAAAACAAAGACACCTAAAAGCTAAAACATATCAAACATTAATTTTAAAGTGAACTATCCCTTTAAATATACTGCTGGATCTCATATGTTGTGGGCCTATTTATTTGCTGGAGGTCCTGGACATCTTGTTCAGATATTATAGATTCTAGCAAATACCAACAGATAAAAGAATCTAATCCTGACAACCTCTGTCAGAAATCTTATAATGAGACGTGGGCGGATCTTCCATCAGTGCAAAACAAACATCAAAATGCTTCTGCCATGACCGTCCCAGTCCCCTAAACTGAACCCTGTAGAAAATGATTGCCCCGCCCCACTTTCAAATCTTTTACTTCAGTAATTTTTTGAACGAAAGATCAAAATAATAAACAATGCAGATTTATTTGTTTTACAGCCATTTTTGATCATATTTACCAGGGGTGCCATTAATTCTGACCACAACTGTATATATATGTGTCTGGCTAGGAGCGATATCGTAGACACAGTTCTTATAACAGTTCACCACAGTGTAGAGACAATTCTTACAAACACTGAACACTTCAGCCAAAAATAGACACATTTATCTTTCAATAAAAACTCTCCATATACACACAAATCCATAAAAAGCCCAAAAATACACAAGATTCAGGATACAGTCCATCAGAAAAACAGACAAAAGGAAGAGAGGTCATGCATGCAAAGACAGGAGCATATGGTCACTACATACAGCCTAAATCCTTCATCCAGCAGCTTATATTGATGGAGAGAAATGACAAATGCATGGGTTTGATGTACTGGACCATGAAATGCATGCAAAACCGGAGTGAAGTCTACTCTAGGGCGTTTGCGATTGGTTGAGGGATCTCACATGCTCTAATCAAAACACGAAATGGCAAATTTGTAAATTGAATCCAGTGTTTGACCTTATGTGACCAATACAGCAGGAAAACAACAAAGTAAATCCGTGTTTGAGGTTCTACACTTTAAGAAGAGAGGGTTATTTTTAGTGGTTCCCATCATGGGATCATTTTATGGATTTAGATTTAATGAATTTGGTTGTCATGAAAATAATGCTATTTATGCAAAATATAATTTTTTATGTGACCTGGTTTCCGTGAGGTTCACCCACAAATAATGGAATGGCTAAGACAAACAGCTAAAAAATATATATATGAGAAGAAATGTGGCAAGAATCCTGATCGTTTCAGGGCTTCTTCCAAAAGTAAATTTGTAAACACTTACATTTTCACATTTGGAATTTCGTTTTCATAATACATGCTGCGTTTAGACGCATTTAATAAAGACTAGACAAAAAAAGACAGGCTGTCTGCTTCGGGCTTCAGCAAACAGAGAGATGTCTGTCATCTCACTGTTTTATCTGTTGCCCGCAGCTCATTTCCATACAGGCACTTTGCTCTTTATGAAATACAAACTCCAGCAAGAAGACACGTCCAGCAGGTTTTGTGGAAAGGTTTGGTTTCGACAACTACACAATATTGCATGAACTTAAATGACTTTGGTATTGTGGTGTGGTTACAGGAGTAAATGAGCAGTGTCCCTGTGAGACTATAGCAGCGATGATAACTGTCTCAATGTATTTTCTTGTCTGTCTCAAAGGCCAACCTTAATATTCCAATGGGGGCTCTGCGTCCTGGGCGGGACATCCTGTGAAGAGGAGAGAAGATACAGTAGACACAGAGGAGGTCAGATTCTGCTGGAAACAATCACACTCACAGACTTACACAATTGGGTATATTAGACACACATAAAGATCATTTATAATCATGTCCATATCACATTTCAATTTAAACTAGTTCAATATTTACATTAAGAATCTATTTAAATAGAAGTCTCTTCTGTCTATGTCACCAAGGCTGCAATTTTTTGATAAAAAATACACAAAAAACACAGTAATATTGTGAAATATTATGACAATTTAAAATGACTTTTTTATGTTAATTTATATTAAAATGTAATTTATTCCTCTGAAAAAAGCTGAATTTTCAGCATCATTACTCCAGTCTTCAGTGTCACATGATCCTTCACAAATCACTCTAATATGATGATTTTATGCTCCAAAAACATGTATGATTATTATCCATGTTGAAAACAGTTTTTTACATTTTTATTTCAGGATTCTTTGATGAATAGAAAGTTAAAAAGAACAGCTTTTATCTGAAACAGGAGGCTTTTGTTACATTAAACACTACCCTTTACAAAGTTTGGGGTCAGTAAAAATTTGTATTTTATTTATGGGGGAAATAAATAAGAAATCAATAATTCTATTCATCAAGGATGATTTACATTGATCAAAAGTTACAGTAAAGGCATTTATAATGTTAGAAAAGATTCTAATTAAATAAATGCTGTTCTTTGAACTGTCTATTCATCAAAGAATCCTGAAATAAAAATGTAAAATACTGTTTTCAACATGGATAATAATCATACATGTTTTTAGAGCATAAAATCATCATATTAGAGTGATTTGTGAAGGATCATGTGACACTGAAGACTGGAGTAATGATGCTGAAATTCAGCTTTTTTCAGAGGAATAAATTACATTTTAATATATATTAACATAAATTGTCATAATATTTCACAATATTACTGTGTTTTTTGTGTATTTTTTATCAAAAAATTGCAGCCTTGTCGAAGAGACTTCTTTTAAAAACATAAAAAATCTTACCGACCCTAAACTTTTGACCAAAAAAAATATATACAATTACTAATAAACCATTTAAATGTTTATCTTATAGAATGTCTATATGGTGAAAATGCATATATATATATACAGATACACACACACACATATATATATATATATATATATATATATATATATATACACACACATATATATATATATATATATATATATATATATATATATATATACACATATATACATATATATATATATATATATATATATATATATATATACATGGTGATAGGTGAATGTGCAGTTTTTGGATATATGGATATATATGCACATATATATGTATTTTCACCATATAGACATTCTATAAGATAAACATTTAAATGGTTTATTAGTAATTGTATATACTATATTGTTTAAATATATTTAAATATTTAAATATATACATAAAAGTTCATTGCTGAGAGATTTTGTGAGGGTCCTCAGTAATATCTCCAACAACTGTTGGTTTCATAGCCATCCCCAGTCACTCCAGAGGAGAAAAAGCCCCTGCCTGGTGCTGTGAAACTACCGGGCCCTGCCGTGAACCTCTCCGAGATCCAGAATGTAAAAAGTGAACTCAAATGGGTCACCAAAGACTAAACAACAGGTAAATCTGACAGTCAAATATACACACACTCACACCCATTTTCCCAGTCTACCATTTTTGGTTAGTCAAACATTGTAACATTGTTGATTCTTCTTGATCTTATATATACACACACACACACACACACACACGCACACGCACACGCACAGAGAGAGAGAGAAGCAGAAACACAAGAGCAATCGGTTTTCAAAACACACACTGAAATAATTTAGGAAGGTCCAATGTTGTTCACACACATAACCACATGGTGTCAGTAGCTAAAAGTAGTTTGCACATGTGTCAGCATGCATGCTGGAGTGTGTTAGTAGCTGTCTTTGAGTGTGTAAAGGGGTATGATGGTGAATCAGGCTCTATTAATACTCCACAGATCAGTGGGGCAGTGAAAGTCAGTCTGTTGTGTGCAGTCCCAGCATGCCTCACAAGACTTTCCTATTATAGAGCAAAACATGCACTGTGTGTGACCCACTCTATGTGGGACAAATTTCGCCTAGCAAACTACCTCGAGATTATACCATGTTTTTACTGCTTGTAAACCCATTTAATCAATTCTCATTTTCACAGGTGACTCCACCCCCTATTGATCCAAGGCTTTGGTTACGGTCTCCATCCAATCAGATTCATGTATTTAACAAAACCCCCAGAGAATCGGTCACAACAGAATCATTGGCAAGCCTTAATGATGACACTACCAACTGACCTGAGAATGAAGAAAGGGGATGGATTCTATCAATGCAAAGACTAATGGGAATTGAGCAATTCAAAGCTCTGAACCATGTTTTTGTCTGTCAAAAAAAGGTCATCACTGTTTAAACCACCCAGCATCATATTCTGTATTTTGCGTTTAAAAATGTTCTGTGTGTGTTAACTTGAAGGGATAGTTTACCAAAAATGAAAATTCTGTGATTGAGTAAACTATCTCTTTAAGTTTGATTTTATAGTAGTTCTGTATTCTCTTACTACCATAAATGAGTCAAAAAAATATAATATATGAGACTGAAGGCATTGATTCATTTTAAAGTTCCTCCATTCTTCAGCCACATTCTGTCTTACCTCGTTAAAATGACACCATAAAATCAATGTTCTTGATACATTTTACATCTAGAGTGATTATTATGCAAATATTGCGACAAATATTAACTAATCAGAAAGTCATGCATTTAATTTGATTCAATTTCCTACGATTGACAGCCGTATTTAAAATGGCCAAGCTTGTTTCCGCTCCCTACTTTTTCTTGATCTATGGCTTTGTTCTTGTGTGTTGCAGTACATGAGTAGGCTGTTGCATAATAATTCTCTCCAAGAGCAAACCCGTAGGAGGAAGCCAGCACTTGTTATCCTCGAACAAATAGAACTGGATTTCAAATGCCGCACTATCAGTTTGTTATGTACATAAACAGAGATTAGTTTAACAGTGCAAAGATGCTCATCTTCTCGCTTGTAAATCACATCGCATGTGTATGTTCTGTTCTGTGATCTACAGTGATCTGCAATCTATAGTTTACTAGCAGCAGGTGTCATGACCTTTGGGTGAAAGTGTCCTTATTAAAGATCATGTAGGCTATCGCTCCTTAGATCCGAGTCTGCATTAGGAGCTATTAGTCAAAAGCTGGGAAACATGTACAATGCAGATTAATTGTGTCTACATATGTATTTCTTTAATTTGTAAGGCTCTATTTTCTGTAGGTTTGCTTTGAAACAATGTGTATTGTGAAAAGCACCATACAAATACAAATGTCTGACTGGATTTAAGACAACGTTTTGTGAAATTAATTGGATTGCGAAGTCAAAGTCATACAACCAATATGGCGGCATCCCAGAATGCACCTCATCTAGATTAAGGGTGGCAACTTTGAAGAATCTTTGGCTGTGTCCGAAATCTCCACTCAAACCACTACCTATGTAGGGGGTAGGGAGTAGAGCACTATATAGTGAGCTCACCAGCATAATATAAACACCACT
The DNA here is from genome assembly GCA_030378365.1 of Hybognathus amarus. Lineage (NCBI taxonomy): Eukaryota > Metazoa > Chordata > Actinopteri > Cypriniformes > Leuciscidae > Hybognathus > Hybognathus amarus. Next base: position 48,071 of record JAQIUQ010004479.1, read on the forward strand.
TTCGGACACTACTCGATCGTCTCTCGGCGCCGTTGATTACGTCATTGATGTCGCACTATTTAAATGCGTGCGTGCTTACAAACAATTTGTACATGTCTGACAAAATTGTAAAACTACTACATTTCATAAGTTAAACGAGACAGAACATAACTTAGATTTGTATGACAAATTTGCATTGTCGCGCTACTCCCCTTGTTCGTCCGTCCACCATTTTTACGTTCAGCGCAATGCATGATGGTACGTAGGGTGTGGGTTAGTGACAATCGGTTGTACACTACTTTTCAAAATGCATTTTGGGATACATTGAGTGGACTATATAGGGTATAATAATCATCAATATACATTCGGACAGCACTACAAAATGGCGAGCTCACTATATAGTCCACTACATAGTGAGTAGTGGGAGATTTCGGACACAGCCTTTATTTAGCATAATTTGCACATTTTTATTTGTAGTTTCATAGTTTTGAAGACTTTTTTATTCTAAAATGGCACATACAACGGAAAATAGTAGTTCTAAAAAATAAAATGTCGCAAATTTGACTTATCTATTTGGAAAAACCTAGTAGAGCAAAGAAATGGCCACAAACACTACAAAAGACAACCGGTACAACAGTAGAACAGGACCTATCAATCATGTGGATATGGAATGGAATATTTGAGGATTAAGCATCTGGCAGAGATGCAAGGAACAACTAATCAACAAAGCCTTCATAATTCCCTCATTACCCAACATGCAATGCGAAGAGAGAAAGTCTGTAGTCCTACAACTTCTCATCAAAATGCTCAGCATACCTCACCACACCGATTCCTTGATATAGCCACCTTCTGTGCTCATATGCTTTACATTATACATTTCAAACTGTATATCTATCATATGTTCAATAATTAAAATGATTTTCTTACCTAAAGCCTTATGCTCACCAGTTATTATCAAAATTGTTCACCATGACCACCTGAGCCAAACAAAACCCCTATCAGGAAGTACAGATAGTTATATTTAGAAAGCCACTCAGGTCTGGCAGTCTGAAGGGTCAACTGAGAACACAAACACACTCACAAAGTGCCTAGACACATAAATCATCTGTTTATGCAATTAAATGCACTAATAAACCTATCAGGTGTAAATAAAATCATAAATTGTATTTATAGATGTTGCAGAGGTGGAAGAGAGTATGATCCTGCAAAAGACCTTAAAGCATGCAAGGAAGTGGGGTCTGGTTTTGTTGACGAAATATAAAAAGTGCAGCATAGTTAATGCATCTAATTTAAACCATGGCAGTTATTTGGTGCATTTAAATATATATCTGCTGATGAAGTGTAAAGAAATGCCAAGGTCCCTAAAAGGCCAATTACTCATCTTAAAGCGAGAATACGAATGGATTATAAAGTATGCACAGGATTTGGCAGTACAAACAGTGTCTACAAAATCATTTCCTTGAGACACATAGCACTCAAACAAACCCCCATATGATTCATCATGACCTTATTGCAGCTGCACTCAAGTGATAGTGAATTCACAAATGACTCCAGTTCCCAATTACATTATGATAGATGTTTCTCCACTGTCAATATTTGCAATACGATATGTACTGCAAACGCTAGACAGAGGAGAAACCAGTGTGACTATGAGGAGAGGGTGTGCAGATTATACAAAAAGCTCTGTCATAATCACCCGTTGCTCTTATACTTAATACCCTCTCTGCAACCTGGCCTGATGCTGCCCCATCCCAGCTTTGAGGCAAGTAGCTATTCAGGGAGAATGAAGGGTACGATGTTCACGTGGGTGGGATTTTTCCTTTTCGCTGTGGATCACACTTACACACAAATAGTCTATAAATCAACCTCACTCATCAGAAATCTAGCCAACATCTCTGTGGTTATAAAACAAATTGTATTGTCTTTTTTAATCTTTGTGCCTTACTGAGATTGTCTGAACAATCTCCCTATGGTTCTCACAGACGGCATTCTCACTGCCAATCCTTTCTCTTTTGGCTAGACTGTGTCCTGACTGTCCCTCTGATTAACTCTGAGTTTCTATTCCGGTCACCTTCATGAGATGTGGCTTCTGGTGGCGACAGGCAGAAATCCACAGTGCTGACTAACTCGTGTATTTATCAAAGGATGACTTCAGATCTGCATATCATAATAAACCCCCGGCATGATCCCTCCCGCTCTCTGTGTTCCCGTCTAACTAAAGGGAAAGGGCAACTTGCTCGAGGCTGTTCACCCCTTGTGGTCCCAAAATGTCTACCCATCCATTCTCCCCTCCCTTTTAGAGATCTGGTAGAAAGCACATGCCTATCTTGTTGAGGCAAGCGGTTTGGAGGCTGCCCACTGGGTGGAGGAGCAATGGTTGACCCTCCCCTTTACAAGTTTATGCATTTGATGCCTGCAGAAGTCATGGACCACATCCCAACAGACAGCGGCTGGACCTTTTCTTTCTTCTGTCTTCTTTACTTGCAGGAGCAAGACGACCTAGCTACTCACCTGTTCTTGACCCTGGTCTTCCTTATCTCTCTCCCTTCTTCTCCTAGTGATGAATTATTATCTGATGCTCAGCAGCACTCATGGAGAAGGTGTTCTGTCTCGGTACCAGAGCTTGCGTCTGGAGGGTCGAATGTGTGATGTTGCTTTGGAGGCGGAAGGTGTGGAGTTTCCTGCTCATCGCACTTTACTAGCCTGTTCCAGTGACTACTTCTGGTCTATGTTCCAAGACTACAATCTGGAATCCAGTACTCACACTATCAGCTTGCCAGCCCTGTCATCTCTGGGCCTGGAAAGAGATACTGGACTTCATCTACACCTCATGGATCTCACTGTCACCCTCTACTTTGGAGGCCACACTGCAGGCTGCCTGCTATCTACAAATCACTCACGCGGTAGATCTTTGCACTCAGTACATCTCAGAAAGCATTACTCCTGACAATTGCTGCTTTTTTGCTAACATAGCAGCATGCTATGGCCTTTCTGAAGCCTTCAATGACAGCAACTCTTTCATTGCCAGGAACATGAGCAGAATTCTTGCAACTGAGGAATACAAGACTGAGATAATGGAGTTAAACCTTGATTCTCTGCAAGAGGTGCTTGTAGCTGAGGAAATGCCAGGGGTGAAGGAGGCAGAACTTCTACAGCTGGTTTTGGATTGGCTAGAGTGCAACCCACAATCTGCCCTGCAAAGTAATGCATTGCTCAGTCGGATTCGAATTTGGTTTGGTGCCATCTGAAGAGCTGTCTCAACTTAGTGCACTTAAACCTGCTCTACGTACACCCTTCATCCGCAGCGTCAGTGCAGAAAGCGCTTAACTACCACCTTCAGGGTCCTTTACAACCTCTACTTCAAAGTGTCCACACCAGCCTAAGAGCCATAAGCAACAAGATTCTTCTGATAGGGGGAGGACCAGAAGCAAACAGACCCCAGAATCAGATCCTAACCTACGAACCTCGCAGCAAGAAATTCCAGCCACTTTCAGCATCACTACCAAATAAGATACAGCACCAGGGAGTATGCGTGGTTGGAAACTTCTTATTTGTACTAGGTGGTGAGGTGGTGCAGGTGGATGAGGAGAACGAGAAGAGTGCTGTGAGGACTGTCACTGACAAGGTGTGGCGCTATGACCCACGGTTTGAGCAATGGGAGGAGATGGAACCACTCTTGCAGAAGAGGGCACAGTTTGCCTGCTGTGTGGTGGAAAGTGTTATTTTTGCTATTGGTGGACGGGGCGAGAAGGGTGAACCTGCTTTGTCATCTGTGGAAAGGTACGATATGAGTGAAGGGTGCTGGCGCAGTGGTGTATCCCTGCCAAATTCAGTTCATGGCCACGCTTGTGCCACTATTGGAACAGGAATCTACATCTCCGGTGGCATTCATATCAACAACCCAGAGAGCAGCAAAGATGTGTTGTTTTTTAATTCTGTTGAGGGGGATGCCTGGCAGAGATGTTGTAACATGTCCATTGCCAGATTCGGCCACCAGATGACAACAGTGAGGGGAAGAATTTACACCTTTTTGGGAATGTATGAGCCCTTCTGTGACATTGAACGCTACAGTCCTGAGCAAGACCTGTGGACCCGTCTAAAACCCCTACTGAATGACCGCTTCTGCTATGGTTTGACCGCAACAGGGGGCAGACGTGTGCTTATGTTTGGAGGCAGAAAATGGCAGGAAGGACAGGAGGTGTGTACAACAAACGTGCTAGAGTATGACACAGAATATGATGCCTGGAGGGAGGTGTGTAAACTACCAGGGCCATTGTGTGGGATTCAGTGTGCCATAATGACTCTTCAAGACCCTCCGGAGACCTAAAACTCAATTACAAACACCATCCCACATACACACAGACAAACAGATGGCTGTCATGGGGCAGAGAGAGTTGATGGACAAGGATATTCTTTGTATCAATGATACATGGATTGTAAAGTGGCATGGAAAACAGGAGTCTATTTACCCTAATACAGAAGACCTTGGTCGGGGTAAAATGCTGTCAAGTATGGAAGTAAGGAACTCCTGAAAGTAGGTCACTATGAATAGGGTAAGAGAAAGTCATGACATTGATGGATGAATTGTCATAAAGATTTTGTCCTGAAAAATGGCATGGTTCCTGTATGGACACAGATTTCATTTCAGACCACTGCACAGTGCACACTCTTGAAAGGCACGAAGAAAGGACAAACAGAAAAGCAATCTAGATAAGAACAAATGAAAACACATGAAGTGTGCACTTGAAGTCCAGTTTGGACAAGATTTGACAATTTGGCACCGTGTGAAGATCAAAGGTGACACTCATAATGTCTTATGACAGAGGGACATCTGTCATGAAGGCTGGATACAGACTGTGGATGGTAAAAAAGACAGCAGTTAAAATGAAGGAGAGTACACTCACAGATGCTGTGAGAGAAAGCCAAATTAGACCATTGATTTGGAAGAGTACATGGGAATTCAGAGCGGGCAAGGACAAGTGTCAAGACCACTGAGTGTGTGTGGGATGCAGACAAGCCAAATTAGGATGAGGAGATTTTTAGTGAGCAATGATAAAGAAAACTGCATAAGCATGTATATCCGACAGCTCAAAAGTAAGGCCCTGCATGGAAATCTAGATTCTCAGTCACAGATAATATAGTGTGACTAGAAAACCAATATAACTAAGGTGAACTGCAAATAGTGAACAGCAGAAATCTTGCAAAACAATGCGATATACATCAACAGTAGTCACTAGGCTGGATGATATATCAAAAATTCATTATTTATAACAGTATATATATATTTGTACAAGAAACCATAAAAACAGATGTTTTAATGAAATAATGCATGTTTGTTTTTCCCTTCAGTAGAAGAGGTTGCCAGTTTGATTCATTTCTGTAAGTTCAATTTGATTCAGATGACTACTAGTAGTAACGATTTCAGTGTTGGCATTTCAAGCAGGCATTGAGCATCAGAGTCTGTACAATGAATATTGACATTTGTTATGACAATTCTACAAATGATTCAATGCAAATGAGCAGCAAAGAGAGAAATGCATTTAATAAAAGATTTGACTACGTAGAAACTTTAATCCAAGACTAAAAAGTTTTTTGTAATCATTAACAAGGGTGTTGGAAATGATAGCATAGATAGATTTTTGTTTGTTTCATTAGCTTCAGTTGTGTTGATGGAAAGAGATAGTGACTGAAAAGGAAATAAATAGGAAATCCCCATCTGAACTGCCTCTTGTGCCCAAACAAACGAGACGCATTCTCAACCTAAGACTCAGAGACAAACCCAACAGTTCATCTCCATTAAATGCAGATCAATTACCTTCACTGAACAGCCTGGAAACCAGCAAGCTTCTGGAAGTAAAAAGAGAATAGCTTTCTGGGAAATTGACATGGGCCTCCATTTTAACCAGAAGAAAGGTGCCTTTACTCATTGTTCGATAGGCTGTAAGATGCTTAACTACTCAGGCGTATGGCAAGACAACTTTAGCTTTTATTCATTTCCAGGATATGAATTATTGATATCAACAATTACATTCTTGATATCAACAATTAAATTTTTTGATATCAACAATTTAATTGTTGATATCAACAATTAAATTATGGATATCAACAATTAAATTCTTGATTTCAACAATTACATTTTTGATATCAAGAATTCAATTGTTGATATCAACAATTACATTTTTGATATCAAAAATTGTATTTTCACTAGTGAAATGTCACCATAGGCTGCTATTCAAAACCAATTGTTGATATCAAGAATTGATTTCTTACTAGTTGAAATTCCAATTTCACATATCAGAAATACAATTATCACTAGTAAAATTAAAAACACTTTATTTTTGATATCAAGAATTCAATTGTTACTAGTTGAAATGTCTATTCTTGATATCCACAATTGAGTTGCTACTAGTAACAATGTTCATTTTTGATATCAATAATTTACATTTTTACTAGTGACAATTTTAATTTCTGATATCATGAATGTGATTGTTACTAGTAAGAAAGCCATTTTAGATATCTGAAATAATATTGATATCAGAAATACATTTTCAGATATCAAAAATGATAATTTTTACTAGTAACAATTGAATTGTTGATATCAAGAATAGACATTTCAACTAGTGACAATTTAATTATTGATATCAGGAATTCACATTTTTACTAGTAACAATGTAATTATTGATATCAAAAATTATATTTCTACTAGTAAAAAATCAATTCTTGATATCAACAATTCATTTTGAATGGCAGCCTATGGTGACATTTCACTAGTGAAAATACAATTACAGATATCAGCAATTAAATTGTTAATATCAACAATTCAATTGTTTATATCAACAATTACATTTTTGATATCAAGAATTAATTTTTTGATATCAACAATTCAATTTTTGATATCAAGAATATGAAACACATTTACTAATGTGTTTCACATTTACTAATGTGAAACACATTAGTAAATGTGTTTACTGCTTGTAAAGGTAAAACGGCTTGCCATAGTATGGATTGGCTTAAGCTTAAATATATTTTGGACTGAATGCCAGACCATAATCAAAAATGGCAGAGAAACTGCCATTAAGATGAATGCAGCCTATAAGTTTGGGCATCCTGTTCAGGCAATGTCAGAGGATGCCTTTCTCCAATGTGCACTCTATTTTAGCTTCATTTAAAGTATCCAGCATATTAAAAAAACACATGCGTATACAATAAATACAGCATGATTTACATCCATAAAAGTTTATTGACTCTAGGTATAACCACACTTAAATCTGGATAAAGCAATAACTCTTTTTAAATAATGTCATAAATAAAGTAAACTTTACCAGGTTGTCCGCTGAAACACAACACGTAGGAAACTGCACTGCCTAAATGACATGCCCTATTTCATAATTAAGACAGGCAGCAGCACAGATATTGATGAACTAGATTGTTTGTACGACAACTTTGTTAAAAAAATGGGCTGCTAAGGAAACATAACATGATTTGCACTAAATTAATAATAACTTTGATATATTACTAAAGTAAAATACCAATAGACATCTGTTCTAGTAGCTCTATATCCACTGGTAATCACTTTCTCTAAGAGCTAATGGATTCCCATGATTCCCATGGACACATTAGCACCTGAGTCACTCAATCAAAATCAAGCTAATATAGTCTTAATTACATACAGAATGAAATGTGCTCCATCGTGTCAGTCATACCTGAAATATCAATGTACATCATATAATACACATCTTATCATACAATAAACACTCTTCTGATCATTCAGTGTTCTTAAAAATCCTTAGCGCCTGAGAACGGCCTTTCTGACAGCTGAAACACTGACATTAAATCATTTGGCAGCTTTGGTTTAGAAAAAAAAACATAAATGTGAATGTGGTGCATCTACAAGCCATGTAGCGAGAGATGTTTTGCTTTGAGAGTTTATGAGAGACCGTCAACCTCCTGAACTTTGACATAGATGTAATATCAGGAGTTGAGCTGCTCCTTCTGACAGATGCTGGGTTGAGTTCAGGGCAACAGATTTTAATCGGCGAGTCCCTGGGCTGAGCCCAGCGGTGTCGTGGTGACCTTGGTTGTCATAAATCTCACTGTTGCTTCACACAAATGTCCCTAAACCCACGGCAATGCACAGGACGACTGCATGGCAGCTTGTAGAAATGGAAAACTTGAGTCCGAACGGAGGTATACAATACTAAAAAATCCATAAAACTTCAGATTAAGCATAAAAGATGAACAGCACACCTTCTGCACGGGTACACAATCACTTGTCATTGCCGTCTCTGCTCACTTAAGGGTGCAAATCTTTGCCAGGAGCATCCCGTGTGAATCTGTTTTTCAATATGAACTCTCATTTGCACAGACACAAAATTTCACCTCATATTATCAGGAAACTGTAGTGAACAGATAACTTCCACAATCCGACTCTGAAGTTACAGAGATAATACTGCTTCTGGATAATGAAGCCTGTGCTATTTTCTTCCGATCAAAGCACACACACTTCACCGAAATGTTCATCCGTTTCAAGAGGCCCAGTTTAGTAAGGTGTTACTCTCGGTCAAGAAGCGTTTACAGCACAGGCGCAGAAATATTCCTGGTTCAAAACAATATATACAGCATTTATGGCATTCTGTAAATTACTACATTCAATTAGTTTTGACTTTTTCTGATTGGGACAAGGCACTGGACCACAATAAATGTCAAAATGATAAAAAAAAATCATAGATCCATAGGACTTTAACATTATGCATGTCAACATGAAACTAACAGAATAATATTTTTTGCTAAATATAATAAGTTATTATTACCATTATGATTAGTAATGCACTGATATATTTAAACTGTACAAAATGAATAAGCCAATAATTTCTTTCTTTTTTAAAAAAACTGTTCTAAATAAAAGAATATTCTAAATAAGTTGCAAATAAACTCACTTCACATAAATCTGCTTTCAAATGCATTAAATTTAGGCATCACAACATTATTTTGTACTATTGAATTACATATTTAATATTTGCTGATGTGTAACCCCAATGATCCAATTAAAAAAATCTAATATGGAACCAATTAGTCTATGCATTCCTAATAATATTAATAATAATAAGGTTTCGTATGGGTATACTGTATGACCTTGTCATATCCAGTCTTAACTTTTGACTGTGTGAAGTCTGTAAACCTTCATCGTAACTTTTGTCAAATAAGTGTAAGTACAGCAAAAAGGGTTATTTCACACAGAGACAAATCCACCCTCAGGAATTACCAGAAGATCTGCTCCTAGAAAAGTCTCACAACTTTATAGACATATTTTCGTATGGAAGAATTGATATAAGCACATTAACAAGAATCCAAGCTGCACATTTCTGCCTGAAAATGATCCATTGCCTTGTCCCATAGACTTCCATAATGAGAGCTTTACTATGAATTGGAGTCAAAATTACTGACGGTGGTGAAAAACACCAAGCCACAGAAGCTGTGAATAGAAATGAACTGATTTTGAACCAGGAATATTTCTTTAAATGCCTTTTCTTGGTATATTAAAGGACCCTGCGGAGATTGTGGTTAGACGAGGTAACCACATTAGTTTTTCCATATTCATGCACACGCACACATCTTCCAAATAAAATGTACAAATGCTATAAGTCGGGGCCAGCCGATGTATAACAGCATATCATGAATATTTAGTATGATAAAGTAGAGTATATGGTATGCTTAAGTGGCATATAAACATGGCAGATAACTTGTGTGATGACCGTCTGCAAGACCACTGTGAGATTTGCTTCAAAAAGACAGCCAAACACAGGTACAGCAGCACATCAGAGTGACAGTCAGTGCGTTTAGTGTTCAAAGGCCGCCTCAGACATGCATTTCCTCTCAGAGTTCAGTCCGAAGCTTCCATTTCCATGATCAAGTGCTCTGGTTTCTGTCTAGATGTGTGCCAGGTTTGTTCTCGGTGCGACGGCTTTGTCTCTCCTCGTCTGAGCCGCTTCGAGGACTCGTAACCATGGCAACCACATGTACAGAAGTGGCATACTCTGAAGCCTGTTGGTTGTGAGTTGAGCCATTGAGAGTGCTTTGCTTGTACAGATATCTGTGCCTGCGTAAACAATGTTTTCAAGTATTTAAAAAGTAGATTGAGTCTGCGATTGCTGTCAGGATGGGAAAGTACAAGGAAAAGTGAGAAGGGAATTTGTGTTAAAGGACCATTTCGTGTGAATGAAAACGAGACTGTGAGGGATAACAGTACAATATAATTAATAATTATATTTTTAAAATCTTTGTGATTATATAATAATCACAGATAGTAAAATTACAGCTGATCCAATATTTTCATGCCCAAAATTTAAATTATATGCATTTTTTTTCTAAATAAATAATAATAATAAAACACTAAAAACTCAAATCAATTGTTTAAAATACACTTTTAATGTGAATTTAGGCATCACAAAATTATAATGGATTTTCATTTTGAGCATTTGAACTTTTTGGTGAGCATTACATGTATATACTAATAAATTAGTAAGATACTGGTATATTGTGATCTAAAAAGCTCACACAGACAGGTAAAGCCCTTTTTCAAATCAAGTGGAGTGAAAACATTAACTATTCCTGGCAGATACCATTTTATTGTGATTCCTAAAAAAAATTAATTAGATATTCTAAAACATAAACACTATATTTCATAACTGAGTTGATTATAAAATTATCAGCACATAATATAATATAGCACATAATTATCAGCACATATAATCAGAACATAACTGATTGTAAAATTAGCCAGAGGCCCAGATTATATGCACAATAAATTAAGACAATTTATTGTGCATATAATCTGAGCCTCTTGGTAATTGTGAAACAATTTAACTGCATTTTCAAATCATGCATCAGTGCATCATCATATCCCTAAATGTTATTTCTGTACATATATCCCTCACAGCCACATAATTGAAATATCAGATCCATAAACACCAATTGCACCCCAAACTTTATCTTGAAAGTCCGGGCAAGATGAGCGACAACTACTTCAAATAGTGTGGTGTTATTCTTGTGTCTGATGTGTGCATCAGACGTGAGTCTCAGATGTAGGAGTGCGTGTGCGAGAGGAGAGGGCGTGCGGGGGGCGGGTTCAGGCGTGGTGGCAGGGCTGGGCTCAGAGGCAGGGCTGGGCTGACGGTCCCGGCTGGGCTCTCCTGAATACAGCTCCATGTAAACTTTCTTCCATTCCTGGAACTCTGAGGATGTGAGTTTAGGATTGGCCAGCAGCTTGTCAATCAGTGCTACCTCGCCCTCCCTGTCCTATGGGAGTGAAGAAAGAGAGCAGTGGAGGGTGGGCATTACAGATACAGTCTCCTTCATACAGTGGTTAGGATGTCGGTAGAGCACGCCACAGGCGGTTCAGCGTAGACGTGAAGCGATGTGGACTCAGCCTAGATGAGCGGAGCGGCACACACACGCAAACACATATAGCATGCTCAGACTTGACTGGAGTCCTCTGGCACTGTGGGGCTTTGTGCCCCCAATTAACCTTCTTTCATTCAAGTCTGAGTGATAAGGGATGCTTATAAAACCCACAATGCAACGCAAGGCTCAGCACCAACATAATGAGGACAGCCAGGGGATACGGTGGTAGGGGGTTAGGGGGTGCAAAGGCAGAGCCACAGACACACAGCATCTAGATCCAACCACAAGCAGACCCTAATGGCACCAAACCAGATTAACCCACATAAAGAAGCAGGGTCAGGAGCAGGTTTGGCCATCAGTGGTCAAAATGGCAATTAGCTGGTGAAAATGGCAATTAGCTGGTCTTACATGGTCATTAACTGGTCTAAGATAGCCATTAGCTGGTTTAAGATGGTCACTAGCTGGTTTCAGGTGGTCACTAGCTGGTCTCAGGTAGTCATTAGCTGGTCTAATATGGTCATTAGCTGGTTTAAGATAGTCACTAGCTGGTTTAAGATGGTCACTAGCTGGTCTCAGATAGTCATTAGCTGGTCTAATATGGTCATTAGCTGGTTTAAGATAGTCACTAGCTGGTCTAATATGGTCATTAGCTGGTTTAAGATGGTCACTAGCTGGTTTACAGATGGTCACTAGCTGGTCTCAGGTCGTCATTAGCTGGTCTCAGGATGGTCACTAGCTGGTTTAAGATGGTCACTAGCTGGTCTCAAGGTAGTCATTAGCTGGTTTAAGATGGTCACTAGCTGGTTTAAGATGGTCACTAGCTGGTCTCAGGTGGTCATTAGCTGGTCTTCAGGTATGGTCATTAGCTGGTTTCAGAGTAGTCCACTAGCTGGTTTAGGATGGTCACTGAGCTGGTCTTCAGGTGGTCATTAGCTGGTCTAATATGGTCATTAGCTGGTTCAGGTAGTCACTACGCTGGTTTAAGATGGTCACTGGCTGGTCTAAGATAGTCATTAGCTGGTTTACAGGTGGTCATTACGCTGGTTTAAGGATAGTCATTAGCTGGTTTAAGATAGTCACTAGCTGGTCTACAGATGGTCATTAGCTGGTCTAAGATAGTCATTAGTTGGTCTCAGATGGTCATTAGCTGGTTTAAGGTAGTCACTAGCTGGTTTAAGATGGTCACTAGCTGGTCTAAGATAGTCATTAGCTGGTTTAAGATAGTCACTAGCTGGTCTAAGATGGTCATTAGCTGGTCTAAGGTAGTCATTAGCTGGTCTAAGATGGTCATTAGCTGGTTTAAGATATTCACTAGCTGGTTTAAGATGGTCACTAGCTGGTCTAGGATAGTCACTAGCTCGTCTAAGATGGTCATTAGGTGGTCTAAGATAGTCATTAGCTGGTCTAAAATGGTCATTAGCTGGTCTCAAGATGGTCATTAGCTGGTCTAAGATAGTCATTAGCTGGTCTAAGATGGTCATTAGGTGGTCTAAGATGGTCACTAGCTGGTTTAAGATAGTCATTAGCTGGTCTAAGATGGTCACTAGCTGGTCTAAGATGGTCATTAGGTGGTCTCAAGATAGTCATTAGCTGGTCTAATATGGTCATTAGCTGGTTTAAGATAGTCACTAGCTGGTTTAAGATTGTCACTAGCTGGTCTAAGATGGTCATAAGGTGGTCTAAGATGGCCTAAGTTGGTCAACATGCTCATACGCTGATTTAAGATGGTCATTAACTGGCCGTTAGCTGCTTTAAACTAATCATTAACCGGTCTAAGATGGCCATTAACTGGTTTACGCTGGGCAAAGATTGTCATTAGTTCATCAATAATAATCCATTGTAAATCTTTTTTTGAAACCTTATTTGGTGTTATTGAACAGCTGTTTGTTACACCCACAATGCAACGCAAGGCTCTGCCGCAACATATTAAGCACAGCACGGCAGCTGGGGGGAGATGGGTCACAGCAGAGGTATTGGTCAACTGACCCAACCACAGAAGACCCAATTGCACCAAGCAGAGCCAAAACCAGATTACCCCACACAGAAAAGCAGGGTTCAGAGCAGAGTTTGGCCATACCCTCCTCCCACACCAGACAGAGAACTCCGTCTAACATGGATGGGATTCTGGGATAGCAGTTAGCCTTAGTAAACTGTCTAAAAAAACTATTATAATAAAATCCTGCTGTCCCCAGAACCCCACAGACATCAGACAGATGGAGAGGGACGGACGGACAGACGGGACAGATGAAACAAACAGGCACACATGGCTTCAGTGAGACCCATGCGGCAGCAGAGGTCAGAGACCTTCAGCGTGCTCTGCAGGATGCGGAGATGATGCAGTTTGTCATTTAGCTGTGGATCGTTGCAACGCCGAATGAAAAGGTGTTTGTACTCCAGACGGGTGGAAAGGCGGTGCTCACCAATGGGGCGACAGACTGGCACGCTCCAGTGCCCGGTACAAATCACCAAGCGAATCCGCCTGCCGATGGCACTCCGGCTCCCCGCCTGTGGGGGCGCCACAGAAAGCCAGGGTTAAATAGGGGTGGCTCCACCAGTAAAGAGTTAGCTATTCAACATGATTAGCTGGTTCAAGGTATCAACCATGGTCATTATTAAGTAATATCTGGTGTGCTCATGTGTTACTCATATGCTGTTGCTCATGTGTTAGTCCAGAAATAAGTTGAATCACTCATGTCCTGTTGTTGGAGTGTTTGTGTAGGTAAAGCATGTGGGCCATATAGTGCTGGATGTTGTTGGCAGATATTACATGTGTTTCATATGATCAGCCTTCCCGAACCCACAGTGTACAGTATGTGGGCGAGTATATACCCACTGTTCTGAACAACCACAAGAGGGCAGCAGTCCCACACAACTCCTCCCAGCATATACAGGGTATATACTGTATGCATGTAGCATTCAGTGAGGGAATGTAGGTTAAATAAATACAATGTCAGTTTAGGGGGTCAGTTTAGTAGTTTACTTTAGTTTAATAATAAAAAAAAAAATCTAAATGATTATCAATTTAAGCATTTTCAATTTATGCACCAAAGACCCCAATGACTGACATTTTATTGTTTGGTATGTACACTGTAAAAAAAATATATTTTCAAGATTTGTTATCACAACATTTTTTTATTTTGTCAAATCAACTATAGTATAGCCAAAAATAGTTCGGCCAAAAATGATATTTAAACCATGCATTACTCACCCTCAAGCCGTTCGAGATGCATGTCAATTTTGTTTCAGAAGAACACATTTTCAGTTATTTTAGAAAATGTGCATACATCCTTCACAAAAGTAACCCATCCGGCTCCAGGGTGATAAACGAAGGCCTTCTGAGGGTAATCCATGCGGTATTGTCATAAAAATATACATATTTAAAACTTTATAAATGAAAATATCTGACTTCCGGCAACGACGTCGCGACGATTCCTACGCTACGTGCGTTCACGGGTGATGGAAGTCGCCGTACGTAGCGTAGGAACCGTTGTGACGTTGTGCGGTGACGTTTCCTACGCGTACGTCCTACCTCGTACGGCGACTTCCATCACCCGTGAATCACCGTAGTGCGTAGGAACCGTCGCGACGATCAATGCCGGAAGTCAGATATTTTCATTTATAAAGTTTTAAATATGTATATTTTCAGACAATACCGCACGAATTACCCTCAGGCCTTCGTTTATCACCCTGGAGCCAGATGGATTACTTTTGTGAAGGATTTATGCACATTTTTGGGACTTGAAGGAGCTGGACCCCATTTCTTCACATTATATCCACTGAAGGGTCTAAGACATTTTCTAAAATAACTGAAAATGTGTTTGTCTGAAACAAGATTGACATATGCATCTCGAACGGCTTAAGGGTGAGTAATGCATGGGTTAAAAATCATTTTTGGCTGAACTATCCCTTTAAATAATTAATTTAGTTCAGATCACTTATTATTTTAAGTTTCTGATGATTAAATCAATCTCATTCATTGTATTAACTCACTTTTTCCAGTTCAATCAACTTAAAATTAAGGCAACCAGGTTACTTAATTTAAGTTAAATCAACAATAGTTTTTTTACAGTGTACGAATTTTAGCTTTTTTTATATATATAATAACAACCTTAACCGATATGGACTCTATTATCTGTCAGGCCACATTTTTAACCTCTTTATTATATTTTTAACTATTTTTATTGGTTTTGTATCCATTTACAAAGTAAAGTACATTTACATTTAGTTTATCATTTTGTGTGCAAGTCATTGCTGACAAGCGATGCTTTTGTTAAATGCCTGCAATAATTGGAAAAGAAAAAGCATTTTAACGACCGCTTAGGTTAGCTTTTCGATGATGAATTACAATAACAACGACTCAACCTGGGTAGATCAATAAAGTTTTAAAGCTCTTTGTGATCCTTTTGTAACTTGTTAAATGGCACAGAACTCTAGTAGCACAGATAAACTTTCCAGTTGCTGGGGAACATGTGATATAGAGTCACGATCAATAGGCCATGCCTCTCTTTTCTCTTCAGTATGTAGTACAGCACGCATGGGCTCTGTGGATGACTAACTGATGCCCCCAACTCCTCCAGAGAGAGATAGAGAAAGCGATATAAAAGACACAGATAAGAGGGATACTCATTAAAAGCCACTGGGATTATATATATATAGACTGCTGCAAGAAATCCATCTGAGATGACGAAAAAGGGGAATATTAGAAGAGCAAGTTAGACAGGATACAGCGAAAGGGGGCAGACGTGGAGTGAGACAGGCAGATCGGTGGTGAGGGAGTGGAGATGAGGTAATATAGATGGCGAGATGGCAAAGAGCCATGAGGCGATAGACTGCGAGACGAGGGGAAGATGAAAAGTAACCCGGAGAGATGAACAGAGTGGTAATCCAGCAGCAAGTGAGAGGCTTCCTGGGAGGTTTGTGGAGAGAAATCTGCACACCAGAATGGGACAGAATTAATAGCCCATTCAGAATTTATTGTTACGGTTTAAGCATAATTCCATGAGATAGAGCATATCGGGCATTAAAAAAGTAAAAGAGGTGGCCATGTTTAAAAAGTAGTTACATTTATTAATAGGAATCTGAATTAACAATTATTCCTCCAAGTAATATAGTTCATTAGCATTCAACAGAGGGTCCCCAAACTTTTGTCAGCCAAAATTTTTGAAGTAAACTATACTTGAAGTACCACCTGATATTTTAAGTTATAATAAAATTTAACATATTTGCGTGTTTACAGATCTCTGATGACAGTTAATGGTCAAATGACAAGCAGATAAACAAAATTGTTTGCAGTGTTTTATTGAAATTTAAAAAATATTTATTGATATTTTTGGTCAGACCTGAAGTGTCTTTATAAGGTGACTATTTAGGATATCTTTTTTCTCGCAATTCAGACTTTTTTTCTTGCAATTGCGAGTTTATATCCCATGATTCTTTTCGCAGAGTTTATAACACCAATTGCGAGTTTATCTCGCAAGTCTGACTTTATAATCACAAAATTCTGAGAAAAACAAAAGTCAATTATCTTTTTTTTTATTCAGTCACGGAAACAAGCTTCCATATCTTTATATGTACTTATGTACTTGCATTAAAAAAAGGTACAATGCGCGTTTGTGTTGTATTGTAAAACACTTTTCCTACTATTAAAATATTGGTAAGGTTAGGGACAGGTTTGGTGGTGTTGGGTTTAAGGGTGGGTTGAAAGGTAAAGGAAAGGGTCAACAGTGTATTTATAGATGTAATTACATAGAGGTAATTATAATAATATAAGTACAATGTTGAAACATGTATGTACACAATAAGTGCACTGTATCAAATGATTAATTTATAAATGTTAGTACATAGTAGTTAAAGACACCTAATATAAAGTGGGACCTCATTTTCAATTTCACATTTTTTCTTCTTCATTGATTTAATCAATTATCATCTTTTCTCCAAATCACAAACCCCCTGCAGTTCCCTCATGAATTAAACCCTTGGTTTAATATGATTAATATGAATACACTAATAGTTGAGTCTCTGTACAAATAATAATTGTTGTTGGGGGAAAAGTTATAGTTAAGAAGATAAAGTTCTGCTAAATGTATCACTTTTTTATTACTAAATTTTTTAAATACTATTTTTTTTTTAGTAACATGGTGTCTGTTTTTGATATATCATATATAATCATATATAACCTCAAGAGGACAGGCTTACAGAAATGTCTAAGATTAACAGTAAATCAAAACCAAGATAAGTAAAGTAAAGAGAAATCGGCCAGTAGCTTGTATCAGAACCACACCAATACGGCAGGTTTAAACTGAGTTTCATGGGAAAGAGCATGCAGCTATATCTAGATGAATATGCCAGAATAGGCTATGTGTATGTAAGAAATGAGTGGACAGATCTCAGTGGGGAATCTCACAGCACAGCTAAAAAATCCTGCAACTTGGGCGCTGTTTATGCTTCATACAGCACCAACAAACACTCAAACAGAGAAAGAGAGGATGATACAGAAGCTACGAAAACACAGGAAGAGATACAGATGTAAAAGAGCCACAAACCCATGCGCATGTCCTCTCTGAGTGCACTGCTCTTAACAATTTAACATTGAAGCACTCAAATTCACACATGAACTAAAATAACTCTGCTGTGCCTGCTGTTCTATTAAAATCGAATATAATTGTGGTAAAGAGGTTTTAGTGGGTTGATTTGAGCCGACCTGGTTTATTTTCTTTTAAGCACAGCTTCTCACATTGCAAAATTATGGGAATATTCAGGACTACCTTTGCATACGCTTGATCAAGATACATACAGGTATGTGTACATTTTGAATGTTAGTCATTTGAATTCTTAAATTGACAGTCCTAATTGAAATCAATTAACAAAATCATAACAAATACATCAATTATAATAAATAAAAAAATATAAACGCTTTATATATATATATATATATATATATATATATTTAACTATTTATACAAATAATTTTACACACACATATATATATGATTATAATTATAACTATATATATATATATATATATATATATATATATATAGTTAAATATATTATATATATATAATTTTATATGTATTATTATTTATTATTATTATTATTATTATTATTAAATTTATTATTTAATTTAGCACTGTAAATTTAAGATTTTAAATTATTTTAATTTAGGTATATATTACTTGGGTGTATTCATACAGTATTTTATTACAAATATGTCGACCCACCGTTATTGATGCAGTTAGAACGGCTGAGCTCCCTGCGGCTGGGGTCCCGCTGTTCCGCCATGGTGGCAGAGGGTGCGAGGAGGGCATGTAGGCCGCTATCCCGAGGCAAGGTGAAGCTGCGGGGTTTCCCGACTGTGTTAGCAGGGTCTCTGAGCCTCTCCCCTTCAATCATTGGGAAGGGACCGTAATGTTCCTGCATCAGTGTGCGTTGGGCGGGTAGAGTGGATTGACGGCGATATCTCTGGAGAAAGACCTGCCCCGGCTCACAGAACACAGCGTCTTCTAGGGGCAGGGTCTGCAGGTAGTGGAGGCCAGAGCTGGTCAGAGGGTTTCAATCAGGTCCTGCCATGAACGCCGCTGGCTGGCAGACTTACGCGCAGGGGAACCGCCACCGCTGCTGCTGCCCCCTTGAGGTTCGGAGCGGTACTCCTCATGAGAGAGAGCGAGAATGTGAAGTTTCTGTGGATGACAGACGGCCATGCTTTGGTTCTAGGTAAGGACTGGCAACACTCACCGAGTTCTGGGTCAGAGAAAAAGTAAAAAGGACACAAAAGAATAGGGTGAACATTAGGTTAAACTCAAGTATTATAAATGTAAAGCTTTTAAACAATATCACTCTCATTCAAAGGAAAAAACATGAGCAAAATGACTTTATAACTACAACTTAATTTGATGCTCATCATGAAACTATATTTTCAAAGGAATAAAGCATTCATAGGCTTACAAATCATGAATGAGCATGACACTTTTGCTCATTTTGTACACCTTTAAGTAAAAGGCAAGAATAAAGTACGCAAATGAAGAAACTCAAAATATAGACCAGGCACCTGAATAGCCACTCTCGTATAAGATAGACTGATGAATAATGAACAGAGAGATATCTGGTTTCTCTAAAAAGTGCCAACTATAGAAAAATGAAGGAATAGAGGTGTGGAGGGAGAAACTGATGCTGTGTTAGTGTGAAATTAGGCTCTAAATATGGGCCAACTGCTCTTTTTGCTTTCATCCAATTGGCAAAAATCAGACAGACAGACTATATTCAGACAGACAGATAGACAGATAAAGTAAATGCTGTTTTGTAATGTGGTGAGAAACAACCAGACAACTCTGTGGAGGCCTCTCGGTTAACAATGTCAAAGTCCCCTAATTCGTTTATCTCTCGGAACAATGTGTGTGTGTGTGTGTGTGTGTGTGTGTAGAAGGACTGGAGGGGGCCTTGCAGAAGGAGAAAGAAAAACGTTTAATTCAAGTTTCTTTATTTGCTCTTAAAAAAAGGCTTTGCTGCTGTGTGCGGCCTCTAGTCGACCTGCCCTGGAGTACTGCACTAAAAATACACAGAAAACTGTGACTGTGCACACAAATTTAACCACATACATTCAGGAACACGTAGACACCATATACTATAATCTATTCAATTTACAAAATAGGAATGTTTTCTGTGAAAAATTGTAATGGCACTTGATGCCGGCCTTCTAATACACATTTATATAATGTGAGTAAATGTTACAGTGACAATGCAGTGACTCACAAAGACTGAGAGATAAGTAGAGAAACAGCCAGATAAGACTCAATCTCAACAGTCGGCTTAGAGTTGTGGTGGTCTAACTCGCCCACAGTCACTCAGTGACGTGGTAAGGCCAGGTCTGGGGGACGGCACTACAAAACAGCTCTTTTACCAATGCCAAATGTCAAGCATTATGAGTCTGTGCTATTGTGTGGGATTACACAAAGAGAGGGGAGCTGGTATATCTGTGTGCATGCTGGATGCTGACTCACTGAGGGTGGCCGTGGGTACGTGTCATAAGGGGGTGGTGGGCTGTCTTGCTTGGGCGTCGAGGGCGTCTCATTGTCTTCGTGTTCACTTTCACTCCAGTAGTCTGCTTGAAGAGAGAGAGAGGGGCATGCAGGCAGTCATTAGCTTGTTGCAAAACATTTCCATAAAGTAAACAATAATTAAATTAAAGCCTCAGAGATCATGTGGGGCACAAAGAGATTGCACAGGCAGGACCTTAAGTAAAACATCTTACTTAACACTTCCAAGGCCTTTACTAGAACCTATCCCTGGGGTTCAGAGAGAGGAAATACTAGGTCATTTTAAGCTTTTAAGAGCTGTCTGAAGAAAAAAAAACTAAATTAAATATTAGTGGCTAATTTTGAATGAACAAAGGAGAGAGATGTTTTTAAGGACAGTATCTACCAGTAGGTGGTAACCAACTAACCAGCCAAACTTTGACCCCCTTTGTCGACTTGTTGTGGATTACTACAATTAACCTAAAAAAAAACCTCACTTGCTTTCTCTTTCTGTCTGTCTTTTTACATTGTGCAATTTATACTCCTATGAGGTGTATTTAGGAAACCTTTTAAAATCAAACATTTTTAACATTGTCACATTTTCAAATATTCAAAATGTCATAACTCAATCTTCCAGTGACAACGGCAAAAATTATGCAAGTTTTCTCTAATCATTTTGAAAGCTTAAACCCAGTCCCTCCAGAGGCTTGCCGTCATTTTTTCATCTCAAATCCAATTAATGGACGATGCAGAACACCAAGTCTCCATCCAACATTTTATTTTCTTTTCTTGATAATCTGTTATTACGCATGTACGTCACAATACGGAAGAAAAAAATCTGTCAATACTTCAGTTTCAATTCAACTTTAAGATAATGAATTATGCTTAATGTTAATGATTTCATGCAAACAGTATGCAACAAGGGGGGTCTATGGTTTCAAAACACATTTAAGACAGTTGTGCTAATGCACAAATGGCACCAACTAAATCATTCGCATGTAATGTGCTTAACATGCCAGGCGCGAACTTGACGCACAAATGAGGCGTATTCGCATCTTCCGCGCCGCGCTCTATGCCTCATTCGCGCCGCAGGAATTTTACGAGAGTAACACGTCTTTGCATTGACTTAAAATTGAAATCCGCCTGATGCGCTATTCGCGTCTGGTGTAAACGCACCATTAGAGCAGGGATGGGCAACTCTGGTAGCCTGGCAAACCAGACCTATCAAGATGTTAGGTCTGGGAACTCACAATTGTCATACCTCAATCCGGGGGCGGGATAAAAGGTTGTCTTTCAATATCCCTCTGCATGCCATAGGATAGAGCTAACCAACCAGAGCGATGATGGCTGTGGCTGAGTGAGTCCCATGCGTTTTCCCCATGGTTTTCTCTCCAGCGGAGCAAGTTGATATATTAAACTTTTGCCTTATCCGGGCGTCAAAACTCTGAACACATCTTCCTTTTTAAGAATGACTTAAGTTACGTTCTTAACTCCAAGTCATCCGAGTCGCGGCCAGAAAGACCTCTGTTCGCCAGCTGCGTCTTGTTTGTTTTTAAGTAGCAGGGAAATCACCTATGGAAATCACGGTGCAGAACCGTCACAACTCTGCCGTCATTGTGTTAAGCCCGCCCACCTACTCTATACACGATGTGATTGGCTGGACCAGAGTTTGGATTTTCCACTTCGAAAGTCAACGGAGAGTTGCTAGACCACACTTTGCTGCAAATAATTTTTGCTGCCGCTAGGGTGCGTCTAGATTTCTAGGCTACAACTCTGGCCCTCTAGATCCACTTCCCCTTTAGCGTTTAGCTCCATCTTTGATCACACTCACCTGCCTGTAGCTTTCTAATAACCCTGAAGACCTTGATTAGCTTTTTTAAGTGCGTTATTGTGTTTCTATGCCACCACAATCAATGTCTAAATTAAACTGCAGCAGTCAGGTGGTACAGCAGTCACATGGTACAAGTAAGAGCTCTCAGACATTTCCCATCTTACAAGCTGTAATTACGAGCTCTACAAGGGCATGAACGCTTTTTACAAGTTGAAATCACATCCATGGGGTAATTATGACCTGAATGGACCTAAACTCTGCAGTAGAGTTGATCTTGAGGTGCCAGATTTGCCCAACCCTTTCTTTAGAGTGCAGTAAAAGTATGCAAATTTCCCACATCATTTGGCTGCATTACCCAAAAGCATATTACGTCCAAATCGATCATAGAAACCATAGACACCAATGGTCTCAACCATGGGCGTCAGTTTGGTTTGAAATGTGCTGGGGACAGAGACGTATTCGGAAGGGCATTTTCAAAAGTGCTGGGTACAATGACGCATTCGTTCTTTTTTTCTCTTTCGAGTAGGTCATGTTTTGAAAGACGATGTCCTGTAGGTTCCTGATGTACATAAATTAAAACGAGCACAAGAATGTGATGTCCGACCAAAAATCTGTTACTGGGTGTAATTGGTCGTACAATGAGAGCTAATATGTTGTTAGTATAGTGAGTATATACGCCCTTTATAACATATGTACATTGATGGTCCAGAGGTAGAATTTTTGACTAGCATGTCGGGAACTTGGGAGAGTTCGGGGTTCTAATCCGCACTCGTAAAGTTTTTTTTTCTCCCTCATCAAAACCAATAATGTTTTCAGTGGTCGAATTGATATAATGTTTATCAGTGGTTGTATGTGTTTTGATGAGGGGAAAAATGTACGAGAGCGGATTAGAATCCAGAGAAACAGGGACGCTTGTGTGCGTTTTGATTTGTGATTTCACCAGAACGAATCTCCGCAACGGATTGAAGCGCGTTTCCGAGAGAAGACAACACATTTCAGTGCTAGATGGCCTGTTATTTAACAAACAAATGAAACAAATGCTGTTAACTGGAGATGTTTTATTTGTATTGGTACATCTGTGCCGCGAGATGTTTCAAAGTGGTGGGGACAAAATCGACCCTGGCAAAAAGTGGTCAAAAAGTGACCCCTCCCACCATTCTCTTTTACATTGAAAGCGACTTAGCATTCAAGGATTATATTTCCTGGGAATCGAACCTTCAAAACACATAACCTTCCTACAACGAGTATTCTCACCCTGTTCCTGACGGATTCGCTCTCTTTCTGCATAGCCAGCTGCCGCCATGTTGAGACGACTCAACCATCTGTTCATATCATCCACTCCGTCCGCTGCGAAGTAGAAGCTCTTGATTTTGGGATGGCATGCTTTAAACGCACTGTGTAGGGAGCAAAGATTCAATAAGAATTTGTCAAGCATCATCACATTACTCAAAAGTTCGTAAAGGTACTCACTATTTTTTGCGACATTCACTGGCTCTGTCGATCTTGAACTCGGGTAGGCTGACAAACCCTTCAGCCTTCTCATCCTAAAAGGTGGAGAAAAAAGAGAGAGGATTGTGCGGATGCTTCACCCCACTTACACTCTTCTGTAATGTCATTAGGTCCTCGTTAGGAGTTACATCTCCTAATTCTCTCCTTTCTTTCTCTCTCTTTTGGTTCATTCCATTACTTTTTTCCAGCATTAAATTGCAGCAGCACTGCTGACAGGAGCTCTGCATAAATAAATGAAAAGCATAAATTGTTGTGGCTCTCTGTAAGCCTGTCTGTGTTTACAAAACCCACACAGTAAAAGATCATCAATTATAGCAAAGCTGGACTATGTTGTAGCATTCTCAGTGGACCAAAACCAGGCCGAGAGGAACCCTCCCCTCCCCTCCCTCCCTCCTCTGAAACCCCCAGAACGGCAGCCGTATCCCAGTCCCGAGCTGTGATAAAAAGCGAAGACGCAAGGAGTAATTAATCAAAAAGTGAGTGTTTGTTCAGGGAAGTTCCTTATCTTCATTACAGAAACGCCATGTGTAGAAGAATGTTTTGTTAGGGTAGATGAGCATTAATCTTATTCTACACAAGAGGGTAAAGCCGCACCAATTAAAGTCTCATCTCTAGATCGATACAGTTTCTGCTGCGCTGGTGGATACGAGAAACAACAAAGATAACTGTATTGGCCCAACACACTCACCTCCTCGTTCATGTACCAGTACAAGCAGGCGCCCTTCAAAACAAACCAGTACTTCTTCCATTTCTGTGAGAAATAGCTCTTAGCATCCTTCTTCTTCCACAGCCAACCCTCACAATCTCCACGGCCCAGGTCCTTACAGGAGATTCGTCTCTTACTGATGGAGGACAGCGGAGCTGCCGGATGCAATGGAAGAAGAATACAGTATGTGTTAAAAAATGTTATAAAATGGATAGTTCAGACTTAAATTCTGATTGGATATAACGGCATCATCAATTAATTTCAACATTAAAGGTATAGCCCATCCAAAAACTAAAATTCTGGCATAATTTCTGGCAATATTGTCATGTTGTTTCAAACTAGTATGACTTTCTCTCTTTTGTAGACCACAAAAAGACAAGTGCAGGATGTTCATGTTGCTTTTTTCCTTCCACCTGGTACAAATGAATACTTTTTCTTTGTTCAACGAGCAGTTGATGGGTTGAAGCTCTTAACTTTGATCTCTCAGAGAGCACGGGATTAATGCATTTAACCTTAAAATGTCCAAAATTTTCTTGCGGGGGGAGCATCCCCGAACCCCTAGATGAACAGAGTCCACCCAAGATAGTTTTAGAAATTCCTATGGGAGAGAACGACCATTTATGAACTTTCTCCAGCACAGTACAACAAAGTTTCTTTTAAATCAGTAAAACTGTAAATGCTATCGGCCATTAAAAGCGTGCCGGCAACGAGGACCGGTGGTCTGCGAAATTTCCGGTACATTTTTTGGTCCCACTCCGCCCCTGCCAGTGAACACCAAAAACGAAAAAAAAAAAAAAGCATCATACCTGTAAATGTAATCATTTTGGCTTGTGCACTATACTTCTGAAGCCGTATGATAACTTTTGTTATTTAAAATTGTGAAAATCTTCCCATCCGCCATGGCTCTCGAATCTCATTCAGTGTTTTGATTATGAACATCTTTAAACTTGCCATATCATGACTAAATATGATTTAATCTGTACAGAAAACAGGCAGTGTAAGCATCTCATTTAGTGTTTTACAGAAGAAGGGAAGTTTTATTTCTGGGCGAACGGTTCCTTTAATATAACATATTGCTTTGCAACAATCAACCATCTCTATGTGCTATGGCTAGGATCATCTCTTACTCATAGCAAAATTACTGTGATACAAAAAATTATGGCAGAAGGCTTATAATTATGAAGTTAATTAACTTTCTTTACACTTTCCTATGTTGGTGGCCTATTTTTTCCTTATGCAGTGAAAATTTGCAAGCAGCAATGAAGGCAATGTTCCCAAACATAAGAATAAGGAAAAATAAGTGATCACCTTTACTCTTTTTCTTGGTCTTGGATAGCAGAGATGATCCCTGGAATGTCTGTAAAGCAGAATAGATGTATTTATATTTACATATAAATGGAGAAATGTTTGAAAATACATTAGTAGACAAACGAGACAAAGGTATTGACCATACTATCGGTCACCGCATTCGATTCTCCACATGGAGGAAATGTGTGAACATAATCTCTGAGCATCCATCCATCGTACAGCAAATTAAAATCGGAGGAAACATCCGAGCAGATGAAGGCGCAGAGACCAACAGCTAGTGAGAAGGAAGGCGTGAAGAGGCACAGAGAGAAAATAAATGTGATTTCTAACATCCTTGGCCCCTGTGTTTACTGAGCAGTAATTCTTGGATCAGCCCACCCAGACCAAGCGCATATTTATGATCCGAGCCCTGTGGCAATTCTCCTCTGTGAAGAAACTTCCTGTGAGCTTGGGCACAAATTTAGAGGAAAACTTGTGTTGCTATGCTAACAGATTAGAGACCGTATCACTGACCAAAAGAAAACACTACCATCATGGTAATTGATTTATTGATATGTGCCAGAGGAGGGAAGCTGCAGTTGCCGAAGGGGAATAACTGAAATTGATTAATGGAACATGTTTAGTAACTCAGGCAACCAGTTTGTAGAATGTCTTTATTTATTCATGGAGTATCTAAATATACCATGTCCATTTCTTGGAGATGGTTTTCTCATTGGTTTTTCATTAAAAACAGTGGTTTTCCCAGTGAGCCTGGGTCATGTTCCAATACCATTCACCCTCTTTTACCTCACTTTTCTATAAAATTAAGCCCAAAAATATAAAATGAAAAACATGATGGTGGTTTTCCCAGCATTTAACCTCATAACACACTTCAAAGTTAATGCAACTCCCTCCGAAAGCACTGTGGGAATCTCTTCATAGAAGGTGTGAATCGCAATTGCTGTGTGAACTGAAGCAATTTGTGAGAAAGGCTTAGACACATTAAGACAAAGTTCCCTGAGGATTCAACACCTAGACATTAATAAAGAAAAGTGATAGAGCAAACTATGACACAGCATACAGTACGTATCAAAGAAACATAATACTACATAGAAGAGTGAATGCCTACAGGCAGTGCCCAATCTTGATTTGCAGAAATAAACTACCAAAGTCATTTACAATGTCATTGAAGAAACAGAGGGAGGCTTGCTGAGTTAATGGCCCTGCCGACCCTCAAACGACATCCAAACTTGCTTGAAATGATCACAGGCAATCACTAAAATTGTGCAGCGGGTGGAGAGCAAATCCTACAGTGACTAAGGATCGTGTAACAGGCCTTAAACACAAGCAGAACAATTCCTGTCAATCGTTCGTAAAACCATCCTTGTGTAGGAACGTTTTCCAGAGACTTACATAGGAATTCACTTTTCTTGTGCTTCATGACCTCAAAAAACTCAAGCTCTCTGCAACGCATGAAGTCACTTGGATGATGAACAGATATACACACCCAGAACAAATCCCACAAGACATGAACATGAGATGTGCATCAGCTACTAAGCCCAAAGATATTCTAAACTTCATTTCTTATGCCTCGGGAATCATGATCTTCAGAGAAAGAGCATTATGGGACAACTACTACCCATGTGACTCAGGCAAACACAGTTCTTACATCTCAGGATGTGGCATGGACATGGCGTTTTTTCTTCGACTTGCATCCTATAAACTCTTGTTGCCCTCTGCTAAATATCCATCTCTCTACTGTTTTCTTCTGAAATGGTTCTGTTCATCCCTTTCTCTCAGTCTCTGATGTTGTGGGTCTCTTTAAGAACAGACATGGACTTGATCTCTCTAGGATTGGTTCAGTAACAGATCGCCCTAGATGGCATGCTAAGACTTGACTTACAACTAAATGCCACATGGCAACACAAGCTCCCAATTCACATGACATATGGTACAAAACCTCTTCCGCTGTGATATCAAGAACTGACATATGCTGACATATGCAGCATGTGATGGCCTCAAAGCACATGCATTACCCTCTCTTGTTATATTTAAACCAAACCTGTAGGTACACAGTACCTTCTCTGGAGGTTCTTTTTAAATTTTTGTTGTTTTCTAACAATGTGATGAAATCTGTTTTCCAAGTGAATAAAGGCCTGTTCACACCAAAACCAATAAAGATAACTACAACTATTAGGGGTGGAACGGTTCACAAAATTCACGGTTCAGATTTCGATATGATACACTTGTGTCAGCGGTTCGAGAATGACGGTATTAAAATTAGAGTACGTTTCAAATACAGCAAAAATAAAGAATGGCAGAGAAATTTCCTTGATTAAATTTTTTTTATTATATTTTTATAATAATAAAGTATGATATTTTTTAACTTTGAGCAATAATGGAGCTATACTTGACTTTTCTTAGGAGCATATAAAACAAAACAACTCCTTGGACAAAATGAAATGTAATATTGTAGTAGTTATAAACAAAGGTTTATTTTAGTTCAGATTAACATTTGGAGGCAGCAATTGTATTGATAATGTCAAAATACAACAGAAGTGATGTTACTTGAAAGCATTATAGCCTACTATTCCTGCCAAACTTACAGTTAGTAGTGTTATACAGTAAACCCATGGTGATGTTGCTGATCTGTGGACACTGGATAGTTCATTCATGGCACAATGTTTCTTCCTGGTTTCCACGTCAGCGCTGTTTGATCCGTTAATAACAGAGAAATGTGAGTGTTTCTCACTAAGATCTCGCAGCGATGTTATTACTTCAGTGGCGAATTCAAATGTTATCTTTACTGGATTTGGCTGTGTAGTAACAGTGTTGATGATGAAGATTGGCTCACGCTGCATTGGTCCAAACTTGATCAAACGCGGTCCGTGATCCAGACAACCACACAATAACGAGTAGCTCAGTTTCGTTCCGCTCACATTACATTATGAACGTGCTTGCCACGTGCGACGCGCATACATTTGAAATAACGAAATGTCGGCAGGAAAATTAAACCGAACGAACTCGTTGGCTTAAAAAATGCGTATCGAAAACTTGAACTCGAAAGCCTCGTACCGAACGTGTCCAATACGAATACAGTGTATCGTTACACCCCTAATAACTATATTAACATGCACACCAGCTGACAATATCATTCTGTTTATTCTAAGCCCCATGCTGCGATACGCAATACAATGTGACCGTTCTCGTAAGGGAACGTACTTGGTTGCTGACTAACCTCGGTTTCTTGAGAGTAGGGACCGCGTATTGCGTAGGCTGCTGCACTATTGCAATCTATCTGGTGCTTCGCTTCAGTTGATATAACCTGTGCTATAGAGAAATGAAGCAGGTTTTATAGCTATAAGCCACGCCCATTCTGGTGGGCTCTGGCGTGCTCGGCGCCCAAGCTGCCTGATTGGTTCGCACGTCTGAGCTGCCTCGCTATAGGATGTGCAGTTGCCTCAGCACAGCCAATGGGCGAGCTAGTAGCTCGGTTGGTATTGTTGTGCAGCTGCACTGCGTTTTGAACATAAGCTTCAAATATTCTAGAGGGAAAAGAGTTTCGCCACTGCGTATTAGTTACACAAAAAGTGACCGATCTCGAAAGGGAATCAGAGGTTACGTTAGTAACAGAGTGCGTTTTTCAACAACAGTCAGGCAAAATACTTTTGTGTGTGTGTGTGTGTCCAGTAAATGGAGGGAGTGAGTGAGGTGCTGGCAGCGTTCAGACAAAATGCAGCTTTCTTATCGGACTGCAACGCAGGCAATAAAACACCACTGTAAACAATAGAAGCTGATGCAGTTACACAGCACATACCAACAGAGGCAGCCTTATTAAATCAACGCCACACAGCTTGGTCTCTCTGCTCTGCTTTTCTTGCACCATCTTCTCCTCTGGCATCTTACTCATCTTTCATCTCACTTAACCTTCACTTCTAAATATCTTCCACTCTATAATTACCATCTCTTCTGGTTTTGTTATCTCCTCTTCTCTTCTTGCATCTTCCCGCATAATCTTGCATATTTATATAGCTTTTTTGTTCGTGCCTCATCTTTGTCTCCTTCTCACCTCTTCTCACGTTTTATGATCTTGTCTCTCAACTCCATCTTACCTTATCTCAGTTTCATCTTGTCTCTTCTTATCTCCTCTTACTTCTGCTAGTTTTCATGTTCCCCTTTCCATGTTTTATCTAGCCATTTATCTTCTCTTCTGGTTTTGTCTCATATCAACTCTTCTTGCATCTTGTTCTCTAATATAATTAGTCTCTTCACTTCTCATTATGTCCCCTATCTTCTGATTTTATCAAATCTTGTCTTATCATGTCTTGTCTCATCAAGCCTCTTCGCTTTTATCATCGTATCGCATACTTTCTGTTCTTATTTTATTTCATCTCTTCCAGTTTTGCATATTCCCCCTCTCCACATCTCACCTCATTGTGACTCTTCTCTTCTGGTCTTATCTCATTTTTTCTCTCTCTCGTCTCCTCAAACCTCTTCTCACATCTTCCTCTTCTTATTTCATTTTGTTTCTTCACTACTCATCTGGATTCTTCTCTTCCAATTTTGTCTCATCTCATCTCTTCTTACTGCTCTTTTTGTATCTTACACCTTATCTTCTTGTTTCATTTCATCTTGTTGTGTCTCATCTGGTCTCGTCTCATCTTGTCTCTTCTCTTCAATATAATCATGTACAATTCAGAGTGTAATATGCAGATTATAAGATAGTGGAGTCTCTAGGAAAGTTCATGAGCTACAGAAAATAAAAATAGTAAGAGTGCTGAGACCAGCACATTGGGTCTTGTCCAAAATGATGGTGATGGAGTGGTCAGCACCCAAGTTGTCCCAACCTGGCATGTACACTCTTTAACCCACATCGGCTCAGAGGACATATGGACACAAATACATCACCCTGCTTGGTGTTTCTAAACAGAAGCAGCGGGTAAGATACACTGTGAAAGTCACTCTTATGCAGGACTGTAACATCCCAGCTGGGATTCACACTTCTTCATGAGGACCTATAATTAGGTCCCCATTTTGAAGAGAAAGAAGCCAAAACACATAATCACTTCTCATGAGCTGGCAGGCATATCAAGATTTTAAGCACAAGATATTGACATGAGGACAGCACATGTCAGAATAAAGGCCAATCACAGATCTGTTTCAGATCGAGCTTGGCCAATCACGTCACTCAATGCCCTGTGACAGATGAAAACATAACATAGCCCCGCCCACCGCTACTGAACCACCATCTGCCTACTCATCATCCATATGCACACTGTGACACACCACAACGAGTCACTTTTCCCTGGATTATTAGTTTTCCCTCGGTGTTTCTGTGTGTGGTTATGGCTGCGTTGGTGTGTGCATTCTGAGAATATTCGGCTGCCACATTCCCTCTCAATAAACAACAGCCATATCTCACCTACATTCCTGAAGATAACTTCGCACAAAGGAGCGACTAAGTTCACTGAGAAAACCTACCCACACACACACACATACACAGGGCTGAGCACACACTTCCACGCTGACTAAAGGTAGAGGACTAACATCACACACACACACACACACACAGAGACACAAAACACAAACGTTTACCCAACATGTGGGTGCAAGTATGCATTCTCCTTCTTCTCACCATGACCTGGTGCTTTCAATGAAAACTATGTAAGACTCTACCTGCAGTGATCACAGAGAACCTTGATCAGAGAACAGAGTCGGTGAAAGCTGCCAGGCCAGGAATAACTCTTTGTTTGAGCAACAGAAAATAAAAAGAACAAAGACACTGTGCGATTTTACTCACAATCTCAGAGTTTAGCCCTATCCGCAGACTGCATGGCCTCTAGAAGAGACTGAAAGATGCTCTAAGAAAAAGAGAAATAACTTGTTTGAGGCATGTCCTATTAAAGGCGCACATACTACCACTTCGATATGAACTCCTGTAATGGCATACTACAAAGAAAACTGTAATTTACATATAGATGTTAATATTAAAAAAATATTTGTATTATATTATTTTATTTATGTATATGTATATGTGTATGTGTATGTATGTGTGTGTATATATATATATATATATATATATATATATATATATATGAAGAGTTCAGATGCAAAAGCCTCTAAATGCCATTTGAAATTTTATTGCTTGAACTGACCATTTTTTATAAGCTTGTATATTTAAGTTCAGTTATTTCACTTAAATGACAATTAATAGTTAATCTCCATTGCCATTTAAGTGAAATTACTGAACTTAAATATACAAGCTTGATAAAATGTTATCATTTTAGAAGAAAATTTCAAATGGCACTTAGAGGCTTTTGCATCTGAATCTTCATATATATATATATATATATATATATATATATATATATATATATATATATATATATATATATATATATATATATATATATATATATGTATGTATGTATGTATGTATGTATGTATGTATGTATGTATGTATACACTCACCAAAAGGATTATTAGGAACACCCGTTCAATTTCTCATTAATGCGATTATCTAATTAACCAATCACATGGCAGCTGCTTCAATGCATTTAGGGGTGTGGTCCTGGTCAAGACAATCTCCTGAACTCCAAACTGAATGTCAGAATGGAAAAGAAAGGTGATTTAAGCAATTTTGAGCGTGGCATGGTTGTTGGTGCCAGACGGGCCGGTGCTGAGTATTTCACTATCCGCTCAGTTACTGGGATTTTCATGCACAACCATTTTTAGGGTTTACCAAGAATGGTGTGAAAGGGAGAAACATCCTGTGGACGAAAATGCCTTGTTGATGCTAGATGTCGAGGAGAATGGTGTGACTTGATTCAAGCTGATAGAAGAGCAACTCTGACTGATATAAGCACTCTTTGACAATCAGAGGTATGCAGCAAAGCATTTGTGAAGCCACAACATGTCACAACCTTGAGGCGGATGGGCTACAACAGCAGAAGACCTCACCGGGTTACATTCATCTCCACTACAAATAGGAAAAAGAGCCTACAATTTGCAAGAGCTCACCAAAATTGGACAGTTGAAGACTGGAAAAATGTTGCCTGGTCTGATAAGTCTCGATTTCTGTTGAGACATTCAGACGGTCAGAGTCAGAATTTGGCGTAAACAGAATGAGAACATGGATCCATCATGCCTTGTTACCCTCTGTGCAGGCTGGTGGTAGTGGTGTAATGGTGTGGGGGATGTTATCTGGGCACACTTTAGGCCCCTTAGTCCCAATTGGGCATCGTTTAAATGCCACGGCCTTCCTGAGCATTGTTTCTGACCATGCCAAAATGCATTGAAGCAACTGCCATGTGATTGGTTGATTAGATAATTGCATTAATATTTAAAGAATTGATATTTAAAATAAACATATTATACAAATATGTCCATTTTCAGCATCATTACTCAAGTCTTTAGTGTCACATGATCATTCTGATTTGCTGCTCAAATAACATTTCTTATTGTTATTAATGCTGAAACAGTTGTTTTTCAGGATTCTTTTCAAAACAAGTTCAAAAATACTGCATCTATTTGAAATGGAAATAGAAACAGGCTTGCATGTAATTCCGAACTCTCAACTTTACTTCCCGATTCTTCCGCAATTGCACACACAACAACTCTGGTGCCTCCTATGCATAATAAAAGTCTCATGCAACAACTTCACAATACACATATTGTTACAACTATGATAACCGCAAATCCCTGCCTATAACCAATTATTTATTATTTTTTGCGGCAAAATAAGTTTTGCAGGAGATTTTGTTCATTCCCATTCACCCAGATTAGCATGATTACAAACAGCAATGACAAGATGGCCGCAGAATGAACTGACTCTCTTTAGAGGACTTTGACAGAAAACATACTACTCACATGGTAAAGAGAGGTGAGAGTCTGGGTTCAGGCGTGTTCATGGATTCCTGCCGGAGCACTTCCATTTGGAGAGTGGGGAGGAGGGCGTAGTGGGTGGGGCTTCCGCTCTTCTCGCTCTTCTTCTTTCCGCGTTTCCCTGTGTCTCTTTTCATGCTCCGGCCTGCCAGATCAGCAGCCTTCTCATCACTTATATACCTCAACAAAGAGTTTTCTGAGACACAGAGAGAAAGAACAATTTCTTTAATGTTCTGTTTTTTGGGAGCATGAAAGCCCCATGTCAACATATGCACAGGTCCATCCTTAAAGGTGCAGTATGTGAGGTTGACAGCTAGCAGTTGAAATGGGTACTGCAGTTCAAATTAAAAATATTGGAGAGAGTTGTGTTCCCACCCCATCCTGTTTACGCATTTACGCACGATTGAGAACAAGCAAAAGGAAGTAAGTAGATGAGTTGATTTATTAATTTACAATGAGTTGATACCGTCTTTTAATATTCTCTCGTTCATAGAGATTTTTAGATGGGATAAAATCTGTGATCACTGACCCAGTTTGTTCGTTGGCTTCCATGGCTGCAATATGCTGTGTTTTCTAGCCAACTGGCAACTTGTGGTGGCAAAATACTATTGGGTAAATTGATAACGTGCGATAGCACAGACCAAAACGCACATTTCAAAGTAAAATAAATTTCTGTAGAGAGTTTTTCAGAGAAATGAGTACATGAACTCAGCATGTTTTCTAAATATCTGCAAATATATTATAGTGTTATTCTGGTTTTATGGTTTTATTCTGTAGTACAGTCAAAAACGTACATACAACACCTTTAAGTTGGTGCAACTGGTGCGACCACATTGGGGCCCGTGCTTTAGGGAGTCTGTGGTGAACGGACTCGAGGGGGGGCCCTTTAATCATTTCACTGCAACCATTTTATTACCAGTTATACCACAAGGCTACACCACTCGCTATGAGAGGGGAAAAAATGTCACCATTTTAAATGGTTAATCAGGCATTAGGGATTTTGTCTGGCAAGTGCAGTAAATCAAAATTACATCTGTACAGCCAGTCCTTCTCAAACACTATGGACATTTTCCAGGTTGTTTCTGTGTCAAATCACTGAATAAGCTTGCATTAGTATTCCATCAATCAAACATCCCAAACCCCTCTCGAAAATACTCCAAACCTCAATTGGCCAATCACAATGATTCATTCCCTCAATAGAGGTCTATCATTAGCACTACTTAAGCCTGTGCACTCTTCCCAAATCAGTCGAATCCAATCAAACTCTAAAGGCTTATTCTTGCCTAATGAGCATAACAAGCCGATTGGTCATAGCCAAATCAGCGAGCCAAACCAACGGGCTCCCAGCAGCCCTGATTTGAGCTCGTCCTTTGATTTCAGGAACCACCGCAGGCCATTGTTGGGCTTCCCTTCTCCCACGCCCAAGTCCACCGTTGCCCGGCAGCAGCCAATAAGATGTGAAACACTCAGGAGAGCTCCTGTCAGAGTTTCCATGGCAACAGCATGCTTCCAGAAGAAGTTCCCTCTTCTTTACGGCTCGGTTTCCCTCATGCTGATGAAAAAGTTGAAGAGGTGGCAGATTTTAAATTGCAGTGAGATTCAGCCAGACAGGGATCACAACCAAGTAGAGTCATTATAAATCATAATCGAATTAACTGTGACTTCTTGAGTTGTAAAAATGGATTGAACTAAAGCTCATTAAATGGACACGGGGTGAATGGATCTAAAATGTCAGTTGGAAAGTTCTGGAAAATCAATCAAAAACAAAGTACCTTTATGTCAGGCTGCACAATAAATCGTAAAATAAAAATAAAATCATGACATGGCTTAATGTGATTATCAAAACCGCACCTGTCAAAAAAAAGAGATTTAATACATTTTATAAAAGAGATTTAATAAAAAGATTTAAAGGGCTTCCTGCGGTTTTCTAGTGAAATAAAAGCTTAATGGTTTTATTTAATTTTAGTTTAAATGTTCATTATATACAGCCATAAATATTATTGTAACTTCACAGTTGTACTATAAAATAAAATTATCATTATTATATATTTTTTATTAAATACTCAATTTATTATTAATATTTTATAGTCATATCTGGATATGTAATCACAAAAATCTGGGTTAAATTGTGCAGTCCTACAACTATGCACAGCAAGCCTGGATTTAATTTTATTATTATTTTCAATCACATTTTAAAATGCAATAGCATTTTTTCCAGGCTGATTTTTTTTTATTATGCAACTCTACCTTTGTTTGTGTTGGAAAATCAAGCCTCAAAACTGGATCGCATGGATTTTCAGAATTTTGAATGCAATGCCAGCTATTCAGAGCATGGGCTTTAGTAGAACAGCCATCCTGACAGTAAAATACTATCACTGACAAATTACCCAGATTTCCAAGCTGTGGGTGACCTTAATACATCTTTATCATCTCTGACCCTCTCTCCACTCCAACATTTTACCGCAATCTTCTTCCTACATCACTCTTGCCACCTCCTTCGAGTAACTCTTCTTTTACCATCTTTCCTACCTACAGCTAAACACCATCTGGCAACCTCAACACAAGCAGATTTTCTCCCCAGAGTTTTAAGGAAGAGAATGAGTCGAGAAAGCTAGGAAATAAGAGAGCTATCAAGACGCTAATCTCCACACAATGCGGATAGACAGAGCTGCTTGAACAGGATCAAATAGCAGCCAGGAGACACAGTCAGGTGATCGTCCACTCCTTTGCTCAAAAACACACATATAAAGACATACGAGTTCCACAAACAGAGAGAAAGATAGGGGTTTGGGCAACAGCAGTCCTGGAGGACACCACGAAAGAAGACAGGTTAGCCGTGGGAGAGCAGTAAAGACAGCGAACAAGAGTGAGTCACAACAAAAGATGCTGCCTCTGCATCCACAATGAAGAGGTGGTAATAAGGAAGTGATGAAGACTGACTGAAACATGCTAAACCAGCCAAACTTTATCCTTAAACTCATAATATAAAAAAAACACAATGATTAAACTTGATAAAAGAGCTTCATTGATACAAGCCATTGGTGTTTTCTGTCTACGGTATTGCAGTCCAACTATTTCTGTCAAGAGTCTCTGGACTGTATTTCTAAAGCAGCAGCCAGTTGAGACGGTCTCAGCATCAGCGCACACTGGCTCTGTGTTGGTGCTCAGAGACTGCCACTGTTATCCTGGCAACTGCGTGCAGTGCGGCCACAGGAAGTAAACAGAAATGCCCAGCGCGGTTCAGAGCCACCATGCAGCGAGGAGAATTAGATCCATGGAAAACAGCTCAGCTAAACATCACTACTGAATAAGAGCCATGAGAATGTAATAACAAAGAAACTAAGACGAAACAATAAAGGGAAATCCAGGCAGAACGAGATGGAAAACAAAGATGCATTTGAAACCCGAATAAGCTATTCAGAATAAATACATTCAAATGATATTAATAATATGTAGTTATTATTAATATTATTTTAATTAAATGTCTAAATTGTATTATTTATGATAATTTCTACTTTTAACTGTAAATAAAATCCCAGGTTTTATTTTGTGATTCATCACTGCATGTTCTAAAAAAAGAATATATATATTTCTTTCATAATCTTCCATTAAAATGCAATAACATTCTCCAACTCATTTTCTGCTGATGTAACCAAGACTCTGAAGTTGGCATAGCAAAAAAAAAAGGAATAAATAAAATAAAACAAAAATAGCTGACCATATTTGTTTCTGAAATGTCAATTACTGAACATTAAGCTCTTGTTTATAGAACTGTTGCATAGAAACAATAAAACAGCGCTTTTGCTCGTCTAATATTATTTCAATATCACAGCCCACTTTTCACAAGTCAATAAAATCCCTGATGGTTAAAATCAAGGAAGAGATTCCGGCATAAAAATTCAAGCTGTTCCCTCCAGTGGGACACACTATAATTTATTTACAACTATTTTAATCAAACATTTTCCAATTCATCAATTGTTATTATACATGCTGTTTTATGGTCTCATAATAATTAAAGGAGTAGTTCACTTTCAACATTCCAGGATTTTACTCCCTATAATGCACTTTACTGGTAACCAAGAACGGTTAAAAAATTCATTTTGTTCGTTGAATAAACCAAATGACATGAAAAAAGATTAGTTCATTTTAATCATTTAAAGCCCTTTGAACAGTTTGCACTGAAACTGTCTTTTGGACCTTGAACCGTTTGGTTATCAGTAAAGTGCATTATATGGAGAAAAAACCTGGAACGTTTTCATTAAAAACCTTAATTTCTTTTCGACTGAAGAAAAGAATGACATGGATATCTTGGATGACATGGGGGTGAGTAAATTATCAGCAAAAGTTTTTTTAAAGTGAACTACTCCTTTAAGAGGTTAAATTGAATATTGTACTATTAACACTGATTTGTCAAACAGCTGGGACCCAATTAAAAAAAATAAATAAAAAGTTAATTATGACAAAAAGGTTTTGGACACTTTCTGATTGTCAGAAGGACCATGCTAATAAAATAAAATACTATATTTAATAATATACATGATCATTTTCGGATACAAACAATAGTGCCAAACAAGACCATAGACTGATGTAATAAAACTAAGCCTTTCATTACTCCATTGGTCCATCTTGAAATTAACTGGTAAAAATAATTTCAAAAATGTATAAGAAAAATAAAAAAACCTACCAATGAAATGATATTTATTTAATCCTTTAATATTTTATTTAACCCAAAAAATGCTTAATTAAAACAATCGTATCAAATAGCTATGAACAGACAAAAATAGGTCACCTAAGATGGGCCACGCTCTTTGTAATCATTTTAATGATTACATTTCCATAATACCTTTGCAGAGTAAAAAGGAGAATAATGAATAAAAAACAAGAGAATAACTAACAACAAAAAAAACCGCACCTCTCCAGACCTTCCCTCTTCATTCTAGCCGGGTCCTCATCAGTCAGGAACCCAGTTATACTCCACAGGCATAGAGATGGGCCTCATACGACCTGAAAGAACAAACATGAGAATGACATTTTGTGTGTGTGTGTGGAAAGACAAGGGATAGAAAGATGGAGGTAAACTGACAGTTCACAATCCAGTTTCTCCACAGACGCCAAGGTAAGTCTGTGCGAATGTGTGTTTGTGTAAGACAAACTGTCACAGTTAATGTGTCCTCTAGTTTTCTAGGGAAGCAGCGGGCATGGAGTGTGTCAGCAGTTCTGTGCTACTGCAGAGGCTCACGCTGGCATTTAACGACTAGAGCTGAGTTCTCTGATTTTGGATATAATGCTACACACACACACAACAAAGTGAAGCCCAGCTCCCTAGAGTTTAATTACAGAAAATCTGAGACCATTTCACAGACATGCTAACTTTTTTTGAACCTCGGAAAACATACAATCACGCGTTGGAAAAACATAGAGCACAGAACATATTTACTGATTAGCAGAAGTTTCCCAAACCAGTTCTTTCTTCTGCAGATCTAAAATACTTTTTTATTAACAATTTTCTTACAGTTATGCATCATAATTGGGGTAAAGAATGATTATTTGCTCATTATGTGCTGTTCTACAATCAGCAGATGTTCATAGAAGTTTGGTCTGTGCCTCGAGTTAGTCACTGGGTCAATATTCAGTCCCTCAGACATCTGCTGTTAAACCCAGCGGAAAAGAACAAATTATTATATGGTGTGCAGAAAGGCACAAACCAAATCCCCCAAAAGAGTAAATAACCCTGTTTAGTTTAGCAACTAAACTCCAACTGAAATGAACTCATGGACTAAACTTTCTGTGCCTGTGTGTTAGAGCTGCACGATTCTGGATAAATTGAGAATTACAATTTTTTTGGTTTCAAACTGAGAATCACGATTATTCCATGATTCTAAACAGAGTAAACAAAATAGCATGTCATTTAATAGAGGTTTTGATAAATGTTAATTGCTGCAGCCTATTTAAAATGTTTAATGAATCTGGAAATATTATTAAAAAAATTGGGTTAGATGAATGATTCAATGACTAACTCATAAATGCTTTATTGTTTCATTACGAGATGAATTAGCATTTTATATTAACAAATCTTACATTTTTTAACAGGAACTTGTTGCCACCTGGCGCCAAGTTACTTTTAAAAGGTGATCCATTCTACGTATTTGTTCACTTCTGTAGACAGTGTTTATACTGAACTATAAACTTTTATCCAAGTTCTTCTGTGATGATTTGAACATAGAATTTTAAACACATAAATGATGATACTATGAAAGGACTGTTTGTGAAGTTGTTTCATTCTTATCCATGACAACTGCTCTATCTAGGTCAGCAGCAGTGCCAACACATATCTGAATTTTCCACTGTGATTTTTTTCCAGGTTTTAATAGACACAGGTGAATCGTTATCAATTCAGGAATGAGATTGAGTGGGTGTTTGAATTGAGAATGCAATCTTTTAGCGACTAATCATGCAGCTCTACTGTGTGTGTGTTTGTGTACCGTAAGTGGATGTGCTGTCCCGGCGGACGTTGTGGGTCCGTGGCTGGGATCATACTCGTAGCAGTACAGGACGGCCTCCTCTTCCATTAGAGGAAATCGCCGTCTGTACTCTTGATCCAGGAATGAGTTTGGTGATTCAGACCCTTTTAGCGACAGGTACCCCACCCTCACCTGGAAGACTGCATTTTTCATCTCTAAAAGCACAACATAACACAATATATTCAAATTGTATGCACACAGTTAGATTTCTTAATGATTTTGAAAGTAGTATCTCATGCTCAACACACTGCAAATGAGAAAATATGAAAATAGAAAATGGTTTCGTTGCATGAGTATTTGCAATGTGTTTCTGCATTTGCTTGCGTTGTGAGTATTTGTAGAGGCTTTTTGTATTTGGTTGTGTTATGAGTATTTGCAGCGTGTTTCTGTATTAGGTTGTATTGTACGTACTTACAGCATTTTTCTGTATTTGGTTGCATTGTAAGTATTTACAGCTTGTTTCTCTATTTGGTTGCATTATGAGTATTTGCACGCGTTTCTGTTTTAGGTTGTATTGTGAGTATTTGCAGCATGTTTCTGTATTTGGTTGCATTGCGAGTATTTGAAGCGTGTTTCTGTATTAGGTGTAATTGTGGAGTATTTGCAGCATGTTTCTGTATTTGGTAGCGTTGTGAGTATTTGCAGCGTGTTTCTATATTTGATTGCGTTGGTGAGTATTTGCAGCGTGTTTCTGTATTTGGTTGCATTGGGAGTATTTGCAGCGTGTTTCCTGTATTTGGTTGCATTGTGAGTATTTGCAGCGTGTTTCTGTATTTGGTTGCATTGTGAGTATTTGCAGCATGTTTCTGTATTTGGTAGCGGTGTGAGTATTTACAGCGTGTTTCTATATTTGATTGCGTTGTGAGTATTTGCAGTGTGTTTCTATATTTGATTGCGTTGTGAGTATTTACAACGTGTTTCTATATTTGGAAGAATTATGAGTATTTGCAGAGTGTTTCTGTATTAGGTTGTATTTTGAGAACTTGCAGCGTGTTTCTGTATTTGGTTGCATTGTGAGTATTTGCAGCGTGTTTCTGTATTTGCTTGCGTTGTGAGTATTTACAGTGTGTTTCTGCATTTGCTTGTGTTGTGAGTATTTACAATGTGTTTCTGTATTTGGTTGTGTTGTGAGTAATTGCAATGTGTTTCTGAATTTGGTTGTGTTGAGAGCATTTGCAGCACAAATGTTGTTAAACTGATGGTGTTTGCTGGTGTTTTTCTTCAGTTGCAGTGCATTGAGCTCTCTCAGCCACTTAAAAAAAAATTAATAATTTGATATAATATTTCAATTTAAAATTATGTCTACTTTAATGTATTTTAAAATGTAATTTATTCCTGTGATGCGAGCCATTACTCAAGTCTTCGGTGTCACATGACCCCAAACTTTTCAATGGTAGTGTAGATCAAATATTACACAGAATTGACCATGAAAAACTCATTTGTCAATAATATTTAATACTCTACGGCTACTAAGGAAAATGCTCAATTTTGAAACTATAACTTTAATTTAACCAAATAAACTTGAGATGTCAGGTCAAGACAAAGGTTATCTAAACTCGGAAAACTGGTCATTCACAAATAGCGGTGATGTCAAAACCATCAGCTCATTAACATATGCCCACCCACATATACATACTAATACTTGTACAGTCTTCCACATAAATCTCACCAATTCAGGAGAGCCAATCAAAATAGCAAAACAGCTTTTTAAATTCTTTAGGATGTAAGAAAGGGTGAAAATTGTCATGATAAATATAGTGTCTTCATGTATGAAACCTATACAGGTGAACTTCATGAAA
This sequence comes from Hybognathus amarus, assembly GCA_030378365.1. Classification (NCBI taxonomy): domain Eukaryota; kingdom Metazoa; phylum Chordata; class Actinopteri; order Cypriniformes; family Leuciscidae; genus Hybognathus; species Hybognathus amarus. Next base: position 89,998 of record JAQIUQ010004479.1, read on the forward strand.
AAAGCAGCAAAAGTGTCAAAAAAATAAATACTGAATGAGTTACCTGGGTGTGTACGGCTCTGATGGAGGGGGTGGGATATACAGATCTTGGAGGGCGGAGCTATCACGTTTTGAGGGTGTGCTGATTGTGCTTGTGGGTGTGGCCGAACTGCTGGTTGGACTCCTGGGAACAACTGGCTGCTGGGCAGACAAGATGATTGGATTAAAGATCAAAAGTTCACTTCTCCTTCAAGCTAAAACTACTGGTAAAATGTATTCAGGGCACAACTAAATATAATAATGGAGCTCTGTTCCAGGACGTGACCCAGACACTGATATCTGCAGACAGTCACAAGGGCAAGGCACTAGAGATTAATAGGTCCCTGAGCAGTGAGGCAGCGGCGCAGTCCCTCTGCAGTGCTGTACTGCAGTCAAACAGTGCACTGGGATCTCTGGGTCAGGATGCTTTGACATAATGAGTGGGAGTCTATGGAAACATTCGTGGCAATTCCACAGAACACAATGACTTCAGAGACTATAGACATGTGATTAGTGTCTCCAGTGAGCTGAAAGGCTGGGGACAGGGGTTGTGACACAGACTGAACATTTGGATGTACACACACACGACATGCACAAAGAGGCACGTGCGAATAATCACAGTGCAATGAGCATGTAAGATGACAGCCGCCTAATTGCAGATCTGTTTGGGCGATGGTTGGGGAAAATGGCTAAAAGTTTAGTCTAGTCACAAGCCTAGAACTAAACTTGAATCCTCCAGCAAAGCCGATTAAAGCTAATCTGCTCTCTCTGACACAAACACAAACACTTTCAGGTGCCTTTTAAAAGCAGTTTGAGGTAAGTGATGTTAGTGCAAATGATTTTAAAAAGCAATGCAAGAACCGCAAAAACAACTCTGATACCCAGCAGTCCTGTGATTAACACAAAATTAACTCTTTTGATGGTTGTGACACAACATTTCAGTTGGAAGAAGTGCACGATAAGCCTGAAACAAGCCCTTGGTAATTCCAGTTTTCTTCCTGCATGAACCTACGTAGGTTTGTAACAAATGTGCATGATACCAGTCTATGGTCTTCATTGGCTGCCCACAAAAAACATCAGCTTTGACCCACCCTCAAACACTGTAGTTTTAGCTGAGGTTATGCACGCTACACATGCACTTCCAAAGGATGAGGACTTGGCCTCAGAATTGATACAGTAAAACCAACGCCATCATTACTGTTTGTATCACTTTGAATAAAAGTACTGAGGAAGCCTACAGGAGCTGAAATTCAGATATGGTAATAAGTGTTTTGTTTCCGACATGCGTAAGCAGTAGACCAATCACAACAGAATGAACCATCTGGCCAATCAGAGTAAAGTAGGCTCTGAAAAGGAAGGCTCAGAGAGACTGGATCCTTGCATTAGAGCCATTGCAGATGCTGTGAGAAAAGTGGTGATTGTATATTATAAGAAAATGAAAGTGTTTTTTGACCTTGGGTGCATGTAAATCTATTGTCAGAAAAAATGAGGAACCTTTAAAATAGCATAATTGGGGCACTTTCAATGATAAAGATTAACTTTAAGTGAGCAAGGTCAGGTGATTTGAGGTCAGGAATCAGAAATTTATTATTTCAATTATATCTTTGTTCAGTTGTATCTTTTGTTGTCATCACTAATTTTCTATTTGTTGTTTTTTTAATTACTGAGTGTTTACTTCTGTAATGCTTGAAAATAATGCTTGAAAATTATATAAGTTAGGCTCAGTACGTTTCTATGGTAGGCTATTTTTAAACCACAAGCCTTGCATAAGTGTTCTTCAGCTTGTTTATTTTTTTTTTCATGATATTCAGCTACAATTAAATGTTTTGCAATAAGATTAAATATGAAAGATGAGGTTTTTTATTAGGAATTAGAAATAGGAATCAATAAGAGTCGGAAATAAATAAGCAGAAATGGAATTTAAATCAAAATTTTAATTCGAACGATACCCAACACTAGCGATAGATGATGGCAAAGGTAATCTAAATGCAAAACTGTACAATATAAATATCCAATAAAGACCCGTAAATAAAACATGTTCAACTGCTGATTTATGAAAATAATGCTGAAAAAACATGATTTATGTATATAACACTGCAAAAACAGGCCATTCACAGAACGCAACCATGGTGATGTCACGATGATCAGCTCATTAACATATTCCCACCCATATATACATATGCAGATCTGTTTTGGAGCGGCAATAACATGAAAGATGTATATTTATTATAAAAATAACCAAATACTAGGAAATATTTCTCTTCTTATTTTAGTCTAGAGTCACCGGTATTGAACCAAACTTGTGGAATCCTTCACAAAAAGCCGATTAAAGCTAATCTGCTCAGGGAGCGGGTGGCAGATAAAGGGGGAAAGTGCAGCCCAAATGATGAAAGCTTTGGGGACAGGGCATTTTGAATCCTACCTGCAGGGCCAGGGGCTTCCATCTCATGTTCTTTAGTAGGGCTGGGGCAGAGGTGAGCGGTGCTCTGGGGACGCTTTTTCAGGGTCAATGTCACACCGGCAGGGTCTCCCACGCAGAGAGCTTACCAAGTTTTTCAACTGCCAGCCCACCTACAGCAACAAACACAGGGTCAACATACACAGACTCGACAAGAACGCCACACGGAGACATCACCTAACAAGCAACTGCTAGGAAATACTAACTTCCGTCTCTCTAGATATTCGCCTATGGTGAACAGTGGAGAGAATATAACTATGTATCACCACACACACACCAATATTGGGATGAGTATACAATAATAAGGCGTGATGTTTGTTAATCTTTCCATTTATTCAACATTGATGTCTACGGGAGAACTTGACATTTCCTGGGAATGTCAATATTTGAGCCCTCGGTTCATAATATTATGTGTAAGCCTGAATGAAGAACCAAATGCCTAATGTGGAAAAATTCATAAAATAATTCAGATGATTGATACTATATTATAATTAAAAATAAAAGATAAATAAAAGAAGTTTATAAACTGACTATATCTATTTATAATGGTTTAAATAATTCTGTTCCACTAAAATAATTAGACACTATATGCAAACTATAAATTTTTAAAGATGTTTATATTACAGATGAATTATTAAACTACATTAATTCATAATATTCCACAGTTTAGTAACGTAAAGGCTGTGCAGTGCACCACAAGTGATTTTACATTGATTAAAAGGTTAGTTCACCCTAAAATGAAAATGATGTCATCAATGCGTTCAGTGAACTGGTTTATATTTTGGGCGAACGTGAACTAAACGTACTAAATTACTGCCTGATGAACGTTACTGTGAATTCGTTCATTCTGGTGTCTGTGAAGGCACACTCTTTCAGTTTAACTTCGTTCAACAGGGTGCCAGATTTCTACAGAGCCTTCCAGGTGAAAACCCAGCTAAAACACACCGTAAACAGGCCTTAATATGTAGCGAAACACCCAATCTGGCAACACCAGCCAACAGTGTCATCGCGCATAGGTCAGAATGTAGTCGACAAAGCAGCGCAGAGCGAATGATCATTTAAACAGTTTTATGACAAGGTCGGTGAGGATGGGAAAAGTCTTACATTTCAGTACAAACTTTACCCGCCGATAAAATAACAAATGGAAGAAAAAGAACTATGAACTAGTTCAATTTTGGAACTTGTGAACTTTTGAACTATGAAATGAATTATGAACTATGAGCTGAACTAGTTCATTTTAAAATTTGTGAACTGAACTTTGAACTCAGTGAACTTTCCCAACACTGGATGTCATTAACGATTCACCCTCATGTCGTCCCAAGCCCTTAAGACCTCGGTTCATCTTCAGAACACAGTTTAAGATATTTCAGATTTAGTCCGAGAGCATTTGGTCCTTGACAACTGAAACAAAAGGGAATGCAATGCTGAATAAAGTCATAGTTTTTGTTATTTTTGGACCAAAAATGTATTTTTGATGCTAACCCACTGATGTCACATGGACTACTTTGATAATATCTTTATTTCCTTTTAAGACAAGGACAGTATACCATACACATTTTCTCAATGGAGGGACAGAAAGCTCTCGGACTAAATCTAAACTACTGTATCTTAAACTGTGTTCTGAAGATGAACAGAGGTCTAACGGGCTTGAGACGACATGAGGATGACATGATCAGTTTAATTTTTGGGTGAAGTAACCCTTAAGGATGTGCAGTTAGAAACAAAGCCACTAAAATATGATAAAAATCATTTGTACATTATTACTGGCTCAATAAGAAAACTGAGGTTTTCAAGGTGGGGTCCACAGATAATTATAAAAAAATAAAAATATAAAACAAAATAAATGTAGAAAAGCTTCATATAAGATTACTACGGGTTTGGAACGACATATGGGTGAGTAATTGACACAATTTTCAGTTTTAGGTGAACTATCCCTTTAAGACATAATTGAATGTGTTTATTAAGCAGTTTACTGTTGGCTAGTCCCAAAAAATTTATGTGGTTTGAGGTTTTACTATCCTTTAATATTCTCGTGGGGATATTTATTACCCACAATGTAGGCAAAACTTGCCTCACACACACAGTTTACACTAAGCATGCCCTTCACAGAGAGACACGACCACAATACACAACCACAGATACACACACACTGAGATGGGCTGGAATCTCTGGATATACGGGACCTGATCCTGTAGCGTATGGGGACTAATCACAGATGTTACATAGAGCAGCCCCCACAAAGCACCATTCTTGAACGCTCACTGAGGTTGTTCCTGAGCAAGATCTGCTCATTGTTATGGTAATTGTTTGTCTGTGTGTTTTTTGCTACAAGCCGAATTTGTAACGCTTATCAGACGCACTTTTATCCAATTATGAAAGAGACGACAATCTAATTACATGAAGATTAATGAAGCCTAGTGTTGCTGATATTTCATCTGAAAAAGAGCTCAGCATTCCTCACCATGTTGAAAAAATGACTGAAGACAAACAAGAAAAACTGATGCAGAAGTTGAATTCTGATCCCTTGAGGTAAAACAGAAGAAAATGTTCTCAAAAGTCTCTGTAATCGTAGGGGAACAGTTAGACTTAAGCTTTTGTAACTTCATAATAAATGCCACCACTTGAGAGTCAAATTAAAATAATCGAAGAATTATTCAGCACCTCATACACCTCAAACATTAAGGGAATAATTTCAGACAAAATTGATTTCACAAGCTAAAATCCAATTACAATTACTTGCACACACACAGAGAATATGCAGAAAAAGCTCTTTATCAACTCTTTGAAGGCAACTCCACAAGGTATGATCACTGGAGTACCTATTGAAAGCACTCAATATTCAGCGAGAAAATAAAATCACTCAAATAAGACCATCCTTAAAAACACACTCCACAGTCCTTAATTTATAGCCTCTTATGCCCTTGAAACACCCTCCAGTCTCATTCTAAAACACCATAACACACTCAATCAGCATTGTGAATTTAGTCAAATTGGAATATAGTTGCCCCAGTCCTAGAAATGAGCAGAGAATACATCAAGTAATACTTGAAATATGTTTTAAACCTCTTGGTGCTTTAACAAGGACACGTTAAAGCCCTTAAATTTAAATGGAACTCATTTCAGTCCCATAATTCTGTACACAATAACAGAGGAAGGGGGCAACTGCCGTTGAATGCAAAGTGAGACGTGGGAAAAAACGATGGATGGATGGATGGATGGATGATACAATAGAAGTATAAATGAGCCAAATGGATTGAATGACTAAAGAGATACTCACCACTGTCTGATGGTTCACCTGGATGACCTCATCCCCTGCGTGAATCTTTTTACAGCGATCTGCTGGAGACTAAGAAAGAGATGCAAATGGGAGATATAAAAAGACTTATAGGGGGAAATAAATGTCAAATAAAAAGAATGTTCTGCAATATTCTAAGTATTGCAATTACTAAGAATTTAGTGGATGCTTTTAACCAAATATTACCTTGCATTTAAGGTATACACTCTGGGTCAAAATATAGAATAATTAAAGGATAGAGGTTCAAACTCTTCAATTTCTCACCCTAATGTCATTCCAAACCTATTAATATATATATATATATATATATATATATTTGTATGTATGTTGTTGTTGTTGTTGTTGATGTTGCAAGACATAAATATACATTTAGTCATATTATTCAACATATTTGTCCTTGTCCTACAACATCATTTTTCTCCAAACTGAAACAGAAAATAAATAAAAAACATAATTAATAATGGAACGAGAATATATATATATATATATATATATAAATACAAAAAAAATAAATAAAATAAAATTAAAAAAAAAAAAAAAACAGAAAAGAACATGGTAGCAAGAACAAAAACAGGGGAGTGCCTCAGGTATTATGTTTCAGACAAAGTCTGATCTTATTGTTCGAATAAATTTCAAGAATCCATTCCACAACCTCTTGAATTTATCCATTTCAAGTCTACAAGAGGAAGTCAGTTTCTCCATAACATATATATCATGCATCACATCAACTCAATTTTCCTTTCTTGGCGCTTCCACCTTTAGCCATTTCCTAGTAATTCCCTTTTTCCTGCTAGTAACATGATTTTAAACATTTTCCAATTCAGATTCTTTTTACCTTGCATATTAAGTCCAAACCTATTAATATATTTTAAATGCAATTTATTCCTGTGATGCAAAGCTAAATTTTCAGCATCATTATGCCAGTCTTCATTGTCACATGATCCTTCAGAAATCCTTGTATTATGCTGATTTGTTAACTCAAGAACATAAAAAAAATCTTTAAAATGATTACAAACTTTTGACCGGTAGTGTACATTTTATCAGTTTATGCATTCCCTAGTTTTTGAGCTACAGTAATTGCATATAAAAGCAGTCTGGTATTTTAATTAACTTGTAAACTATTGATTTTGATTGATTGATTGACTGGTTTTAGTGTACTGTACGATAGAAAAAAAGAATGAGCATAGAGCAGAAGTACACAATTTATGTGTATACAGTAGAATAGCTCTGATAATTTGGTCTGGAAAGAATTTGATGGGAAACGAGATTGTGCTGAAATCTATAGTTTGACTTGTGAATCTGCACAGTTTGGTCAGATTTGACATATCTGTCTTTGACGTTCGAGAAATCTTCATTTGTTATCAATTTAATCTCAGTGTGGTCTAAGAGATGCAACTGAAATATGACAAATGAAATATGTATTGTCCGTTTTTCTTTTGGGTAGTCTATATTGCAGTATACAGGGCGATTTCCACCCACAATTAGAGCTACAACAAAATCTAAAATCTTTCAATCATATGATCTTTATTGAGAGCACTCCTGTCTGTAAAGCTCTCTCTCTCTCTCTCTCTCTCTTGCGCTATTTGGTTTGACCATGTGCAATAATAGCTGTGTGATCAATTGCTGAGATTTATCAGTTTTATCTGCAGCATAATAGACATTATAAAATATACATGAATTAGAACACGCACATTAACACTGACTGGCTCTTACCCCTCTGTGGTTCCTGTGATAACATGAAGTCCATCATATGTGGATTTGATGTACATTCCCTTAAGATTTAAGAGACAAAGGAAAAAGACAATAGACTAGAATGAATAATCTTCATTTCTTCCCTTTTCTATCTCACACTCACATTGAAGAATCCCTTCTAGTTTATTCATATGCATACACAATTACTTTTAATAAAAGAGAGGTTTGATCACATATCAACACAAGCATGCATTACACACATATTCAGGATTAGTGTTGGTGAAATTACTTTGAAACTGTTTTCCAAGCAACAGAAGTTACTTATAAATACAATTAGTTCAATTAATCATACTGCTAACAAAAACTACATTAAAGCTTTTAAAGTGGCAATATAAACATAAATCATTTATAACATTACTGTCAATTTTGATACATTTAATGCATCCATAATATTAATTCTTTTTTTTCTTAAAGACTCCAAACTTTTAAAGGTACAGTGTATGATATATTAGTTACTAATACTATTTTAAATAAAAAAAATAACGAGTAGCATTTAATATGTAAATAAATTATCCGATAATCTGATTTATGTTTACAAAAGTGTTTATAAATCACAATTAGTGTGACAGCATTAACATGAAGTTATGAACAAATATATTTACATAGGATTTCTAATCAAATGTAATCTAAATAATTAAATTAAAAACATAGTAAAAACAGCAGTAATTAGAACAGCGGCCAGCAGCAAAGTATTAATGTATGATCTTACCAGACCCTCTGTAGGTTTAATATTAGCCAGCTGAACCACCTCCAGGTGTGCCGACTGGGAGACCAGGGGGTCTGACGACAGTGAGATGATGTGATCACATACTCCAGATAATGTCTTACACTTCAGAAAGAGAAAAAGAGACGACATATCAATTATTTTCTGCACTGGGTGATCATTTATTAGATCAATTTCACCCCTCTTGTATATTGGTGCAGTTTACTCAGGGTTAAGGAGGAGGAAATCAATGTTGTGAAGGAGGTGGGAATCAATGTTGTTTCATTTCCTGTTAACCACTGCATCTGCCAAAACACCTTAGCAACTGCTCAGTTAGAAAATGTTAGTTGCTTATGGCCAGGGCTGTAGTACTCGAGTCCGGTCTTGGACTCGAAGTCCGGACTTGAGACTGTTTTTCTATGGTCTCGGACTTGTCTCGGACTCGCTGGTATTCGGACTCAAACTTGTCTCGGTCTCGGCCACTGGTCTTGCCAAATATGACTTGGTCTTGACTCGGACTCAAACCTTTTTGGACTCGGTCTTGACTTCGGACTTTAACCTCTTTGGACTCGACTAGTCCTGGTCTTGGACTTGTCTTGGACTCGACAAAGGTGGTCTTGAGCCCTACTTATAGCTTTATCTATCTAGAAACCAACTACTAACAACCTAGCGACCCATCTAGCAACCAAAACAATCATCTTCGGCAAACAGTGTTGGGGAAGGTCATTTTTAAAAGTAATTCGTTACAATATTGTGTTACTCCCTAATAAGTAACTAATTGTGTTATTTAGAGAATTTGTTTGCTTGTGTTTTTATATGCATTACGGTAACTCAATATTACAGGTTTTTACTGTGGTAATTTTGAATGTTTTTACTTTTACTATGGTAACTTTAATGTCTTGTTAGCGGACACCTCCATCTTGTATTGCAGATATAGATATCCATACATGTGTCAAACTACGATTACAATTGCTTAGACAAGAGTGGCGTGTGACTTACGATTATCGGCCCATAAAAATAGGCATCTATGTACATTGCACAGACTAGTCGACTTTAATGCGCTGCCATGACCCTTTAAGCTTGACGTTGACTAGTCGCTGATCATGGCCAATAGAAGGCACAACAGGATAAGAAATCTTTGACTAACATATTTTACATATTTCTACGTTTGCAACAGTTAAAATGACAAGTTATGTTTGATTATACTATATGGATATGAATGCTCAAAATTGATTGGGTGAAAGTATGTTTTAAACAGTTTATTAGTAGGGTTGGGTATCATTTGAATTTGAACGATTCTGATTCTGATTCCGATTCCTTGTTTCGATTCCGGTTCCTAACGATTATCGATTCCGATTCTTTTAAGAGGCAGGGTCAAAAAAGTTTAGCTAACCTTGCTAACCAATGGTCTTTCTGAAGGAAATACTCCTTTCTGAAGGAAATAGTCCTTCTATCACAAATACTTCTTTTGTCACAAATTTTGCATTTTGCCAAGATTTCGTTATTTTTAGAAAAGTGAAGCCACACTTTGGACCGCTGACGTAAGCTACTCATGTTCGACTCGCGTGGTTATGCCAACACTTCCGGTAGACGCTTCTTCATTGATGTTGTTCAGCGTTTTCTTCTTTCGGTCGGCGGACTGTGAATATCGAAACTTAGGAATCGAAATTTTAACTTTTGAACGATTCCGGGAAAATCGAAAAGTTAGTCCCGGTTCCAATACTCATTCTCGATACACAACCCTATTTATTATACAGGCAAGGTAATCGCCTTTCTAAACTAATGCGCTGCTGTATTGTAACGCTCAAATACAGAGAGCTCGCACATCACTTGCAGATCAAGCGAGCACAGAAACATTTGAGTAGAGCAGAAACGTATTGTTCACACTATTCTGTGATTTATCAATAAAATAGCTTAGAAACTGAAAAGTTCTAGCATTTCTTTGAAATCCACAGCTATGGACACACAATCGCTCTCCTCAGTAATGCATTCATACATTATAAATGTAAATCTTTACCGTGCTGCTTTATCTGTATTTGATTTAGAATGAGCAGAAATCTGTGAGAAATATAACAACCCAAAGACAAAAGAACTGATAAAAATATGCTGTTATGTACAATCCAAAAAATAAAAGCTCTTCAGTGGTTCTTTATGGTGGTCATGGTGCTATATTGCACCACTAAGCCCAGTTTGGTTCTTCAGCGGTTCTTCAGTGGTTCTCTGGGGTGGTTAACATGCTCTATGGCACCTCTTATGGTTCCTACATAGCACCAAATGAAAAGGTAAGTGCTATATGGCACTTGAAAGTGGTTCCCCTATTATTACAAGCCAATGAACCACTTTTAGTGCTATTTGGCACCATGTTTTTTTAGAGTATAGGAGCAATAGCCTTGTGGGAAGGCAACCTATGTCCGAGTCTCAGCTCGAGGTACAAGCTTATTTGTTCATCAATGACGCCTCCATTTTAATCACATACATGTAAATGTAAAAAATCTGAAGTCAGTTCAACTATGTATTGTAAAAACCTATCTACAGTATCTACTAATTCTAACTACCTATCATATCTACCTGACTAAATTACCTATATCACACTGTCAAGAAGTTATGATACCAATTGCTACTGGATTTGCAAAAAGTGCACCAGGATTTCTCTATTTAGCACTTCTGTAGGTATATTGCAGATTCATATTTGCATTTTAGAGTCCTGTAGCACTACAGCTCACTTTGCTTTATGGTTTCATCTCTCGCTTTACTTCTGCTTTCATCTGGTGTCATTGGTGTGTTTGTTTCTCCTCCTACAGTCAGTAACTGAGGTGGGGTGGTGCTGGAAAATGAAATCTGCTGCTAGCAGGCGCAATGTGAAGGTATTTATAGCTGTGGGACTCAGTGAGAATGACAGCTGTGCCCAGCCCAGCAGTCTGTGGCGACAACAGGACCTGCCACACACACTGCTGTGCGCTAGTGCGTATGAGACGGGAATCTCACAAAGAGCCTTGGTGTGGGTCTCCTGTGACTGCAAAATGAACTTCACCTCAGGGCCTGAAGTGACATAATACATGTTCGTAAATGATATCCACTGGTCATGTTACTTGACGACTTTACAATAACAAACACTGACATGAAGAATCACATCTTTTACAAATCATGATGCCTAAAATGTATTTCAATGTTAAATGAAAAGGCTGGGAAGATCAAAGGTGAAATATGATGGGTAAAAACAAACTAAAAGGTTGTGAAGGTGAAACTAAAGATGAATAAGTCCAGATAACTGTGACACTGTATTAATTGGCAGGGAGTGATTAATAATATAATATAATATTATATTATATAATTAGTGCTGTCAAACGATTCAAATATTTAATCGCGATTAATCGCATTATTGTCATAGTTAACTCGCAATTAATTCGTACATTTTATCTATTCTAAATGTCTCTTGATTTCTCTTTCTTACATTATTTTTTCACATTTTAATGCTCTTATCAACATGGAAAAGTGTATCGGCTTGTTTTGTGCAAATGTTTTTTATTGAAAACAACATTGACATATACGGTGTTCAATTTCACACTAACATTCTCACTTGGAGCATATAATCTCTCAAACATTGTAACACTGTCCATCAACAAAAGGGTGAAAGAAATACTGACAAGATCCTGATATTGACAAGAGGACGGAGAATTAGCATCAGCTGTGTGTGTGTGTGCTTGGCAATCAAGTGGTATTTCAGACTGGACTTGCTGCGATGATGATAGCTCAGTTCACAATGACGAAACACACAGATCACTTTGGTCTTCTCAATTGAACCATTTGGCAACTTTTTAGTAAATTATCTCGCGCTCGTCATCCACTCAAAATATAACGTTAACCAACTATTTGGCCGGCTCGCAAGCCCAAACAAGTGTGTGCGGCGTGCCTGTTGTTTTGTTTCCGGTCTAGCTAGATCCGTTTGCGATCCGTTTTCGTCCGAAGCAACAAAACGTCCTCGCGGCGCAAGCCATTGAAATGAATGGGTTTCAGAGCTCAGCTCTGCGCATGCTGCGTCCTGTTGCAAAAGCATGTGAAAAAACACTACAAAGTTTGATAAGCCAAAAATACCATTAATCACGCAATTAAAAAATGACGCTGTTAAAATGGGTTTGCGTTAACGCCGTTAAGAACGCCTTTAACAGCCCTGAATATAATATAATATAATATAACATAATATAATTAGGGCTGTCAAACGATTAATCGTGATTAATCGCATCCAAAATAAAAGTTTGTCTTTATATAATATATGTGGGTGCACTGTGTATAATTATTTTGTATGTATATATATATATATATATATATATAAACACACATGAATGTATATTTAAGAAAAAAATATGTATATATAAAATATTTATGTTTATATATAATATAAATTATATATAAATCTATATACATAATAGACATGAAAATATTTCTTAAATATATACAAGCATGTGTGTGCATTTATATATATAAAATAATTATACACAGTGCACCCACATAAATTTTATATACACAAACTTTTATTTTGGATGCGATTAATCACGATTAATCGTTTGACAGGCCTAAATATAATAATATAATATAAATTTACAACCGTAAGAAATAGTGTTATTTAATGTTATACTAGATCTGTTTTTACTACTAAAGTTACTACAAAAAAAATCTTTTGGGGCCAATAATGCAGGGACTTCTGAAAACACTACAGAATGATGACTCAAATGAATCATTTTCTGAATGAACTACATTTAAAACGCCTATTCACAATGTGGTTATAAAATCAGTCAGGCATTTTGTCTACCACAGAAATAACAGACAGAGAGAGTATGAGCATCCTCACGATTCTTCCTGTAAATGAGGGCAGAGCTCACAGGAGAAACATTAGAGCTCATTATCAGCCTCATATTGCAGCATAAAAAAGAAGAGAAATACTTACCACATGGAGGATCTTATTTTCGGTTTCATAGACGGCGCAGTCCTGCAAAGAAGAGAGGTAAGATATTACTGTCATTTAAACAGTTTAGGCTTCTCATGTACACACTCACCCACACAGAGTGTTTGAGAAAACATTTAGCAGAATATGAGATAATCTTCCAAACAGCTGGGTCACTGCGTTCAGAAATGTCAGATGCTGATCTAATGTAGGAAGGTTGAACAGAGGAGAGCCCCAGGCTCATTTTAACATTCAGGCTCTGATGGAGACATTTAAAGGAACTCCCGAGGTTCCCGCTGGGGGCTGGGACTACTGTGAAAGTTCATGGACAAATAGCAAATCTGCCATTTGATTGTGTCAGATGTGATATAAAGTACAGTAAGTCCTACATGAAGTGTATACATACTCAGGACTTATTTGCTGATCTATTGGTCACAAGTAGATCCATTTTATCAAGTACATTGATTGTTAGCATTATAACCTGACACTAGATGTGTCTACAATTAACAGTTTGAGGAGGTCTATACAGTTGTTGAGGCTGCACATTCAGAATGTTCACTAACCGTGGACCAATCAAATTTGAGATTGAGGTCAGATTTCAGCCACAGTAAAAGAGGAGAATGTCCAATATAAAGATCATTAGTATAAAACAGATGTTGAATAGGCTATTTCACAGTAGCATAACTATTTTAAGCTTTATTTTCAATGAAAATCTAAAAATTGCTTTGAATGGGATGTTTTAGAATAATAACACTGTTTATTTTAAAGAAATAATACTTTTATTTAGCAGGGATGCATTAAATTGATCAAAAGTGTCAGTTAAATGATTTATAATGTTACAAAATATTTCTATTTCAAATGAATGCTGCTCTTTTGAACTCTCTATTCATTAAAGAATAAGACATGTAATAAATATAATGATTGTCTTCTTTAGTCTTTGAAGTGGTTTTATAATTCATGAACAAACATTGACAGAGTTATTAAACTGAATTGACTCAACACTGAACTCAATTGAGCTGAATAATGATTATCTTCTGTAGAGCTGCTTTAAAGCTGAATCAAATTTGTTTCATAATTGATGAACTTTGCAACATCGACACTGTCATTAAACTTAATTTTGCAATCCTTCCGCTTCACCGAAACCATTGAGACATTTTACTGAATAAGGCTGTTATGAAGTGTTTTTTTTTTTTCAGTCATTTAATATTCTTAATAGTCCTTGAATATTTCATAAATGGTCAGTGCATCACCCAAATGGCATGATATAGTTTTTTATTCATGGAACAAACGTCCATAATAAAACTTGAAAAATGACATTTGGTGAGGACATTTGGTCCAGGGACAGACAAACAAGACTATAAATCCCTGCTTAGTATATGGATACATTGAGCATTTATGAAATATTACAGAAAACATAATGAAGAAACTGATCTATAGCCATCAGCCGTCACCATGGCAACACCCACTCGGATTCCTGTATCCATCACTGACCCCCCAAACCCAACAATGCCAGTAGGAGGTCACGATTCTTCTTCTTTGGTCTAAAGAAATATATGTCTCCGTTTCTGCAGCATCTTAGTGAGAGAGCTTATTTTTTGTCATCGTCTTTGGTGATCTCACATGAACCTCTTCCCTTTCATCACAATAAAGTAATAACCAGCCCTCTCATAGCAAAAGTCTTGAGAGAGAGAGAAGAAAAGAGTGTTCCCAGGAAATGAAACATTGATTCACTTCCCTTTCGAGCACTCCTGAGCATCTCCGTACCTATTCTCTAGTGCTGTCACTCAAGCCATCGATCATCATGCAGAACGCCAGTGTGCATATTTATCTGTGTGTGTCATTAGGACTTAAGCTGCACTTAAGACATGTGCATTCTCATGTCACAGCATAGTGTCTAAAGAGATAGTTCACATAAAAAAATTTAATTGTGTCATTATTTATTAATGTTAATCCAGTCCAAACCCAAATTTATTTCTTCTTTTGCTCAGAAAAAAAAAAAAAAAAACGTTGAGGAAAATTAAACAGGGACTGAAACTGTCACACACAATAAAAGTAACATTTAAAATTTTTTTTACTTTCTATTAACATTGTAATAGCAAAATCACAATTTTATTATTTTTACTGGATTTTTGATCAAATAAATGCAGCCTTGGCGAGCATGAGAGACATTTTTAAAAATGATATACTACTCTGGGTGTGTTTCCCAAAAGCATCGCAGTTCGCAAGTTCTGTCGTTATCAGCATAGTTCAATGAGTCGGTGTTTCCCGAAACCATCGTTCCAACGAACATTCGCAAACAGCATCGCAAAGTTGTGTGGTGTGAACGACAGCTCTCAACCTGTGGTTAGAAGCATCGTTTCTATATTGCATCACATTTGGATGTAATAAATACTTATCTTGAGCAAAATAACCAAGCTGACATTCAGTACAACTGGTGCCTTTTATTTAGAATACATACGTAATTTACGTCTTTTAGTTTGTCAAAAGATTATACCGATTTTGAAAGTACCGATTTTGAAGAGTGCGCATGTGCGAACGTGCTCTACTATGTAAGAACGAGCCAAATATTGAGTCTGGTAATAAAGCAAAATAACTACGAACAATTAGAAATATTCCTTAGATGACATGTCTGTAATTTATATTAACAAATCTAGCGTTGATTGGATCTCAAACAGTTTCATTAAAAGTAGTTATTACTCCAACACGTGCGAAACCAACGTGGTTGAATCGATACTCTACGACAATGGGTTTTGGGAAACAGTCACGATTGCTAGTTGATTTCTCCAATGATGCGTCGTACTATGGTAGTGAAGCAGCGAACTACATAGTTGTACGGGATACACACCCCTGAACGGTGTATTTTAAATGTATTGTTAGCATTGCTACAACTGCTTATAAACATGATTGGAAATACAATCCATTTTCCAGAAAATTGGGACATTTTGTAAAATGCATTTAAAACCACAATCTGTGATTTGTTATTTCTCATCAATTTCCAAAGTTTTTACCGGCCAACTTTATTGTATTTTGTAAATATAAACAAAATTAGATTTTGATGGCTCCAACACACTCCAAAAAAGTTGGGACAAATTGAAAAGATTATCTAATATCTAAGTTAAACTGTTTTTTTTTTTAAACAGTCCATAATAGCTTGTTTTCATATGACGTCACGCCACTGCGTTGCCATGGCGCGAAATGCAGATGGAGGGCAGGAAGTGATTTTCTATATTTAGGAAGCACTATAACAAACTCAAAATGCCTATGTTTTGCGTCGTGGTAAACTTTTGGGAGTGTGTTGCAGCAATTCAAAATCTGTTTATATTTACAAAATACAATAAAGTTTGATAGTTAACCAGTTAAATACGGGTTCAAGAGAATTAACAAATACAAAATTCGCATCCCAGATTTTATCCCAACTTCTCTGAAAAGATCCGACTCAAAAGAACAATTATCCACAAACATTGCAAAACATGAGAGCTCTGTGCATGAATAAATATTGAAATTTTGGTCTGTTTATCACATATGGCTTTGGAAGACTTGAATATTTCACATGTGCAGATGGACACTTTTATGGTGCTGTTAGGTTGTTTTTTATTTATTTCTGGAGCAGCCACAGATTCACTTTCATTGTATTAAAAACACTCATGTTCCATGGAAGACAATTAGAATCTTTGAAACAAGTCAAGTTAAAGTTTATTTATACTATTAATACTTTTATTTAACAAGAGAAGTAAAAATTGATACATTTTGATTTTTGGATAAACTATTACTTTAAATCATGAGACGACACCACACAGCGAAACAGTGAGGGAGAGACACACACAAACAAACAAAAACTAAGATGGCGGTAACAGTGATACCAACAGGGGGCGCTCCTCCATACAAGCGATGTAAACTATAATGCAATAATGTAGTAATGAAGACTCTCTCAATAAAGCTCATATAGGTGGTTGACTAGCGACTAGTCAGTGGCAGACTACCGGTGGACAAATCAGATGGTCAAACAGGTTTTTGGAACATGTTAGGCTGGCACAAGATTGTCTACCAGCTCATTCAGGTTCTAACCAGCTGAAAGTCCATCTGGTCATCTAAACCCATTTGAATTATCTTGGATCAGGGTAGAAACCAGCTAGCATATGCCAAAAACACTCCTGCTAACTTAACATGGCTTTATTTGGGGGGAAAAAAAAGATTTTGACCTAATCTCACAGGGGCCAATCTGGGAAAAGGACCTCTGCTGGTCCTGAGCGCTCAATACTAGTTGCATTAGTTGAGATTAGAACCAGATCTCTGGCTTCAACGCTGTAATCTCTCCTGGATTAAGAGAGAGTTTTCGCAGTGCTCAGGCTGAGCTGGCTGTGACAGATTCATGCATTTAATGCTGCTCGTGCTGGCCATGACCCTCTGACCCTACCAAAAATGATCTGCTGGGTACACACACACACATACATACTAGCATGCTCATGACTCCAGCAGGCTGGAATCCTTCTCCTTTTGTCTAGTATGATTGTTTCAGACTGATCAAGTTTCCCTTCCTGCTCTGCTCTAAAAGGACAACATTACCCATGATGCTTTCAGAAACAAATGAGCTGTAGTTCTTGACATCCTCAAAGTTCTTTTTAAAACACGAGGAAGAACGTAACAGGAGCAGATATGTGAGAGATTTCATATTAATATCTTTAACGAGCACTCAGTAATTTTTCATCATTAAAAAAATTGTGTAATAGAAATTCATATGAGATTAGTGTCAGTACAAAGGCATATAACTGTTTAGTCTCATTGTCTAAAAAACATAACAGTTGGGTGACTTTAAAAGTTAAATTTTTTAATGAATAATTATTTATAGGATGCATTAAATTGATCAAAAATAACAGTAAAGAGATTATAACATTATACAAGAGTTCCATTTTAAATAAATGCTGTACTTTTGAACTTTCTACAGCATTCATCGAAGTATCCTAAAAATACATAAAGTAAACCTAACTCAGAAATTGGGCTCTATATGAGTTATTAATTTCAGTTATTAAGTTCAAATGATTGTGAAATGATGATTATGTTAAAACATAACCAACACCATCAAATCACCTTTTCTATTTGTTCATCTGACTGTTATAACTCAAGTATACCAGCCAAACAAAACTTAAAGTTAATGACTTAAGGGTCAAGAGCCCAACTAAAACACATACTGATCACCATAATGGTGACTTAAAATTACGGTTTGCTCATTCAGTGATTCTGCTTGCTAACATCAGGTGTCTTCAATGTTGGCAATATAACAAAAAGTTCTTAGCTCATCTCTGACGTCTGTAATTCAGATATTTTTGTTTAATTTTTAAAATGGTTAACTTTTAAGGAATTAATTTGACTAATTATTACTCACTTTTCATTTGTTAATTGTAATTAATAATATTGCTTGTAATCTGCTGTCACAATTTTATTGATTAAATATAGCGTATTCATTTTTACAGATATTGTATCACAGTTTCCACAAAGTTATTAAGCTGCACAACTGTTGTCAACATTGATAACAATAAGGAATGTTTCTTGAGCACCAACTCAGCATATTATGATTTCTGAATGATCGTGTGACACTGATTCCATTTAAAATGTATACATTTATATTTTTATAGTACAATACATTACACTCATTTTTACTAATAATAAAGTTTAAAGTTTTCAGTAAGTCAAAAAGTTAATTAAATAAAAGTAAATATTTTTCAGATCATTTAACAATTTTCAATGACAATAAAATACCAACATATTTAATTTTAAAACTGAAATGTATTTACATATTTATTTTTTGACATGAAAATATAAAGCTGCCTCAATATTTTATGTTTTAGTCCCTCATCATCATATTTGGCTAAAATAAAAAAAACCTCTGACTGCACCAATCTCAGAGCTAAATCTGCCCTGAAAGTCCTTCCCCTTAGCTAGACTACAGCCATATATAACCTACATAAATATTTCAAAGAATTTCCCCTGTTGAATTAGACTCAAATGTTTTTTCCGTGAGATGTGACAATTTCAATGTGTTAGCATCTAATATGAGAGTGTTTGATCTAGTTGGTTTGGTCAATGACTGTCATTACCTGTTGTACTATGGTAGTGAGTTCCAGGCACAGCTGGATCACGTTGTTCCGGGTCATGGAATAATCTGTTACGGCAGCGAACGGTGACCTGCAAAAGAAGTAGCACCTGGAATTAACCGTTAGATTATTCTTAGAGCCAGACCCACAAGATAGACAATTTGAGTGTGTGTGCTTGTAAACTTTAGATATGTGTCGGAGTGTGCTGTGCTATAGGTTATCCCCGTTGGTTGTGAATGTACTCCAGACCCAGTTTCTCTCTTTCTGTGAGTGACGAAGTGAATGTGGGTCGTGTGTATTGAGGCTGTGTGCTATATATACAGGGCTGTAGGAACATTGGTTCATCGTTTCTATCCTGTGTCTAAATATTCCTCTAAGACCGGTGGGAATACCAACTGAAGCAAACCCAGAAGCCCCTCACAATTTAAGAAACTCTAACAATCTTTCAGCGTTGCGCTAAAAATCGTTCATTCAAAGACCCTACTAGCGCTCTTATACCACCCGAACACACATTCCTGAGTTAAACTTTCTTCTCTAAATAGGATTTGGGATGCAGCTCAAGGCGAATACCAAATCCCCATTCAAAACTCCACTCCTAAATGTCAGCGACTTTGCTTGATTCCCAAATATCACTTTGTGGTAGATAAGTACAGCGACAGCGTCTGACCCCGGTTCAAGGACACCTGTCAGCAAGCATGAACTCATTGGACAGATGCTTCACGAGAACTGTCTGAAAGAAACCTGAGGGGTTGGAGAGGGGGGAGAGACAAAGAAATGATAGCAGCAAGAAAATACGAAAAAAGTTCAAAACCAAGTCATCCGAGCTAGTCAGCTCACTTGATTCTCTCCAGGATTGACTAGACTTCATTACATCCAACCTTTGCTCTTTCAAAGCATTTGAGCAAACGCCGCCATCTGGACACAAAGGCTCCAGGCTGACAGGAAACCCGTCAGTTGGGCAAAAAAGGCCACTACCATCTCCTCAAGGCCAGGCCTCAATGTTTCACCTCTTCCTGCTCCAGTTTTTCAATCAATGCATGAAAGTATATGGGTGCTATTGTAATTGCTTATGTGCTGCTGTAAGATCCTCTTACATATGGAGAGAGGATCCGAACACTTTCAGCTCCTATCTGAACAAATCAATGAAAAAACATTAGCACTAATAAATGTCAGGGCATTTACATTTATGCATTTGGCAGATGCTTTTATCCAAAGCAACTTGCAGTGCATTCAAGCTATACATTTTAGCAGTTCACATTGTCCCTGGGAATCAAACACCGTGACTTTGGTATTGCTTGGTAGTTGGTACCAAGCACGTGACCTTGGTGACCGTGCTCTTCAGTTTGAAATACAGAAAAGAGTCAGGAACCTTTATCTAGGTATCAGTGTTGTGCCTGAACGCGTTCAATGAACGATAGTTCATGAATGCGTTCATATTTTGGGCGAATGTGAATTGAACGTACTTGTAATACTGCCTGATGAAAGCTACTGTGAACACGTTCATTCTGGTGTCTGTAATAGACTTGTAGTCAAGACTAGAGTTCTCAATCGGGTCGGGTAGGTCCGACAAACCCGACGGGACCCGCGGGTTCGGGCCGGGTTCGGGTCGAAAACATAAGCAAATGACTCGGGTCGGAGTCGGACCTCGGGCTTAATCTTTTCCACCCAGTAAAAAAACAAACAAATTATTATAATCATCGCGGCTGTTCACCGTAAAGTAAGTCTGGCTGCTGCGTGCAAAGTCCATCGAGGGTGGCTGGCAGAGAGGAGAACACGCCTCAGTCTATCTACTGTGGACGCACTGATCTTCCTCCACGATGCCTATTATAAGCATATGATTATGTTTGTAGGCTAGGTCTATTTTGTTTCAAAACTCATAGCCCGCCTGCTGGTTTCAAAACGCGGTCGAAGACTAGGAAAAGGAAAAGAGAATCTGACTGCGTGAGAAACCTGACAGGAGTCCCGCTCTCGGTCGAAGCTTTATACTCATTGGCGCGAGCTCAAAAGCAGCACTGGATGCAACGGTGATGCTGACCTGGCGATCTTGTTGATGGACTAGTAAGTCAACCTTTCTAAGTTTGTGCTCATTTTATTTTGTGATTTCACCGGATTGAATAGACGCTGCAACGGCAATAGACTGTACTAGAACGCGTGCGCGTCCGAGTCGGGCCGCGGGCCGGGTTCGGGCGGATAATTCATGTTGATGTGTCGGGTTACATCGGGTCGGGCTTCAAAAGCCACGGGCCAGGTCGGGTCGGGTAATAATTTTCAGGCCCGTTGAGAACTCTAGTCAAGACCAAGACACTACCAAGACCAGAGGGTATCGAGACCAAGACCAAGACCAAGACAGACCAAGTCGAGACCAAGACCGAGACCAAGTTCGAGACCAAGACCGAGACCAAAAAACAGACTAGTGTTGTTGAAGCTAAGCAATAACTTGTAAGATTTTGTTTTGCATTGCCTGTCTATCTCTGCCGATTTCGCAGTCTCCAAATGAATCCATTCGGCAACTTTTACATTTATAAAAGTTTCAGAATGGATTCTGCAACTTTTATAAATTTGGCAGAATCCACATTTTGCAGAAAACATTACAAGTACAAGTATGTACTTATACCTTGAAGAATGTGATTGGGGTTCACAACAACAAACGGAAAAGACCACGAAAAGTGGTCCGAGACCAAGACCGGTCTCGAGACATACATCACTAGTCTGTGAACGCACGCTCTCTCAGTTCAACTTCGTACAATAGGGTGCCAGATTTCTATAGAACCTTTCAGTTCTAAAACACACGTTAACAGGCCTTAATATGTAGCGAAAAAAAGCCAAATCTGGCAACACCAGCCACCAGTGTTGCACCGCGGCAGCCGTCGAATAATAATAATAAAAGAAGCTCGCAACCTATGGAAAAAATAACTATGAATGAACAAGTTAATTTTATGAAGAATGAACTATGAACTGAATTAGTTCATTTTAAAATGTGTGCACTGAACGTTGAACTAGTTTGTGTAGAAAGTGAACTTTCCCAACACTGCTAGGTATAATGATTATAAAAATTAAATATGGGACTAGTGGGGCACCATCAAGACATTAGAGGCTCATATTTAGGCTAGAATTCAAAATTATTTATTTGTATTTCTAGTATGGTTTACTTTTAATGTTAAAAGAATAGAATTATTCCGTAAGAAAGGCTTATTTAGGCTTTAAAAAGGAGTGCATTTGAAAACAGCTGAGCTGAGTGTAATATAAAAAAAACTATAGACCCCAGTTAGAGTAAATGCCAAATTTAAAGTGAAACAAATGAAAATGAGACTGAGGAATGGAAGTACACTGTGTTTGCAATGTAGTGCATAGAGGTTGAACATTCAGTCTTTTCACAAACTTTAAATGACATTATAAGTGTTTTGTCGCTTGAACAATCAATATGGTGAGTACTGCTCTATTATGCCTCTTACAGGGATAGTACACCCAAAAACTTGAAGAGTAGCTGTCAATGGAGGGACACAAATGGCTCAAGGTTTCATCAAAAAGATATTCATTTGTGTTCCGAAGATGAATGAAAGTCTTATGGGTTTGGAACGACATAGGCTGAGAAATTAATGGGTGAACTACCCTTTAATGTAATAGACGGGTAAACAAATCTGGACTTCCCCTGCATTTCAATAAGCCCCTCCCACATGGAGCTCCACCCACAGTGAATGATAATGAGGGAAAGCCCACAACAAACCCAACAGAAGCAGCCAGATTCCATTAAACGATGATCACCGGCTTGGCAAGTGGCAGAGGAGAGCTGGTGTCAGCCTGGATGGATATCAACCAATAACACTTAAGGGACAGAGACTCTCAAGTCAGTCATAATGTCTCTTGCCTTCATATCCATTCACCTACGTTAGTGTAACTCTGTTCCTCCCTCTCTCTCTTGCTCTCTCAGAGTTCCTTCTGTTCTTTCACTATGTCTGCAGGGGAGACGACAGCTCTACTGGGGACTGTTTTGGCAGAGAAGAAAGGCCGGGGAGCGTAATTAGGCCATCATTAATGAAAGCGGGGAACGAGGCACCCCTCCCCGCCGGTGGCCTTGTTCCTACAGTGTGCGTTCCTGATAATGGATACTGAAACTCAGAAATCTCCCTAACCCAAACACTGACTGGCTACAAGATCACCTTAGTCAGCAAGTCGTGAGCTGGTGTGGATTAGTGCTCTTAGCTTGATCCCAATCCAGACTGGGCCAATGTGAACTGTGTGTGATATGGACCGCTGTCAGGTCCAGGATCAAAAAGTGGGGTTTGCGGGTGCCTGGGCACAGCAACAGAGAGATGACGTTCTCAGTGGGGTATAGCCGAGAGGATATCAAATGCCGTCTGATGGAAAGGGTCCTACTGTGCGGTGCTGTCCCAGTCCAGAGCTTTAAGCCAGGCTCAGTACCAGAGGGAGCTGGACCGAGTAAAGCAGCTCTGATATAAAGGAATAACGTTAAGGACATTTCATTCTACAAAACTACCCTCAAGTGCTGTATTAATACTCAGACAGGTCCGTTTATTAGACGAATTAAACTTGTGAGGTAATGCAGCGCTGCTTCACTTGGTCTACACGATCATACTAAACAGTGTGTTAAACGTTATAAACGTTATTGTATGTGTTAGTTTGTTGGCTTTATGAGAATAGCAGTAAGCTAGATCAACATTAGAATAACATACTGATCATATTCTAACATTTCATCATGTTGAACTATATAACATTGATTTGTTTTATGTACATTTGCTCACCTGACTAATGAAGTACATGCATGTGCGGCATCTCTGTCAATTCCAAGTTAGTCGCGGACGTGAAGCTCACGGGCATCTCGAAAAGCGACAAGCCGATATTGATCCTCGTTTTATTTCTCCTTTTATCCCAAAGTCTGCTTGCCATGGTCCATAATGTTTGAACAAAACAACAACAGCACGAGCGTGCTGCTAGATATAACGCAATTGGCCATATCTGTCGCCATGGTTACTATGGCAGTACGGGCGGAAACCAGGGATAAAGCGGATATTGTGTCATTGGCAAGCAACGAAGACCAGAGACGAGACATTATTTAAAATTGGAATTTCTCTGAAATTAAAAATCTTTAGGAACTTTTGGGATATTTGTAAGTACAAAACTGTAGGAAATCTTACATATTGTACTTTTAATTAATTTATATACAGTAGCTATCTTTGAACTATATAATAAACATGAATTATTATTTATTAATATGAATATAATTTTGTATTCAACAGTTGTAGTTCAACAGATTGTAAAAAGTTAATTGTAATTACATAAAATAAATTAAACTATTGTTTTTATTGAAGAAAATATAGTTCTTAACATCTGGAAACAAAAATTTTCATAAATTGCGGTTAATTAATTTTCCTATATTTCCTATATTTTCCTATATCCTATCCTATATCAGTTTCTTTTAATAATATATTGTTAATATATACTGTATATTATAGATATACCCCTGTTAATATTACATTATACAGTGGGCCTTCAAATATTACGTTTGAGTCATAAATGAGTCAGAGGATGAATGGATGTGAAATTATTAGTGGCACAGCAGTCTTTCTACAGATTTTTCCTTATAATCAGCAGCACCAAAAATGGACATAGATTCCGCGTGGACCTACTTATGAAAAGAAAAGACAGTTTCAAACAACCGCTGGGCAGAAATGTTCCATTTCTTACTTTCCCTCACATCTCTCACTCTCTCTGTTTATCAATATATCATCATAATAATTATAATTAGGTTTATTTATGAAGCGCCTTCACAAAGCAGAGATAACAAACACATCAAACTCATTCAGATAAATAACTGGTAGCAAGTCCATGAAAACATTTAAAAGTTGAACACTAAATGCAGAGAGGAACAGGTATCCAATGTAGATTATAGAGCAACAGGGTTTATTTGATCAGATTTCTTGACTTGATTGATGACTTTGTCAGCAGAATTTTAAAAAAATATATTCTAGTCTAGTGATTCATAAAGAAATCACTATGAACAGAAGCCATGCGGGAAAAACGTAGACCCTAAAAAAGCGGAAGTTACTGAGAGAAAAAGTCTGTGTTATATAAGACCTCTTTCACTCATCTATGTACCTGATTGCTGAGGGGTGGAACACAGATCCACATGATTGAATTCGAACAGACAAATGCTGGCCTCGTGCACACTAAACAAGAGACCCCAAGTCTCTAACTTCTGCAACAATCTGATTCTAAGTGCCATCCCTTGATGGTAGGGAACACCCTACATAAAAAAAATTGCACAAACATGCAATGTTCCTGGATCAACACCCTCTGTCATTCCTGGAAAAAACAATTGAAGAATCACAACCGTATCTCATAGCCTAAGCCCAAAATCAGAGGCTTTCTTTAAGAAACAACAAAGGATTCCAGTCCCGGAATACATACTAAATCCAAAGTAATCCATACAAATAATACAACTCTCATAATTGCATGATTTATAAATATAAATATGAAATGTCTTTGTCACTTTTGATCAATTTGAATGCATCCTCACTGAATAAAGGCATTTCTTTCAAAAGAAATCTTACTTGCTGCTCTAGATCAACCACTATCAAGTCATGAGAATTCAGTCAATTACTCAAGTCAACAACAAAAGATCACAAAAGACCCTGGATTTCAGGAAGAGACCCCTATTAGCCTTTAAGATCATACTTCTTCAATATTTATAGGATGTCAATTGTCAAACATCCTTTACTCTAGTGTTTCTCAGAGGAAAGGGCACTGAATTTGGCTATAATCCAACTTGACACATCAATGTGGAATTTGAATTGCATTAAATCAAACGTGTATGCTTTTATTAAGTATGTATTAATTAATGTATTGATTCAGTGTGTATGCGTCTCTTAGCAGGACTAACCTATCCAGCCAGGCCAGAAGGCTCTTAGCGGCAGCGATGAGGTCCACCACAGAGGTGAGGAAATCGTTGGGCAGCTTGCGGGTTGTCCGACCATCATAATGGCCGCTGCGTCTGCGGCCCGTGATGAAGTTCTGCAGGTTTTTGGCAGAGGCATTGAGCTTGTGTGAGAGGGTTTTCAGGTTTTCTGTCTCCAGCCCATAGTTCTGTCAAACAGAGATAAAGAAAATGAAATGCTTTAGTGACAAAACTCCAATTATTGTAGGAATGACTCAATCAGAACATCGCTTTTTGTTTTCCCACTGTTCTGTTTTTAGATACATGGTTCTCCTTTCTCCGTTTTCAATTTTATTGTGCATTATTGGCATGACAGAAGTTGTACATTTGCAATTGTGAAAATTGTAAAACTAAAATAGGGAAGTTTATTTTTTATGATTTTTTAAAGATTTTTTTTTTAACCAAAATGGTATCTTAAAATAGGAAAGTTTTTTTGAATGTTACTTGACAAAGGCTTACCAAATGAAATAATACATTTAAAAAGTTAAATACTTATTTTGTAACAATAAAATAAAATTGCCAATCAATTAGTTTAAGAAGGAATAAATAACTTCAGTTATTAACAAGGTTAAACTTGATGTATTACAATGAGCATACATTTGGTAATAGAGAAATGTATGCTCTCTCTCTCTCTCTCTCTCTCTCTCTCTCTCTCTCTCCTCCTACTCACACCCTCAGAAGATCACTCAGAGATCCCAAATGAATATTCAGCACCTGGCAGAGAGAGAGAGAGAGAGAGAGAGTGCTTCATATGTAGAGGTGTGTTGAGTGGGTGGAGACAGAACATAAAGTTCAGAGTATGAATAATGCACTGAGAGTCTCTGCTGCCAGCTGATAGGAGCTTACACACGCCTCACTCTTCTGTGAGATAAAGCAATCAGCTCAGACAAATCTGCATATCTATATCTGACAAAACCATGTCAGAAAAAAGCCAATAAGCACACTTGTTTTTATATACAGATATAAGCGTCTTTGGCATAGGATGTAAAAAACTTTAAATTGCAAATGAATTTGGCAGGGTACCAAGGGTACCTTGTTCCTGTATAAAGAGTAGGGATCAAGGAGCAAAGGCTGATGGCATTATGCACATACATTCAGGAGAAGGAACACACACATTAGTCCAATATCTATCCATAAACCTTACACTCACAGAAATATTTTTAGCATTATGAGGTGATCGGTGTCCAATTTGATGCTACAATTCTTGCAATATAAAATTGTATACAATCCAATTCCAATTTGAGGCATCCCCCAAAGCGTCATTTGACGCACTGCGAGTTCCCTTTCGAAAGGAAACTAAAGGATCAGCAGCCGAATGCAGCATACAAGCGTTAAAACAGCAACGTAAAATGTTCCAGGCTCTCAGCCCTCCCCTGCTTCATACACTGATCTATATAGATTTATCATATATATAGTCATTATATAGATCAGTGGCTTAAGACCCACAGTAACTTTTGGGATGTCCCGATCCGATAACGTTACTCAGGGGTCGGTATCGGCTCCAATCCTGCCATTTTTGCGGGATCAGGTATCGAATCAGGCAAGGCCGATCCAAATCCGATATTGTGCGTATACTATTATGTTATTGTTATGTTATTGTTAAGCTCCACAGAAGGCACAAAAACATTCTAAAGTACCATAACGTTTTCGTGCACTCTATTATAAGTGTTCTGAAGCCATTATGTGTGAGAGAAATTAATATTTAAGTCATTAAATTCAAGATCACGTAAACTTTTCCCTCTCGCGGCTGTCAGTCAGTTCTCCATTCAGCACTCAAACAGCGCGTCACGTTCGGTTACAGTCAATGATGAAACTATCTTCAAGATGATTCAATGTTAATACTATTATACTTTATCTATAGATAAAGGTCTATGTTTACGCATAAAACAACATTATCTTGCTGTACTTAATCGTGTTACTCTCTACCTGGTGTTCGGACGCTGTCGGTTAGATCACAACACTAGAGTCAGAGCACTATTGTTCTTCACGCGCACAGTAACTGAAATTTAAAACTGTTAACGAAAAACGCTCAATAAACTATTGTATAGATAGATACTGTTTAATACACTGTTTAATACTGTTTAATACATATGTATTTCCTTTGTGCTTTGAACTTTTCAAAGCGGACTTGACGCGCAGCGAGCATACCATAGGGCGCATACTCGCTGCGTGCAGAGTCATGCGTGCTGTAACTCCACGTGGTTTCAAGCGCATCATTCTGCGCTCGGGATGCGCATAAGCGCTTTGTGCCGCACTGTGTTGGAGTCATTCATATCATAATGCAGTGACGCAATTAAAGCATCTTAACATTAATAATTATTAATGTTGCTGCCTCATTAAATAGCTGTGCTATACACTTAAAACATGTCATAAACATGTCACATAAATAATTATCTTTTTCATTTTTGTTATATTGTTTTTCATTAATGTATTTTACAACAATACAAAGAGCAATGTGTATTATTCACTAATCTAGTTTATAATAGCATTTTTGTCATAGATTATGATCATATATTTTGGGGATTTGTTGTTTATCTTTATAATGAAGCTGTCTGTATTAAGTAGATTGTGTTTAACACACACATTACAATGTAGAATACTGCTGTTTAAATTGTTTTAACTTTAAACCTGTTGGTAGCTATAGCTTTAAGTACTGAAGAACCTGTATTTTCTTATATATATATATATATATATATATATATATATATATATATATATATTATATATATATAGTAGTGTTTGAATAAAGGGTGGCAATCTTTCATAATCAACTGTTGTTGTGGACTATATACTGGAGGTATATTTTAAGGGGCTAATTGAGGAAATTGCTATCCAGATATAATTACCGGATTGGTATCGAGTCTAGGCCGAATACTCAGAATGTTGGTATTCGGATTCGGATCGGTTTTGAAAAAACGGTACTCGTTGCATCCCTATTAGCTAATCCATGAACATGATTTCACAGCTGTGGAGATGAAGGCGACAACTCCCATGATTTCCTTGATTATCCCAGAAACCCTTTTTATTAGCGACACTGGTATTAGCGACACTGGTGGCCGTTAATTGAACTTTAGCCAGCAACTTACTGCTCATGCTTGTGCACACGTAACAAACAAGAGACTGAGCGTTTAATAAAATAATAAAAAGTATACATATTCCTACACTATTAGAGGATGATGTAACTGAGAATTAAAAAGCTATATATATATATATATATATATATATATATATATATATATATATATACTGTTTATGTATTATTAGTGGTGGTAGAAGCATTGTTTTTGTTATTAGTAATATTAGTAGAATTATTATTAGCACAAGTTGGTCACAAAACAAAACATGTTTATGGCTTAAAAAAAATGACTTAATAGAAATATACAAATGCAAAATGGTATCTGTTATGGCTGGGTTTAGAGGCTGAAAAGTAGAAAATATTATTAATTCAGCATAAAACAACAGAAGTCAATGGAAAGAGCCCACCATGATAGAAAAGTAAGTGTGTGTGTGTGTGTGTGTGTGTGTGCGCGCATCAATTTCAGTAGGACCTATCTCCTCTCACATCAGCAGGAGATCGATCAGAGTAATGTGCTCCATCTCGTTCGAAGAACAAATCCCACACACGCACTCACAAAGTACAAGAACAGGTAATAAACACACCTGCAACACTAAAACATGTTTGTACAACACACACACAGACTCACAAAAGATACATTAATCAGCTTCAGAGTGGTGGGAGACTTGCACAGAAGATGTGTGTGGTGGTGGAGGTGGTGGTGGGGGCATGCAGAAGATAACACACCACAATGACAGAAAGATAAAGCAATTGGAAGGGGAAGAGTGAGATGAAACAAATACGAGAGATAATGACAGCTTTTTAGAGTTTAGAGAAACAGGAAAGGAGAGGAGTGGGCTGCTCTGTGTCTCTGAGGTCAATATGCTGTCAAACAATAAAGACTCAGTTCTCTGCCTTTCATAAATATTTGTGTGCAAGTTTGTATCTAAGACGGTTTCGAAGACACCTTACAGTGGGGAAACAAGGCACATCATTATGGCACTTAATTATTTATAATTATATTTTCAGCTTTCATTTTAATTTGATTAAGTTTTGTGTGTTTTATATCTAATATTTATTTTGTATTATTTCAACTTAATTTCAACCAGCAGACATAGTTTAATTGTGATACTCTTACAAGAATAAATGTGAAATTATTAGCTGCAAATGAGATTTGAGAGCAAAAATGTCAGGGATGGTTCACTCTAAAATTAAAACGTTACTATAGAGGGAATGCATTGACGTCACTTTCCCGCCGGAACGACCCCCTCAGTCTGACTGAGTGGCAAAACATCTGCTGCTTGACTGGATTTAATAGGGGAAACTGCGAAAATGCGACTAAAACGTACTATTTTATCTATTTAAACTAAATGTTGGACTCAATATTGTGTTCCTTACAACTTACTAAATATCCAGTGATCCATGGATATTGACATGCAGCCAGGAATCGTGTTGCCTGACATTTATGTTTGCCTGATTTCGATGCCGGGGAAATAAAAGCAATATAGAAGGTAAACATAAAGCAAATTTTCCTGTGAACGCTTTATATAAATACAATATAGGTCTAAATCCGGGTGATCACTTATATCAGTGTTATATATAGCCTATATATCATCATATCGTCCAGCCATAAAACTTTATTTTATTTATTTTATTTTTTTTGGTCAGTGTTTATTAAGAAACATCCAATAATGCAGACTATGCAATAATAAATATTTAATTGATGAGTTGTTTATATATATATATATATATATATATATATATATATATTAGGGCTGGGCAACGATTAATCTCGATTAATCGCATCCAAAATAAAAATTTGTGTTTACATAATATATTTGTGTGGGCTGTGTATAATTATTTTGTATATTTAAATACACACACATGCATGTATATATTTAAGAAATATTTGCATACAAATATTTTATATATATATTTATACATAATTCATATTATAAATAAATATAAATATTTGATATATTAATAACACATTTTTCTTAAATATATACATGAATGTGTGAGTATTTATATATACATTTTAATTATACACACCACACACACAAATATTATGTAAACACAAACTTTTATTTTGGATGCGATTAATCACGATTAATCGTTGCCCAGCCCTAATATATATATATATATATATATATATATATATATATATATATATATATAACAATACAAAATATATGGGTATGGTTTTACAGCTAAATTCAGCATATTGACACAAAATGATAATTGCAAATTCACCTTTTGCTGACTGAAGTCCAGTTGTTTCTGTGAATTGCATCGATCCATTTGCTCCTCTTTCTATAGCAGTCTGTACAAATATACCTCAGATTTTTGGTCAAATCTAGTTGTACAGTCAATCGCAAAGCTCTTTCCCACTTTATATGTGTTGTGTTTGTTTTTTGCGGAATTCACGCTGAAAACACATACAGCCGCTGAGTCTTTTTGCCACTCACTATGAGTAACTGCAGGCACGTGACGGACGGTGACGTCATGCGCATTCCCTCTATAGGTTTGGAACACCATTTTTGAGTGAACAATTCCTTATACTCATTGAATGGAAAAGAGAAGTAGGGACATTCTGCAAAATATCTCATTTTGTGTGCAATTTTGGTAAATAACTCAGTTGAAATATAGCTAATTTCATACGCACATGTCTACAGGCTGACATTCACACACACACGTGAATGTCATCAGCTCTGATTTAGTATCAGCGTTCAGAACAGATAGAGAGCATAGACAGCAAAGTCATCTATTTATGATTAACGTTCTCCTAAATGTCAGCAGCACAGGCCAGTGGTTCACAGTCGCTCACAAAACCTCACACTCATTATAGTTCACCTTGTGTTAGAAATCTCACAGATCAGGAAAAGGCAACAAGAAACATGTCTGATAGAAAGACAAGACAGGTTGAAGCGAAGATAGAAAAAGAATAAAACATAAAAAGTACAAGGAGGATAAAGGCTGAGGAGAGACTCAGGATGGTGAGACGGCTCACACAGACGCGATAAACATCATCCTGTCGTCTTTTCCCTCCCGTCATGTTGCTGACATTCTGAAAGCGTGGGCTGGTAAGTCATTGTTTTAATACCTCAACTGAGAGATTCGAGAGAGAGGAAGTGGAGGAGAGAGAGAGAATTAGATGGAAAGCTAGTTATTAAATGCTAGATAATGTAAAAGGCTCAAGCGGTGCAGAGCAAATTTCAGCCTAAATCCTTTCCCATCTCCCACACTGTCTGTACACTTTGGTACCGTTTTGAAAATCATTTTCAAGCAGTTGAACATCTCACAGCAATAAAAAAAGAGTCAAAAGAGTCAAAGGCACACAGAGCAGATACAGAATAAGGAACAAACCCACTTAGCAAAAATCCTCATTTAAATACTGATTGAGTGACATTTTAAGAAGGAAATATTTCTCAGGAGAACAATATTATCATCTTATAAAATTGAAGCTGCAACTCTTAAATCTTGTAACTTTTAAGAGAGCATTTGAAACTTGTTTCATCTCCGTAATGTGACGTTATTCAAAGTGAAATTGAATATTAATTTGAGTGGATTGTAAAAAAGAGGCTCCAATACTATTATTATTCTTTTATATTTCTTTATATTATTGTTAAATATAAAATAATAACATAAAAAAATCATGGATTACCAGAAAATGTTGTCAATGACAGGGATGTGTTGTGTCATAAATTACATAAATAAATGGCAAGGGCAAGAGTTAATAGCTTTTAAAAAAATTTTAACATTGTCATTCATTGTTAGTTCTGTCACGTTTTCTGTTTGTGTTTGGACTTCCTTAGTGTTCATTGTTCAATTTCTAGCCCCTCCTCATTCATTAGTTAATTTGGTTCAGCTGTGTCTTGTTATTTACTATGGTTACTGTTATTCAGTTCATTTTCCACAGCTGTGTCTCGTTTCCCTGATCTGCTCTCTGTGTATTTAAGCCCCCTGTTTCTCTCGATTCAATGTCTTGCATTATATCTTGTCATCAGTGATTTGTGGTTGGTTGTTTTCTGGTCTAAGTTTTGAATTAAAGTATCCTATTGTATCTCCTTTGTTGTGCGTTTGATCTTAAAGGTTCTCTCAGCGATCCTGGGTGTTGAAGTTCGGAATATTTTCAAACAAATCGGAGGCTGAGACCCTCCCTCCTCCGCATCTCATCTCCTCCCCTCCCTTCCGTGCTTCTCGAAATAATTGTGAACGTGAATTGTGTGGGTTTGGCAGAACATAAGCGTCAATTTAGAAGAAAACAAAATTATAATTTAACGTTACCCACCTGTCCAGCAAAAACAGAGCAACCTGAATGTCGGACTGGAAGGGAAGCCCTTCTGCCGCCGGAGTTCTCGCCATCGTTCAAAAGCTTTACCGATGTAAATTCGGAAACTTCACACGTTCTTTATCCAATTCCTTCTTCTTTTTAATTTGTTCATCAAGAACACTCTTTGGTCGTGTGTCGGTCATTTTTCAAACTTCCCATGCTTCTCTCTCCTTCACACACCCCCTTCATGTGCACACGTACTAACCCCCAGACCCACCCTCAAATACTTCTTGCCAGTGATTGGCTGGAACACTGTTTGTTAGGTTTCATGGTCCGGGTGAGACATGATTGTTTTTGTTGCCGTTTGTGGAGCCTGTGGTGTCTACAGAGACCGCGTTTTTTTACAGTGTGTTTAGGGGACAGGCAGCTAGCCGATAGTGAGGAGACGTTTGCTATATGTGACAAAAAATGTTTTGGCCCCACATTGCTTAGAGAACCTTTAACCACCTCATCCTTGACAAGTACATGCAAACAAACATTTGTGTAGTCTTTTCAGTCTTTTTTTTTCTCAAAGTGTTATCTCTATTTCTTTGTAAACACTAGCTAAGTTTCCATCCACTTGTCAATCAAATTATCTGAAGTTCTGTAAAGCTGGTGAAAGTGTGTTTCCATCCAAAGGCTTTAAAGTGAATAAAAACCTGTGCGTAATGGCGTCAGGGCTGTCAAACAATTAATCGCATCCAAAATAAAAGTTTATGTTTACATAGTAAATGTGGGTGCACTGTGTATAATTATATATATATATATATATATATATATATATATATATATATATATACACATATATACATACATGCATGCTTGTATATATTTAAGAAATATTATATATTATAATATTATAATATAAAATATTTTATATATAAATAATATTTTTTTCTTAAATATACATCCATGTGTGTGTATTTATATATACAAAATAATTATACACAGTGCACCCACTATTATGTAAACACAAACTTTTATTTTGGTACAAGAACATTTTAGAGAACGTAATCTTTGTTGGCCATTTCCATCACGAGTTCCTGATAAATTATGCCATTTCTTAGATTTTTGCTATCTAAAATAGCCATTATATTTTTCTGATAAATTAAATTCAAAAACTACCTTTATTTGTCTTTATATCTGTCTTTGTTGACACCCGCCATGTGTGCGCAAACAGAATGGAAATACTGGGCGGAAATGAATTAAAACTTCTTCTATGTCTTGTGGCAAGTTGCAACCATCACATAACCTAAAACATCACAATTCATTATTTATTCGGCAAATAACGTTTCCATCGGCATTGATCGCATAAGCCATCTATCGATCAAGATAAAATCCGATGAAGCCGAACAAAAACGTGTGGATGGAATCATAGCTATTGTGCAGTAGATGACTGCCAACAAATAAGAAAATAAGTACATTGATTATTATTTTTTTACATTTTTGTAAAATTATTATTTTTAAGTTATTAGACTGTGTTTCTTTTTTATGATATATTACGTGAAAATGATATCAGGTAAATGTATTAAGTAAATAGAGCAAGTCTGCTGTCATTCATTGGCAGTCAAAAATGCAAACATGTGTTTTTAGTCTTTTCAGAATGTGATATTGTTTTCCTCTATAAGTGATATCTCTATATCTTTGTCAACATTGTGCAGTGGGGGACTCGATGTCCACCAGCTGACAGGGTGTTGAAGAGCAGATGTAGGATCAAGTGTATAAAGAAAGGCTCTCACCAGAGCGCACAGCAGGTCCACAGCTTCCAGGATCAGCTCTTGGTGTCCGATGCAGGACACCCCAGATCCTCCAGCTCCTGATGGGTGATCCTCAGCAGCTGGTCACCTCCTACCTTCTCCCGTTCAAAGTTCTTTATATACTGCTGCAAGCAGTCATCCAGTCCTGTGGAGACATTAAAAAACATCACAAATCTAGGGTCAACCCTGAATCCTTGCAAAGAACATCGCAAATCATCCCAATGCCATGGTATTTATGGTTAAAGTGCCAAAAAGATAGGAAAGATGGGAGATGTTCCCTGAATACAGCAGTACATTTACAGCTAAATTATAACATAATAGAGATGCATTTAGCTTGTACAAGACAATGATACATCATCCAATATATTAACGAATATATAATATACACAAAACTAAAAAAATCTAAAAGGTTTACTGTCATCTGATTTTTGCATATATATATAAAAAAATTTAATGTATTTTTTATATTGTAGGCTAGGCATACTTCATTTAAAGGTCTAATTAAATGTCTGAAACCTAAAATAAAAATGTGGTTGAAAACACTTAATAGTTGTGATATATGAAAAGCACTGAGCGCCTCTGCTTCAGCGCCAGCCAAAGAGCAAAATCACTTTTGAATGCATTTTGAATGAAAAAAGACGCTACTTTATGCAGCTTTTTACAAAAAAAAAGAGTGAATATTAATTTTATGCCAACTAAATCCATAATGAGTAATTTAGATGCTGTTGAACATTTAATAATTGCTCATCAAAGCTTTAATCAGTGGACAAGAGCAAGGTTTCTGAAATAAATATATAACCTATGCATATTCTGATGATTCATTTCAGAAACATTGCACTTGACCACTATTAAAGCTTTGATAAGCAAATATTAAATGTTGAAATTAATATTGCAATACATACCAATTTGTATAAACAAAAATAAACAAGATCTAAGCTGTAACTGATAATAAATTATAATGTCATAACAGCTGTCCATTATAAATGCAGCACACAATCCTAATAAATCAGTTGTCTCATCTGCTTTAGACTCTGTTTACTCCAAAATCAGCAATGACAAAAGGACAAAGACACACAAGGGCTCAAAGAGTCAACAACCTGTATTCCGCCCTAACAATGTCACATATCCATCAAACTGACAGTAAATGACAGATGAGCAACATCATAATCTCTAAGCTTTCCCATGTTTGAGGGAGAGGTTCATTTGATGGACAGAATCGTCACTGTCCAAAAAAGTGGGAGCGTGTGTGGGAGCGTAATAAAGTTTGTTTAAATTAGACAATTTTGAGATCTTGACTCAAACCTTTTGGGTTCTTGACTCAATTTTAAAAATCATGGGGTGGTGACGGCACAGTGGATAAGACACATGTCTTTGGTGTGAGAAATGCATGCCACCACTGTGTCCCTGAGCAAGACACTTAACCCTTATGCCGAGTTCAGACTGCATGATTTTAGCCACGATTTTGGCTCGCCGACAGGTTTTGAGAAATCGCCGACAAATGCCCGAAATCACAGGCAAATCGGCGCTCGTTCACGCGAGTGACAATCACGCAGTGTGAATGAGCAAAGACGCGAACTGAGAGAATCACTGGTGAGTCGCCGACGCCCGTGAGATATTTGGCATGCTAAATATCTGGACCTGTCGGCGATTCAAAATCCTGCTGTGTGAAAAGTGTTTTGACTGAAAACTACATCGGCGATCACCGGCAGCCAGTGAGAGAGCAAGATACAGAGCAGAAGGGAGTTCGGGGAGGAGTTATAGATCACATATCAACATGATATGGCATTGTTTCAGAAAAAAAGCTACTTCTCGGTCTATTTGGACACAATAAATGGAAGAAAAATTTGTATAATTTGGCAGGAGCACTCGTGTCTGTTTCGACGTTTCATCTGAGTTGTATCACAACCGAGTCGGAGAAAAAAAGTCTCACGTGAGAACTCCGGCTCTTGCACGTGTGGTGTCGCGTTGTTTCCTTTTCACATCTCACGTGTGTTTGTTTTTGAAAACGTAGTTTGCGCTGCAGCGTGCTAGACAGAGTCTGTCGGCGATTTTTACTATTGTAAAGTCATGCAGTGTGAAACCTTGTGTCACCGATCAATCGTCCAGTGTGAACACAGCAGTGACTTAATGCTGGCCAAGATAGTCATGCAGTGTGAAAATAACAGCAACCCGACTACTTTGAAAATCATGCAGTCTGAACTCAGCATTAGTTGCTCCAGAGGCGTGCGACCTCTGACATATATAGCAATTGTAAGTCGACTTGTAAAGTGTCAGCTAAATGAATAAATGTAAAAGTAAATGTAAAAAAAAAAAATGTATGCCACAAAGTTTCTATATAATGAAAAAAAGGTAGGCCTATTCTTCACAGGCAAAATGGGCTTTCAACAAAACTGGGCTGCCTATGCAGCAAAGGCCAACCAATTTTTAAAAATTGGTGCTACCTGACTACATAACACATGAGGAAAAGAGCTGTTGTCTTTCCTTTAGGAAAATAGGTAGGAAAACTTCAAGACACTGACTACGTTTGCATACAGCCAATAATCCGTTCAAAACTGGAATATTAGCAATAACCCGGTCGCGAACGGCCATGTAAACACCGGCAAAAACCCGAATATGCTCATATGCCGGATTTTAAAATTGGGATTTTATACCTGGGGTACCCCTTTCTAACCCGAATTTTTGGTCATGTAAACGCGTATCGGCCATAGACTGTAAAAAGGTATCGGCATATCCCCATAGTGACTTGTGTTCTCCGCATGTTCTATTCGCAAGTAATCTTGGTCGTTTGAGTGGAGAGCTTCTTGACGCATACAAAAAACCATGTGCAGTATACCGGAAGTAAACATGGTGAGACTAGGCGAGACGCAGCACAGCATAGTTTTGGAGCGAGGTCAGTAACGTTACCAGCATCAAAGCACAAACGAAGGCAATCGCTATCTGCCCCAAACTATTCATTATCCATGTGCTGCTGTTGTTGTTGTCTTTGGATACAGGAAGAAGAATCGGAAATGACACATATTGCGTTTTAAGGTTGTTCGTACATCTAGATGCTAACCGCGCGCCTAGACGTACGGTTAGCGACTGCAAAAGGAAATGACGCCTATTGCATCTTAAGGTTGTCCGCACCGTGTAAGACGCTGAACCGCACGTCGCCGTTTACATCCGTAAATTGCAATTCCATGTTTACAGGAGAAACTCTCTCTGCTCTCACATGTAAACAGGTTATTCATAATGTTTCAGAAACCCGAATAGAGACCTTAACCCAACCATAACCCGAAAATTGGCTGCATGTAAACGTAGTCACTGTGCTGTACATGTTGTCGTCCAAGGCCTCTACCAGTTTACTATAGATACGCTTAACCAGTCAATAACGCTTTGCTTTAGTTGGAAAATGTCTAAGCAACCTTTTAGTCGTAATTGTTCCCGGGTGCAAGAATTAAAAGAGAAAACGTTTAGCAGAAGTGAGTTATTTCCAGTTTCCAGTGAACAATTTAGCGCATTGTAGGTTGCAGCTAAAGACTGTAAAGAATCGTAAATATGGAACTGCAATGAAAAATCTGAAAAGCTTCAGTGTTTGTAGTCAGCATTTCCAAACACAGTATTTTAGGTCAAATGGAGGGAAAAAACTGCAAGAAACTGCTGTTCTGTCAGTTCCACCAAACCAAAAACGCTGTCACGTACATGTAAGAAAGATGTTATCATATACATTTTCAGTGTTAAACATACTCTTACAATAGGCTAACAGTTTTGTTAATAACCCTCTGTCGATTAAACTGTCCAGGGCAGGTAAAATGTTTTTGTAGTCTTCACAAAAGCCCTGGAGAACACGTTTTGCACCATCCAGCAGACTTTTGCTCATAATTAATGTGAATTTCTCGGTTAGAGGTAACAGACAACAAGCAAACAAGTTCATTTACATATTCTACTGACATCTAACAAGAAAAAGTGGGGTGAAAATCAGTGAAGCTACACATAAAATGGTTGCATAATGCTTACTTTAATAATGTACAATTACATGAGCTGTTCAATTAATAATATTAATAGGAATTAAAATAAAATTAATTCAAACTAAATCCACAAAACAATCCCGTTATGAGAACCCCTAAAAGGTTCTATAGAAGAAGTGCCTGACAGAAGGTTATATAGAACGTTTTCTTGTGAGTGTATATCAGTATAGATGCGTGTTCCAGAATCAAAACCATCCTAAATCAAATCAGAAATGATTGCTGCACTGTCTACGGTAATGCCTCTGAAAACCCAATAGGATGCACACAGATAAATCAAAATAATAAAGCTACCAGTCAGCTGTACAGGATAGATGTGTCTATGAAAGCTATAAATACAGAGAAATAGTCTAATAAACAGTGAGGGATCTAGCAAGTTTCGAAAACACCACCATTCACAACTGTCACCATCAAACAGGTGACAACACACACTCTCAATTGTGACACACACTTGTTGGACTGCATTTGTCAGTCTTGGACAGTCTGTTTCCCAACGGCACGTCTCACAGCAGCCGTGATCTCCCAACAGCTGCTGTTCTGACGCAACGTACATAACTGCAGGAATTACATATTTTGATACAGCATGTGCATGTGTTTATGATAATGTATGTAAGAGGGAAGGTAGCAGAAAACTCTTTTTAATCTCACTAGCTGAGATTAAAATAACAATTAAATCTAACACAACCGGCTCATTAACAGAACGGGCCAAAACTCATTTGCCAAGACAGCAAGAATAACAGCTGTCATTACTGCTAAACAATATCTGACTCATAATAGAGCGACCCTTTCTGTTGTTAGACACTTAGTTGGTGATCCGAGGTCTGAATTTAACGTGGAAGGTGCGGACAAAGATGAGAATCTTGAAATGAGCGCAATGATAACTTCTGCTGATGCTGTAGATCTGATTCACATACTGGACAGGTGCAGTGAACAGTTAATTGTTGGTGAATGTTGTTAATTATGATGTGTGGGATGAAGAGATTTAGAAAGGAAAGAATGGAAGTAGGGTATAAAAAGAGCATGAAAGCTCAGCTCTTGATAATTAGAGCCCGACCGATAAAGAATTTTGAAGGCCGATACCGATCCAAATATTTGCTGGTTTTAAAATCCGATATTCCGATATATCGGCCGATTTTTTTTTTTTTTTTTTAGAAACCCACAACAAAACATTAACAGATATCCCGAACATTAGTTATTTGTAGTTATTTACGAGTTTTAAATAAAATAATCCGATAATGCATTTTAATAAGAAACTTGTTTCTTTTATTGTCACAACAGAATAGACTGATGATAGTGGCATTAGCTAGCTTTGTGGTTAGCTAGTCTAGGTCATAATTTAGCAATGGATAACGTCATACTGCAAATTGGAAAACATACATTTTCAATATAACAGGACAAGAAGTGATTTAATTGTTATTCAAGCAATGTATGTGTCGTGACCAACTCAATGAGTGTTGCCAACAGGGACGGTGTATAGTGCCCTCCTCTGGTGGACAAACTAAACAACTCCAACTATCATGACATGGTTTAAGCGTGTTTCGATCCGTTTTTATTTTATTTTTTAAATATTAATTTATCGGCCAATATAACTGCTGATACCGATAGTTTGGAAAATGCCTAATATCGGCCTGCCGATATATCGGCTCTGGCTCTATTGATAATGTACTAGGCAATGGCCATCATCAGAGGGAAGTCAATTGGGCCCTGTGACAAGGCCCTTAAATATTTTGTCTCAGGCCCAATATGAACAAGCAACAATACTAGAAGCACCAATAAAGACATTTCGGCTGATACTCCTATCCGTTATTTATTTAC
This sequence comes from Hybognathus amarus, assembly GCA_030378365.1. Classification (NCBI taxonomy): domain Eukaryota; kingdom Metazoa; phylum Chordata; class Actinopteri; order Cypriniformes; family Leuciscidae; genus Hybognathus; species Hybognathus amarus. The sequence continues at coordinate 131,147 of JAQIUQ010004479.1, forward strand.
CAGTAGCGGCTCCTGACCGGACATTTATGTAGGGCAGGTTCTGGGTCCTAGTGCTAGTTTATTACAAAAATGTAAGATTTATATTCTAATCACTAATCACATACCCTACACAAACTCTGAATCAACATGCACCGATGCTAAAATTATCTAATATATAATAATAATTTGTTCACAAACAAGTATTCATTACTTCAATGAACTCATTGTTTCTGCCTTCAATTATTACATTGTTTAAATTGGTACATTTTTATCTAACAGTAATTCTGAAATACTGATTCTGAAAAGGTGAGAAATGATCAGCACTGTAAAAAACACATGATAAATAATTTATGGAAACATTTGTTTTTACTTAGCTTGAACTCATAAAAGTTGAAAATTGCTAAACTTATTTTAAGAAGTTATTAAAGATTCAACTCATTTAAGTTGGTTGAATAAAATTTAGGTTGAAATGACTTCTAAGTAGGGTTGGGTATCGAGAATCGAGTATCGACTTGGAACCGGGACTACATTTTCGTTTTTCCCGGAATCGTTCAAAAGTTAAAATTTCGATTCCTAGTTTCGATATTCACAGTCCGCCGACCGGAAGAAGAAACCGCTGAACAACACCAATGAAGAAGCGTCTACCGGAAGTGTTGGCATAACCGCGCGAGTTCGAACATGAGTAGTTTACGTCAGCAGTCCAAAGTGTGGCTTCACTTTTCTAAAAATAACAAAATCTCGGCAAACTGCTAAATTTGTGACAAAAGGAGAATTTGTAAAAGAAGGAGTATTTCCTTCAGAAAGACCGTTGCTTAGCAAGATTAGCTAAACTTTTGACCCTGCCTCTTAAAAGAATCGGAATCGAAATCGTTCAGGAACCGGAATCGAAACAAGGAATCGAAATTGGAATCAGAATCGTTCAAATTCAAACGATACCCAACCCTACTTCTAAGACATCTAAGTTGATTGTATTAAAAAATTTAAGGTAGCAACTTTTTTACAGCAGTGAAGACAGACAGTGCCCCCTGCAAGCAGCATACCATTAATTCATCACTATAGTGGATTTATTAACAAATTACTTACAGATTATATATTCTGTCCACAGACACTAAGCTACATCTCGCTCTCACTCTCTGCACACACTCGTACAGGAGTATTAGAATAGCCTCGCTCTGTTATTGTGCATTATTCATTGCACATGGCTTGCTCTTCTGACAGGTAGCACAGTAAAACTGCAGGGAGAGAGAGAAAAAGCCAGAAAAATGGGCCAAAAGGATATAAAGAAAAAAGCTTAGCCTGAGCACTTAAAATATGACACATATTAAACACCTCCCCGGCTTCCCGTCATCTGAATGATAGATAAAACTATCTGGTAAAAAGCTCTAGAGTTACGGATATTCTGAACCTTCCCAACTCTCCCAGATGCAGTCCAAGTAATGTCATTTTATTCGTGCTCTTCTCACTATATTCTATCAATCTTCCTTCTTCACCTCATTTCTGGCGGCTGTGCTGTGCATTATGCAGACTTGGTGACCACTGAAAGGGTTGTCGTGACAACCGTTCAAGGTGCACAAAGTGCTCAAGGTCTTATTGGAAACTCAAAGTGCTTTTCTGATTTGTTTAAAGGCTCCTGCAATTTTAATGGTTTACAGATAGCGGTGATGGGGTAACTATGTTGATTTCCAAGTTACCTAGTTGTTGGTTAAACAAATCTAAAGCAGTTAAATTAATCTAAAGCTATATTTTTAAACAGTGTTGGGGAGTAGTTAACTACAAGTAAGCGACGACGCTACTAACTTAACTACATTTTCAGTAGCTTGGCAGTAGCTTAGTTGCTTTTTAAACAGTGTAGCTTTTCCAGTAACTAACTACTTTTGCAGCAAGTAGCGGTGTAGCGCGAGCAAAAGCTACATTGCGTTTGTCGAGCCTGCGCGAATCAGCGCGATGCAAGGATATTCTTCTTGTTAGATTACAAACTCATTTTTTGCCATTACCGCCACCTGTTGTTTAATCACGGATCTTGCGGCTAACGGTTCACTGACGTACGGAAGTGGGTTGACACCTTTTACAGTCTTTTATGGTTGACACACCCATATTATGATTATCCATGATGGAACAAGACGTGACGGCAGATTTGGAGGATGGAGAAACAACTAGCTTAATTCCCATGGCCTTATTTGTCCAAGTTCAATCGATATTTTTGAGAAAATGTTCTACATGCAATTTACGTTGGATGTATATTTTGTTCTTGGCAATGTTGTAGGCTATGCAATTTGCATTTTTGAGGAACAGTCTGAGATATTTGAGTGTTTGTGTGTAATAAAACAATACTCTTTGAAATCATAATTGCATTGCCTTGTTTTAAACACTAAATATTTTACTTAAAACATTCCTCAGACACTTATTCAGTTAGTTATAATATACGTTGTTCAAAAAAAAGCAAAAGTAGTTTCAATGTAGCTAGCTACTTTTTGATAGTAACTTGTGGTGTAGCTAACCACTTTTCCAAACGGGTAGCTTGACTGTAGTTTAACTACTTTAACTTATGAGTAGCTTGTAGCTTGTCAAACTACAGTTTCAGAGTAGCTTCCCCAACACTGCTTTTAAAAACGTAGTTCAGTCATGACAACTCTCGGAGAGTTTGTAAAACATTGTATCAATGTAAATAGAATGTAGGCAGGACCTGATTTCACCAAGTGCAACATGTTCCTGGATCAACATCTTTGTTGATACTGGAACAACATTCCAATCAACCATTCAGATTTGAGAAAAACCGTTTAGGTCAAAGTTAGGTGCTTCTACATCAGTTACACACCTATCATTTCCTCTTATTTTAGGGATAACTTATGGGTAGGGTTAGGTTCAGAGCTAGGAATATGGTTATAATTATATTTTTGCAACATATAATGTTGTTCAAGGATCAACAAAATATGTTGATCCATGAATGCATCTAACCAGGACGTGCCTACATAGATTTGGTTTTGGCAGACTAGATCTGCTACGCTACCACAGCTGCTGCAGCAGAGCAAGTATGACTTGCTTTTGCTAAATGCTTGGAACACAAAATGAATGGAAACACACTGCTGCAAGAGAGAGAGGGAGACACCTTCGTAACAGATTTTTTAAATGGATGCAACTTTATTGGGACATTACTCATGCCTGTCTTTAAAGCCCAACCTTACACCTACTCCTAACCACAAAACACTTTTTCCAGCTACTAAATACCCATTAGGCACTTTATTTCCACTTGTTGAGTATGTATTTAAAGTAAACTCCTCTCCAAGCTGATATGCAACTGGAAAATAATAATGTTCCTAAGCCAGCAGGGTGGGCTATTCGCACTTGGTGTAAATAGACCTTCCGTAATCATAAATGCAAAGCTGCCAACTTTTGAGTTTAGCTTGGCGTGAGATTTCTCCAACCAACATTAATGCTAACTAGGGTTGGGCCGATGGACGATGATGACAGACATCACGATGTTTAGACGGCATTGGCCGTCACAATGTTTAGATGCAGAGCGTGCCGAAATTCAAATCGCCGATGAGATATAGAGGAAATATCTATTGCAAATGAGCATGTGAGAATGACCCGCATCCCCCCTACCTCACCGATGTCATCGTTCATCGCGATGTTTCACTGTAGACATCGTCCGATGCCAAATTGGTAGACATCGCCCAACCCTAATGCTAACATGAAAAACTCACAAAGACTGACGCTACGTCCACATTAATCCGTATACATTTGAAAACGGGGTTTCGTCTAAAAGCGCTCTTCGTCCACACTGAGCGTTTTCAGGCGTTTTCGACGTTTCAGTGTGGATGAGAAACATCTAAATTCACTTTACTGCGCATGCGTGAAACTTCACAAAAGCTCACTGAGATGATACAGATGGGAAAATAAATAATAATGTTATCGCACAATAACAGGATAATTTTATTTAGCAAAATATCTCACCATCACTGATGCATCCAGGTCGCATTCAGTCACCATATGTTTGGTCTAAAACGCAACTGCTCTCCTGTTTTGCCGCAGGACAGCAAATTGAAGTACATTATCTGTCATCTTTGCAGTACTGTGCTATGAGGAACAGCACATTAAGTAACATAGAAAGTAACATATTTTAGCAATAGTGCAAAAATGAATAACCCATAACAGGCACAATACCGATAAACATGAATATCTATTGATACTACATGGATCACATGACTAAACTTACATCATCGTTTTGAAATACCTTCGGTTTCACTGTCCACACTTCACCGCGAAAACGGCATTCTCAAATTTATCCACTTTGGAGAGCGTTTTTCAAACGAATACGTTTTTGTTGACTTAAAACGACATCTCAGTGTGGACGGAAGGCCGGAGAAAAATATACGTTTTTAAACGAAAACGTATTAGTGTGGACATGGCCTGAAACACAGGGCTTAAAAACAGGGGGTGTGGTTAATGGGAAACCCCTGGGATGACTAAAAGACAGACAGGAAACCACTAGACATGAGATAAATCCACACCGTGACAAATGGCTGCTGACAATTTAGCTTTGCCATTATAATTTTTCGTATAAAAGAGTATTTCACAGTGGCAACTGGTAAATGCGACCATAAATACAAGTAATAAAACTAGAAACATACTGATTTATGTAAATGAGCCAAATACAAAGTGATTTGGCTACAAAAAGAGTGTAAATGCCTCAAATTGAAAAGTGAATAATTTTAACAAATTCCTTTAATGAATCATTTAAACAAACCTATTCACTGAAATGAATCGTACTTTCGAAAGCCACATTCGAAGAGTTTGTTTGGTTTTAAAGTTGTGAACATAGTTTATTGACAAAATATCACTAATTGAACGGCTTGGTTAGATACAAGGCTACTTGTTGGGGAAAGTTATCTTGTTTCTAAAAAATATACACTAAGCTGTCACTCTGCTGAAAAGTCAAGTTACTGTAGTAGCATCGCTACTTTTAGTCAGGGTTCACACTGCAAGTTTGAGTTGTTCAATCCTCGTCTTTATCCTCCTTAACCGCCTGCACTCAAATTCACTGGCTTCTGCTGCAAATCACCTTAAATCCTGACTTTAATGGTCTCCATGACTACTGAAATCATGCTTCATGCCATCTTTGTTATTGTTCTTTTGCGCAGAGCTGTGACCACTTCACCTTCGAAATCTGATATTGACATTTAAACATTTAAAAAGTAATGTGAACAAAGAAACAAATCGAACCTGATCAATAGGCACAAAGACATTACAGTGTGAATGTATCCTTAGTTATGGTTACTAAAAGGTGTAACGTCCCTGAAAAGAAACATGAATACAGATTGCAAAAGGATGGGATAAGAATACCCATGAATCAGCTGTGAACTCCTACACAGGTTTTTTGTCATTCTGCCATGACACCACCTGCGATGAGGCTCTTAATATGTGTGTGTCCACCATTAAATCGTCTTTTTCTCTGCCGCCACTTAATCTCAAAGCCAGGGAGCTTCTGGAGATGAGAAATTCATCAGTTAAAGAAACCCTGTCTTAGAATGACCAATCTTGGACCAACAGTGGATTGTCCATAAATACAGTCTTCCACTAGCACATGCTCTGACTTGTGATGTACACACATACAACATGAGTTTGGATCTAGATCGACTCATTTCCCAATCCCACTCCCTTCTCATCTCCTGATTGTATCCATCCAGACATCTGTTCACAATCCTTACAATAAAAACACATTTGTTTTATACTCTTTCAAGTACATTTTAATGCATGGGAAAGAATATAATAGCATGTAACCATTTCTAAAACACCAGAGAAATTGAATAGTTTAAAGTTTTTCCTTTCTTTGCTCAGGAGACTTAACTGAGTTCTCGGTTTCATTGAAGTACCAGCTAATGGGAAGATCAAATTTCACTGACTTCAAATCTGAATCTTCAAATCTCATTCAGTCAACTAAACAAATCTTCCAATATGATTTACATTTTTAATAAGCAAATCCACCAAACATGTCCACATACGCGGATTCTGTTCATATTCGTAATAATCCCTTTATTCTCAGATGTTTCTTCTAAAATTCCTTTTAAGAGAAATGGACACAAATGCCACCTATATAAAGATATAGAGCTATAAAAAAGTAAAATGTTGATATTACAGCTCAGATAATTAGGGACAACAACATGACATCATGACTTTTGCGTAAACACGGAATCACTCAGACGTTAATGGCGTAGCCGTGACATACACGTGGATACACGCGCATAGCTGAAAATGCGTACAGATAACACGCCACTTGACTTAAAAGTGGCGTGTTATCTATACGCATTTTCAGCTATCCGTGTATCCACGTGTATCTCTACGGCTACGCCATTAACGTCTGAGTGATTCCGCGTGTCAGTACACGCTTTTAAATGTCTGAGCGAAACGAAGCAAAATGTACATCTACATTTGGGGAGTGATTTTTTTTCGTAGGATGGTAGGGGAACACTCATAAATGCCATTAACCCCAGTGAGGGGTAGGTTTAGGGAAGGGGTTGGGGTAAGTCATATATTTATAAATACAGTAATAACGTTACGTCGACGGCATTCAGTAAATACGCTGAAAAGCGATAATACGAAATCAAAAATCAGAGAAATTAACTCATTGTCCCTAGACTGATCTCATGAAATTGCGTATGTATGACACGCCAATTCTTATTTCCATTTTTGGCATGCTATCAACATAGCATGCCAAAAAAATTGCAGATGTATGACACGCCAATTTCTATTTCCATTTTTGGCATGCTATCAACATAGCATGCCAAAAAAAATTGCGGATGTATGACACGTCAATTCGTATTTCCATTTTTGGCATGCTATCAACATAACATGCCAAAAAAAATTGCGATGTATGACACGTCAATTCGTATTTCCATTTTTGGCATGCTATCAACATAACATGCCAAAAAAATATGCGTATGTATTAGGGATATGCACAAATATCGAATTTTTCGAATATTTGATATGTAATTATTATTCGAAAAATAAAATACTATTCGAATTTTGAATACGTTGCTTTGCTGGCCGTAAATGCAGTGAGTCCATGATAAATCCTAAAGAACTAACTCGCAGTTACAATTAAATGCACTGGATGGCGCTGTGGAGTGTGTTAACAAGTTGTCTGTATTTGATCATATAATGTTGTCGTCTGCCACGCGAAGTTTAGAATTAACGTTACTTGAAAAGGATCTTACTAAACGGAATTAATTTTGATCAAATGAATTAATTAATCTGAGTTATGATATCATCACCATGAGAAATCACATGAAATCCAAACAGTTGAGTGAGGAAAGACAGCTGTTCATCATTGCATCACAACTGCAGGTAAGCGCAGCTGGACCCGCGTGATCAAAGATGTTAACTTATCTAATAGCAAAATGATTTTGAGACACTTATTTTAAGTTTCGTTGGGGGAGACCGGTTTAAGAACAGAAAATGCAAAGTGCTGTTAGAAACACCGTTCTCTTTGTGTCTCTGAAACGTCTGTCAGCGCCGCCCCTGCATGTAACGTTAGATATTATTGTTTTTCTCAACATAAACGTGAAACAATATAAAGACGATAATCAGTCATTTGGTGACTCGTGTGTGTATAGGTGTACGTTCTGTACGATATCTGACGCAATCTGCTTTATTGGGGTTTTTTTCCGCTCGCGCTGCTTGAGCGTGCTTTTAATAATGCTTTTATTAATATTTTGTTTACTCATAGGCCTACGGTTTAATGTTTTCAACTAAAAGAAAACTTTAATTACTATTGTAAGCTTGTTGTGTATTGCCTAATTGTAAGCTTGTCCAGAAATGGTGACAAAAACGTAAAAAAAAAAAAACCTTAAAAATAACGTCTTTTTCGTTAAACATAATTTAAATAAACGAATATTCGAATATTCGATTTTTATGAGCCAGAATATTCGAATGCAATATTTTAGAAAAATGCCCATCCCTAGTATGTATGACACGTCAATTCGTATTTCCATTTTTGGCATGCTATCAACATAACATGCCAAAAAAAATTGCGTATGTATGACACCCCAATTCGTGTTTCAATACAAATACAAATTGGCGTGTCATACATACGCAATTTCATGAGATCAGTCTGGGGACAATGAGTTAATTTCTCTGATTTTTTATTCCATAATCCTGTCAGAACAAGAGCAGTTGACATTCTCTGCAACTTTTTCTGAAATTTTACCTCTTGTAAGAATTTAGACTAGAAGAATGTGAGATAATATTTCAGACTTGGTAAATCTGTGTGCAGTTTGAGATGTTGTTGAGATATCTTCTGTAACTCTATTGAACACATAAGACTACTTTTCTTTCCTAAAATAATGACAACAAACTTGACTTGGACCATCACAGACGCAACAACATTTCTGTTCTCCAATCTACCTGGTTGTTTATAACAGCGCCCAAGCAGTAACACCTGATCATGAATCCCATTTTCACATCAACCATCTGCAAGACACTCCTGCACACCATCAGAACTTGCGTCTCACGACCTTCGTCAGGCATCAACTATCTAAAAACTGGTTTGTGGTTGCTCTCAGTTATGACTCTTGAGTAATGATCTGAATCCCAGAGCATCAGCAGAGGAACCCAGGTGTTTCCCACCAAGTGTGTCTCCTAACAGATGCTCTACTCCCTGCAGACACATAACAATTGTTCAAGTGAATCTGTTTTCCTCCCATCTGTAAAGCCATGCAGCTCTTGGCCAGTTTGATTGATTAATTTTTTGGGGTGGCCTTGTTGTGGTGGTTTCATTCCTTATAACCTACAGACAATCTTTATATCATCATCCTGAAAAATGTGAGCACTGACAGACAGGATCCAGCGCACAGTCTCTTACTGAGTACATACTGTATTGCTACCTTTCTGGAGTGTTTTGCTGAATATTTCCCTATATACTGCGGTTCTTCAGTTCTATAAAGTGATTCAGAGATGACTCACACCCTTTACACCCACTGACAGCACACAAACACACTTTTACACTTTTTCACAGGAGGGAAGAGTCGCCCTGAGCCAAGCCACACACCCACACACCCGCCCCTCGAAGCTGCAGCCCAGGACGCAGTGCTAAAGCTCTGCGTGTGTGTGTGTATTATTATTCAAAGGTCTTTAACCTCGCTTTCTTCCTCTCGTTCTCGCTCTCTGTATTTCTGTCACACACACGCAGTCAATCCTCCCCAGCTCTGCCACATGTCATATGAAATACAATATTCATGTGTTCCCTTAGGACACACCCCGGGGACAGGCCTGGAATCCCCAAAATGCCTTGGAGAGCCCGGTACGTGTGTGCGAGTACATGCTCTAATGACCTCCATAAGTGCGTGCTATACATTTTCCACTCAAGCACACCAACATTAGCCTCATAAAACATCACAAAAAGTATCAAACCAAACCATTGTGAGCTGAAAACCGCTAAACGACAGCATGTCATTTCAGGCAAACATCCCAAAAAGCAGCTAAAGCACCTTCCTACATGACGATCAATTACGAGATGTGAAGTGGAGCGAGAGAGCCGCGCCGTAACACGGTCTTTCATCTTTCTGTCAAGATATTTCAGCTGAAGAAGCGATTCTTTTTTTTGCTCGTTTGTTAAAAAAAGTTTAAGTGAAGGATGCCAAGAAGGAAAATGAGTTCAAAGTGAATAAGTTGAAATTCTTGAAGGGTTTTGAATTATATATAGGGCTGGCCTATTCATTATATCTACGTGCATGTAGCAGCCGGAGGGTTAATATCTCAATTGTTTACTATAGACAGGCATGATATAGATACTGCTGCAAGCTTCTCAGATTTTTCTCCACAATATGGCTAGGCTATATCTCACTGTATTGAATCATTTAATTTGTTTCTCTTTTTATTTAATAATAATTATAGTAATACACCAACTTTGTGTCCAATTATTTCCTTATTTCCTGGAAAGTACAACAAACTGCGTTTTGATGTCAATACCAAAAAGAAGTGTCTGTTTATGCTCTTAGGTAGTGACCTTTTTTTTGCACTGCTTTTGCTATAGAACTATCAAAGATGAAGAACAATTTATTACAAATATTAATTTATTCACAAATATTATTTATCAAGGGATATATTCATTTATATTTAATAATATAATAAATTAATAAATTAGTTTTTAATAAATAAAACATATCAATAATAAAATATATATATATATAATTAAAAAATAATAAATAATAAATAAATTTTAAAAAATTACTTAATTTTAATAAATTAAAAAAATTATAATAAATTAATTTAATATGAATTTATCAAGGGATAAATTAATATTTACAAATATTAATTTATCCCTTGTACAATCAGATTGTTAAATACTCATCATTTAAATTTATATGTAGCCTACTGTTGTGTGTTCTTATTTATCTTGTTTTATATTGGTGTATATTTTTATGTGTTTATTACGCTGCATACAAATTGCTCGGGATCTTAATAAAGTTGAACATGAACTGGCGTGTTAGTGAATTTATTTTTTGGACAAAACATGCAAAACTCTCAGGGGAAAAGAGAATATAGCCTACATGCATATAGGGGTGTAACGATACACAAAACTGACGGTTCGGATTTTCCCACGGTTTTGACGTATCAGTTCGGTTTCGATTCGGTTTAGAAAGCTAAAATTTCTTTTTTTTCTAAAGTGGTTTAATGAAAAAAAAGTTCTTTGTCTATAAATTAATTCAATTACAATTAAACATTTCACAAGGATTAAAAAATAATCTGCTAATGCTTTAAACTATATAGGGAGCCGCACATTACTATAACATTAAAAGTTGTAGCCTAGACTTTTAACCTAAATTCAGATGCTATTTATTTTTTAGATATAATCAACACACAACACATTGTATGAAAACATGTAAACTGAACATAAGGGAGTTTTTACATTAACTTGTGTTTTTACTCTAATAATTTACACAGTTGTCATTTTCATGAAAGATATTTTAAACATACATTAAATAATCAAGATATCATTAACAGGTTAAGTAAAATATAATATGCAGGCTAAAATAGTGCATTTATTTAGTGCAAAAGTTCATTAATAGGAAGTTATGGACACTGAATGACAGCTGTTGAGGTAAATAAGGCTAGTGACAAGCTATGCTGTTTTATTGACGTCTTTCCGCTGCTGAAACACTGATTGAGCGATTACACGAGTTATTATGCCTTTCAGTAAGTATACTGTATCTTTCAACATACCTTCAGGTGTCTTTTCTGTAACTGAGGAAGAGATGATCGGGTTTACTCGCGCGCTGCGCTGCCGCTTGAGATGACGAGCCTAGGACAGCGATCTGTCACGTCACATCAAAGAGCGCCAAAACGCCATTTATTGTTTGAATTTCAAGATCAAATAGACAGAATTTGAAAGATTACTCACCTCGCTTATTATCGAAAGTAACAAAACACGGAGCTTGTTATTTGGTGTTAATGGTGGTTAGACTACAAAACTGAATTCGTTGTGTACAAGACATGAGGTCCATTGAGCCGGGCTGGGTGGGGCCGGGGTAGCAGGGGGCGGGGCGTGTTCGGTACGCAATGACAGTTTCGCGATTCGAATCGTGAGTTCAGTTTCGCGGTTTTTCGGTTCGGTTCGAAAATCGTTACACCCCTAATGTTATCAAAATGTAAAAAAAGTATTAACCACGCAGAAAAAAACAGGGGGGGGTGAATAACAAATAAAGACCAGTACTGCAACATCTCTTACTAGTTGCTTGCGCTATTTGTTCTGACCAGAGCGGAAGAAGATTACCACGACAATTGCGTATTTTCGGTCTCGAATACAGAAGTTGTGAGAAAGGTCCATCCCCTTAAAGATAATCATCACAATCGATCTATTTTAGACAATTGACATATTAATATTTAATTATAATTCTTGTGATTGATTATTGATAGTACACGTTGCATTCAATCGTTCATACAGAACATTGGCAACTCACTCCCTTAAGGGTAATTTTATCATTTGTAGGTGATTCCTGATCACGTTTCATGATTAGTTATTAAAATTATATTCCCTGTATCTGAGCTAATAGGTGGTTCCCTACAACAAATATATTCAAAAGAAAAGTAAAAAAAGTTATCAAAGTTGATATTTAAATGAGCACAACATAGTCTAATGATCCATAAAAGAGATATCGCTCAGTCATCTTTATCTATTCATCACAGGCATTCGTGTGATGAACTACTCTCAGCTGAATTGATTTTGATACCAAAATATCTCAGTAGGTGATTCAGCACTTGAATGGTCCATCAGCACATTTATAAGCTCCAGTGCACAGCTTCCAGTGTCGCTTGGTTATTATATTGAACAGTCCTCTGAGGCAATGGCTCTATCTAAAATAGTGCTGCCTTCTAGTAAAACCACAAGCCACAAAAGCACAGCAAAACCAGGTCCACAGTCTAACTGGGAAACCACAGATGCTGGTTCTAGTTTAGCCAAAGTGCTCCACCCTGATCTTTACAGAGATGGAGGTATTGGCATCAGAGACGGGCCTCCAATCAGAAGCTGAGATGTTTATTTCTCTGTTCCCTGGAACGTGTTGGCGCGCACTGCAGATACATGGACTTTTCTACAAATAGAGCCTGAAACAGTAACAGTAAATAGTTATATTTTGCTCATAACTTTTTTTGTTTAATCGTTTTGTTTAAATTGTTACGTAACATTTCTACAATAGCAAAAATGAGAGTTGTGCCTCTGTTGCTTTTACCAAAGTATACCGTATTCAAGGAAAGTGATGCACACAGGTCAGCCAAATGGAGATGATTATACATACAGCAGCACTTATGGGAAACAGCAAGAAAAAGAGAGATAGAGAGATAGAGAGATGGAGAGAAGAGGCTTGCTGCCTATGAGAGTTTGTAAGGCTGCAGTGATGTGACAGAACTTGATTAGATCTAAAGCCCTGCGGTTGGAAAGCTAATCAAGAGGAAGGAGCAGGCATTCACACCCACAGACACCCTGAAGATGTGTTTCCAGCTGTTGCATTCCGAACACTGGAAAAAAATTGTTCAATCTTTAAATAGTGATGACATGAAGACAACAGCTGGCTTAATTATTTCAAGTCAATGTCTTGAGTGAACTTAAAAGGACTGAAATATGCCATCTTTACAACAATTACAAATTTAGGTTAAGTATCTGTAAGAAGTTCTTCAATGCAAATTATAATATTGTGTCATAATATGTGCTTATGACACGCATGGAGAGCAAAATGTCACATGAATAGTCAACTGGACAAAAACAAGACCAAAACCACATGCAAAAATACAACTGGTCATTTTAGTAAAACATGAGATATTAGGCAAAACACAACATTGCGATTTATCTTGTATTTTTGTTATTGTATCCTAGATATTTTGAATGTGTATCATATTGCAGTTCAAATCACAAACACAATATTAAATGAAATGATTATAATGTGATAAATCTGGCAAAAGTTGAAGCTCTAAATAATCATACAGAAGCAAACACATTGTGATTTGTTGGTTTGCAACATCTGTTTGATAAACCTTTATACCAAGACACTGAGGCCACGGTATTTCAGAACAGAGCAATCGTTCTGTTAAAGCTTTAAGTCTCCAGGTTACAGGCTGATTTCCTTCTGTATCCTTTGTCCCATCTTTCCTAAACACTGTTTATTAAATGCCCAGCATGGCTCTGAGACACCACAGCAACTGCATAGAGGAAAGTCATTTATTGAAAGTAATATATGTTTTTTGGACCCCATTGACTTTCACTGTACACTTTGAAAATGAATGCGCTTTATCTAATCACAATATAACAAGCAATATTATTAATTCAATTTAACAACAGGATTGAGTAATAATTAATCAAATTAATTCCTTAAAAGTTAACCATTTAAAATGAGTAAAACGTACATTTAAGTCACCATTATGGTGATTGGTGTTTGTTTTAGGTTTGTTTTAAAATTACGTTTTACTCCTTCCGTGATTCTGCTTGTTAACATCAGGTGTTTTCAATGTTGGAGTTCTTAATTAAGAATGTAGGAGTTCTTAATTAATCTTTGACGTCTGTCTGTTATTCAGATGTTTTTGTTTAATTTATAGGTGTAAACTTTACTCATTTTAAATGGTTAACTTTTAAGGAATAATTTGATTGGTTATTACTTAATTCTAATTTGTTCAATTTAATTAATAATATTGCTTGCAATCTGTTGCCACAATTTTATTCATTAGATAAAGCATATTCATTTTTACAGTGTATGGGCAAACACGTTTTCAAATATTTTACAGAATATCGTCTTTTCTGTTCCACACAGGTCTGGAATGACATGAGGATGACAGAATATTCATTTCGGGGTAAACTATCTATCTCTATCATTAATAACTGAAAATCTGTATTGGGAAAGAAAAAGAAAGATTGTTATTTTGCTAAAAATTAATGTACCACCTCCGTTAACTAGCACACAAATCTACAATAAGAAAAAACATGCAGGTGCTACACTATAAAATACTATTTTAGTTTTCATACTACAAAATTGAATGTAAGATTCAATGTGTTACTTGCTTTGTAATTGTTTGTGAAATTTACTAGCAATTTCTATGTGAAAATTGTTTCAATACAAACATTTTTTTCAGCGGATCATTGCATCTGAGGTGAATTACTCTGTTCGGCATGGGCAAAATTGCTCCTATTTTCACATGATGGACACTTTAAAAAGTGTCACAGAGAAAGGACAAAGCAGATGTCCAATGTTTTATTCCAAATGTTTTGCTGATTCTGAGATTGTGGCACTGCAGGCAGTCTTCAGAGCACAGATACACTATTAGCAAGACTTTAATAACGGCATTTACAGAGGGCCATAGAGGGGGTGTGCTGAGTGTAATGTGTAGGCCTGGGGAGGTGCAATCAAAACACTCAAAAACTCTCTGAGTCACAAACTGAAAAATAGATTATAAGTCACAGATGCAGTTTGACCTAAAGCTGATGTATGTACCCCACCAACACACACGCACACCAAAGAAGCCTGAGCCTCCACTACAATTTAGCCTGAACCAGACTGATTCAGCTACATCCTGTCTCCCTGTAAGCTGCATTAGCCGTGCTATTAAATGAATCTTCTCTTCACAAGCAGGTAAAATTTCATAGCTCTATTTCCAGGTTATATGCTTGTAATTGGGACAGTAAGGGTCAAAACCAAGCCGCTAATGTGACTAGGTAGATTTTATAGCTTATAGATACACATCTGAAAGGATAAATCATGAGACAAATTAATAGAGAGCACACCGATAAATTTGATTGCAGTAACCGGCAGCACTAGGCCTAGTAATTTGAATCAAAAATGAGGGCAAATATCCCTCCTGATAAAGCCTTCTTCTCTGATGCTTGATGCCCACAGATGCTCACATTGACGCACAAATGCGTCAAGACACAAATACGCACAAGACACAAACACTAAATGATTTTAGTACACATGCAAAAGTCCACAGCTTAAAAATAGGGTAGGCAACTATCAGCGCTGCTAGCAATAGCAAGCTAGATTTGAAAGCATAAGATCCCACCCTACCTTTATGCCTGGTTCAGATTACACGATTTTAGCCTGATTTTGGCACGATCCGTTTGATGTAGGGTCGATCGTATCATCTCGTATAGTGTGTCATAGTGGGCGACAACCTACGTCGCGTCTGCGATGCTTCACGACATCACGACAAAAAGACTAGCATGTTTAATTTTTTTAACGGTCGTCCATGACGGTTCCCTCACATGTATGAGGTTGACCAATAGGAGCACAGAAGCTTTTCCGTACACAACTTTCAAAAATGGCGAAACGAAAGAGGTTGCACCAGTTAGGCTAGCACCAGACGATGGTGCTAACGTTAAAACTAAAAGTCAAAATATATAAGAAAACAATATTTTACCTCAAGTTCTATATGGAGGATTGACAGCCCATAGTGTCCTCTTCAAGCTATCCAGGAACGTGTCCATTGTCTAGTTTTCTTTCTTTTTTTACTTTTTTCTGATACAACACTCACTGCTTCATCCATTGTTTGTTTACGTTCGTTTCCGGAAATCACCAAGGCATCATATACAACGTTTTTGTCAAAGTGTAGACATCCAACGCACATGAGGGCCTGAAGTTAACTTTTTCGGCCACCGGCCACTGTGGCAGGTGGATTTAAAAATTCACCTGCCACAGAGACTTTTTACCAGCCATTTTAATTTTTTTTTTTTGCCTCATAAAGGTGAAAAAAAATGGGAATTTCACAATATTGTTCTTTAACTTGTAAGAATACACATGTAAGTGCTGTCAAGTAAACATAACTTAAACAGAACTTTACTGAGGCTATGTCATTGTTTCTTATAGTCTTCCGTAATAATCGTAACATTACCGTCATGAGTGTGTTGTTCCAGACTGCACACACACAGCAGCTGATCTTGCTCGTTGTTTCGCCTCCCGGGAGATGTAGTTCATTGATGGTTTTTCACATAAAACTAAAAGTTACTCTTCTGTTTTATGACAAACTGCGAACTTTCTTGGCTTTCATAATTATCTTTTAAATTGACAAACATCATATGTGTAATCCAGGACACAGTTCAGACGGAATGAAAAGAGAAGTTATCTCTCGCCATTGACTACCATGCATTATTTTTCCAAAATAAGGTCCCATGAACCGAAAGCGGACTTAGGCTCTCTATTGATGCTAAAGGGTGCCATGTGGATATCTACACTTTGGCAAAAGCGATGTATATTACGCCTTGGGATGAGAACGGGCTGGATATAATAATACTATACTGTATATGAATACATTAAGACCACTTAAATTAGTGATTGCTATGAGGATGTGAAGAGACTTTCAACCAGCATAACATAAAAATCTCCTACCCTGCCTTTAAAAACAGAATTTTGTTCCAGATAAAGCTTTGACCTATTCAGAATTAAGGAGACCAAATGTATTAATCTGTCAACAATCAATGTTCCTCATCAATAGAACTATTACTACTATAGTAACTTTACATAGGCTTCAAGTGAACCAATGCAAAAGTCTAATAAAATGGCACAATTTGCTGCTTTCATTACCTCCATCTTTTGCACATATCCAGAGGTGTTATTCTTATATTCTCACATATTTCTATCATATTAGCTCTAAGACATGATATTAAGAACACGTTTGACTGATATCATAACAAGCCTTATATCACAGATCTGTGAATCATTATCCCACTGGGACGCACTAGAATCCTGTCATACAACCTCGATAACTCACTGCTCGATTTGTTATTCTGATGACGAATCTGGACACGCCGCCCACGCCCACGAGAGAAGAGAAGGCGCGTTAAGGCCCCTCGCCTCCGCGCGTCAAAGATTCTGCTTTTTTTTCCTTCAGCTAGCTATACATGAGGATGCACATTCACATTACATTAATTATCACCATTAAATTTGGATTACCAAATGGAAATGGTGATTTCTAACGCTCCGTGACCAGTATTCCCATTATTAGCAGTGCATGTCGGAGTTCAAGCTCCTTTTATGAAATAACAAAGTTAAATTCTAACAGGTTATTTGTGATTATGGATAAGTAGCCGATAGGCTCTCTTTAGTTGACCGAATTATGCGAGTTAGCATATGTAATATGTATTAATCAATGGCTTTAAGGGCGTTCGACATTTTAAAGGAATTACTGTCAGGGTCAGCAAGTTTCTGTCGAGGTTTGTAACATCAGTGCCCCATATCTAACACTCAGCTATTTTAAAGACAGTTTAACAAAACTTTAAAGTTCTTGTGACGTGTAACTCAAAAATAAAGATAAATAATTACATTATTCGTGTTGTCATACCATCCCATACCGATCCTAACGGAAAGCGCTCGAGCAGCGAACTGTTGCTATGGTTACCTCCTCAGGCAAACGCGACTCTGTTCTGTTCGCTTGAGGTTATTAGTGCTTTCTGACTTGTAAAATAACTTTTGTGTGTACTGAACTAATTTACACACAAACATATAGTTATCAGTAAAATAAGACAGACTACTTTCAAAGTTTTTGTTTGACTTCCTTTGAGGGGCTCAAGCCACTCAAGTGAGTTAGAGACTAACAGTCCACCAATAATTAATTCGCTAACATTAATTTGAGACACCTGTAACCTTACGCTTAAGAATACGTAACTAGATCTGATATATCAATACAAATATAATAGGCCTACCCTGCGCCATTCGATTAGTATACTAAATAATGGGCTTTAGGGACCAAAACGCATCACGTACCTTTCATCCAGTCCACAACTTGACTGGGCTCCATTTACTAACAGGTTCCATGACGAGAGCCATCGCGAAACTTTCTGTGGTTGTCCCCTCGACACGGATGTTGGTGTGGTTTCACGCAGCTCTGGGGAGCTCAGATCGGTGGTCTCACGTTAAGCGCCTAGATGTGGCCCCCGGTTACGCGATTTCATCCCATCCAGAATTGCGCATCCAAAAGCGTCACACCGAACGACATCAAGCACATTCCTAACCCTTTACTCCAGCAAACTCAAGCGTTTCTTATTATTAACACCCATTTCTAAGAGCCCAAACCTGGTCCCTGTTTCAGTTCAGATCCTGGCATTATGTGCCATGCTCTGCCGGGTCCCCAACAGTCGCGTCTTCATGCCATGCACCAAATGCAGTCTCTCCTGTTTCTCCCTTCGTTTTCTTCTCTTCTCGTGGAGTCTGTACCTTTCAGAGGTGGACTACTAGCGAGTATGTAGAGTGAGACAGAGAGAAATGAGCGGTGTACCACGGGGACTCAAGTGAACGTCGCTTTCAAATGCAGCGGCGAGCGTTGATTCAATTGGGCGCGCGCTCCTCCTGTGGGTGGTGCGGCAAAGTGAATTTGACTCGCGCGCTCGGTTTATTTCCCACGAGGATAAAAGGCTTTCGGCCGTATTCATTTTAATGAGGGCACGCTGGTTCGTCCTGCTTCAGAAACTCTGTAAAAACAGTGCACGCAAAGTATTTGTCTGGAATATATAACGATGCTCATAGAGGCGCTATATTTGCATATGACTTGGGCACTTGGGACTATGTTATGTGGTCTAAACCAAAATTATGGAGGAATATGGTAGCATTAACCATATGAGTGACAAGAATAACTCAAAGATTTATAAATGGGAGTTTAACCGGGGCTAGTTGTCACACGTTTCACTCCAGTGTAATTCTCACGGTAGGTTTATTTTTGAAAGTCAATTTCTGTACAAGAACATAGCCTAAAGTCTTAAAAAGTTATTAAAAATTTCGATTTGAACACAAATTGCCCAGGGAAGCGAAACTAGATGGCCAAGTTGTCTCAATACAAGGAAACCTGTCATTAAAAAGCCTATTTCAAACTTTTCTGCAAAATGTAAAGACATGGCATTCATGAAACACGGATAACACAAACCTATTGGTTTTGGACAAAAAAATGACCTTGATCCTAGAATGAATTTTGCAAGAAACACTAGGTTTTTGAAACCAACAAAGCCATTATTTACAAAACATAAATATCAGTACTTTACAATTAAGGTCTTATTTGTTAATATCAGTTCATGTACAAATTAACATGAACTAACAATGAGCAATACATTTGTTACAGTAGCCTATTTGTTTTTTCTTCATCTTTGTTAACGTCAGTTAATAAAAAATACAGTTGTTCACTGTTTGTGTTAGTTCACAGTACATTAATGTTAACAAATACAACTTTTGATTTTAATTATTTAGTGGTAAATGGTACATTAACATTAACAAATATTAATAAATGCTGTAGAAGTGCAGTTATGTCATGTTAACTAATGTATTTGACTAGTTAACTAATGAAACCTTATTGTAAAGTGATATACTCATAAACTGAGAGAGATTTGACAAAAGGCATTTGAATTTCACATTACAAGGGAGTTCTGAAGAAAATCTCAAAATTGAAATCCAAATCACAATCCTAATGTTAAAAAAAAACAGCTACAGGGTCAATTATTCACAGAGAGAGCCCCAAAGAAGTATACATTTTGAGCATAACAAAAATCATTGTATAATGGGGTTTATTATTGTTGGCGGTCTTCAGCTAATATCGCAGTGTAAAGTAGAAAAAAGGCTTCATTTTTCTAATGAATTCTGTCTTAGACATATGGTTCACTGAACTACAAAAATATTAAATTCCATACTTAGTCATTACCATTTCTGAAGAAAAAAAACCTGCATTTTTAGCATATTTTGTTGCATTTATAAAGTATTATGTTGAACAAAACATTTCTGTGAGTGTTGTCAATATACACTGAAGTGGTCTAGCAAACCCATCCAAGATCCAACATGGACAGTTTCACCAGTTCACCATCATCATCCCTGGCCGTCATCCTGGCAGCCTATTGATTTTTTTCCAACTCATCCTTACTTCAGAACCAGAGCAGATGGAGCCAGGAGGCTGGATTCAGGCCCAGATCAGGCCCCAGTATGTCAGCATGAATCATACAACAGATTCTGTGGAACCTCACCACAGAGATTCAGTGATCAGTGGGCTCTGCCCCATAAACATGCACTCTTAATCACACGGGGAGGGGAGAATCAGAGCAACTAAAAACTGGAGCTGTTGGATTCATTCGCGTGCATGTCTGCTCTTCAAAGTCTGCTCTTTTACGAGGGCACAACTGCTTTTGAAACGGATCTTTGTCATTAATATGTCGTTTTGATTTGATTTTCGCATATGTGGGGTAGTGTGCCCCCTTCTGGCCACCCAGAGACATGAGCCAAAGTTGCAGTCCTTTTCTCTGGAGCTAAACTGACAGGACTGATTTCACTCTTTATTTGAATACTTTCAATTTATTTTGCAATATCTAAACATTGCAGGTTTGATACAGATATAGCCTACACGTTGTGATCTAGTAATAATCACTTGCTTGGAGTGAGACCTGGATATCATGTACAAAAGAAAAGCTTGTCCTTTGTTCTGGGATGAGTGCTATGAAAATCAGGGAAAGCACTGCTTCCCATGGGGCTAGGGAACGTTAGGTAGAAAGATTCTGTCAGCTCTGCTTCCTTACGCTGTTTTTGCTGTGCAAACAGGGTGGTAAACAAACACCTCCTGAAGGATAGCGGGGTATCGGCTTCAGAGCGCATTTGCTGCTTTTGAGTGGGAGGAACTAGGGTGTTTTTATTTCCTGCCGGCCTAGATGTTGTGTGGAGACGTCAAATTTATTCCTCTATCCATGCTGCTCCTACTGAATGGCACACAAAAAAATGAGCGTATGCCGTTTTGGAAAATGAAGAGGGTTAGCAATGCTGTCTGACAGCTGCCACAGAGCTCCTTATCCATAATAAACACAGTTGGAAGGAATATGCTTGTCTGGCACCAAGATACCTGTGTCTGTCCTGAAAACAAGCTAAGAGGTTTGGGCTGCTATTCTTGCTCAGTTTTTCCATTCCATTAGTTATCTTTAGGAAGACTGATGTTAGAGGAATGTTCAGGGCTCAATAGAAAATATAAGCTTTATCAGCATCTCTGCATGCTGTCAATTAATACAAAACATTTCACAGATGATCCCAGATTCACCCCCTGATCCCTAAACCCACCCCTAAACCTACGCAGCTCCACCCCTAATTCCTAAACCCACCCCTAAACCTACCCAGCTCCACCCCCTGATCTCTAAACCCACACCTAAACCTACCCAGCTCCACCCCCTGATCCCTAAACCCACCCCTAAACCTACCCAGCTCCACCCCTGATCCCTAAACCTACCCAACTGCACCCCCTGATCCCTAAACCCACCCCTAAACCTACCCAGCTCCACCCCTGATCCCTAAACCTACCCAACTGCACCCCCTGATCCCTAAACCCACCCCTAAACCTACCCAGCTCCACCCCCTGATCCCTAAACCTACCCAACTGCACCCCCTAATTCCTAAACCCACCCCTAAACCTACCCAGCTCCACCCCCTGATCCCTAAACCTACCCTGAACTCCACCCCCTGATCCCTAAACCCACCCCTAAACCTACCAAGCTCCACCCCCTGATCCCTAAACCCACCCCTAAACCTACTCAACTCCACCCCTCAGATCTGGATCTGACTCCGCCCCCTGGATCTCGTGTACTGCAATGAGGTGCTACTGGAACATTTTCCCAGTTTTAAGTATAAGCAACAAACCAAAAATCACATTACAGTAATATCCTAACAACATACATCTTACATAGACGACTATGGGGCAAACCATGTTTAAAATATTTTTTTTTTCACTGTTTAAAAAATGTAAGACAATATTTAAACATCATGTTAACATGAGAATAGAGTCAGCTGCCCTTTACTCTTATCAGTGTCATTTTTGAAAATAAAGCATTTCAGTAACTGAACATTAATTACCTTTCCTTTGCCATTAAAGTGAAATTAGGCTACTTAACCTAAACAGGACCCTGATAAAATGCTCATTTAAAGGAAAAAATGTCAGACGGACTTAGTTTTGTGCATCTGAGGTCTTCATTAACTATTTGTTAAACTTGTCAGTGAATGTCTTTTTAGAGATGCTTTGTTGATGTCGTTAACAAGCATCTCAAAAAGACATACACGTGAAACGTTTCAGAAAATAACTTCATAGCGATATGAATTAAGGTATTCACAGTCTACATGGTACTCCAACGTACACATAAAAAAATACTTTGGATGTTTTCGTGTAAGGTGATGCTCTTTGATTGTAAAATTGCGTGTAGGCCTACCTTGGAGCGTTCACAGTCACGTTATGTTCCTTCTGGTGATTGACAAACAACTTTAAAGAGCATGCATGCTGGTTTGTTGTAACTGTTTGTAGATATATCTTAATTTGATCCAGTCAGTGTTGTTTTCTCAAGTAGCATAGCCTACGCTTCAGACCTGTAGCCCCGCCCCTTTACAACGCCGCGCGCTCGTTGACTTTCCATAGCATAAGATACGAATTTACCGATCCACTGACATTTGCTATGACATCTGCATCAAACATTACAATACTCTACAATTGACTCTACAATGTGGAAACTTCTCCAACTAATAATGTTCGACAGTGATGTAAGCGACAGCAAAGTGCTCAGTAATAGTGTTTTATAAAGCGACGACGAGAATACTTTTTGTGAGTATTCACAATAACAACAATAATATTATTGTTGTGTCGAATTTTCTTGATAATCATCACCCCACCAAGAGGTGACGCAATATGTCACTTTATGGGCCTGGATTTTGAAAATATTTATAACTCAAAAATGTAAACTGCTTCAACACAAATGTGAGCTTTAGGCTACAGTTCTAATTTTAGTACATGATGTATTACATCAGTGCAACTCAACTACAGATTGAAGGTCAGTACTGTAGTCACAATGCTTACTTTTGAAGCTAGTGGCCTCACTGGTCTGATCTCTCTCTCTCTCACTATAATAGCATAACCGCTCTGCTGATGGATGGCCGTTTCCACACAGCTAAACAAACACTCTCCAATAGAGCGATTGCAGGCCATTAAGCCATTCTATCAAGACCAATGGACACATGTCTAGAGGAACTGGGGTCCCAGTGGTTGGGATATAGATCCATTCTTCAGCCCCCCACTGTCAACAACTTTGGATTAATCTCCAGTTTAGAGTTCAGATCTAATCTCAAGGCCAGTTTGTGTAGACCACAGTAACAAGATTTTTAGGAGTCAAATCGATCAAAGTTACTGCCAACATCAGATCATTTCCAGACACGACAGACCGCCGACTTATTTTCACTTAATAACTCACGGCATGTGGACTGTTAATTATTCATTTGACAACTTTGGCGAAGGTTGAGCTGGAGGGAAGGGCCTTGGACTGTAATGGTGGGAAAATCCTCATTTCATCTAAATGGGGCAACAACACTCTAGAGAGGACAGTGTGGCCTCCTATCTGAGGCTTGGTCTTTTAAAATAGATAATGATCGACAGAGTTTACTGGGGCCTCCAAGCAGTGGCTTACATACATTATTTTTATTAAGATTGTGTGTGTGCAGGCTACTGATTGAGAGAGAATGCTAATTTGCCTGTTCATGCAAGTCAAGTAGAGTTTGCTATTACTTTGGGAAATCAAACCTGACAGGCAAAAATTGGCTAAATAAATCCCATAGGCTTGCATTGATGGAGGGGATAAAATTGAAGGTAGGCTGATTTGAGTAATGCCATATCATCATATGTGGCAAAATCATTTTTATCACAGAAAAGCTATGTCCCAATTTAGACTTTTTAGAATAATTGCTGAATTACAGACATAACTATTGGGTTTCAGCTCAAATGATACAAATTTAAAAAATAATAATAATAATATATAATTTTTTTAAAATGTTGACATATCTTACTAAGATCCAATTATATATACTCTATACAGAAATGGACCATTCTGACACAGTTTGGGAATCCTGTTTTTTTTTTTATTAGACAATTTAAAGGGTCAGTTCGCCCAAAAATTAAGTCATTAATTACTCACCCCATGCTGTACCAACCCCGTAAGACCTTCATTCATCTTCGGGACACAAATGAAGATATTTTTGATTAAATCTGAGCACTGGATCACTCCTCCATAAACTGCCTAAGGGACTAGCTCTTGACGGCCCATAAAGTCATTAAAGAAAATGTTTAAATATTCCATGTGCCTACAGCGGCTCAATTATAAGTTTATCAGAGCGACGAGACTACTTTTTGTGCGAAAAAAAAACATAAATAACGACTTTATTCGACTATTCCATTACTTCCTTATGGGCGCATGCGCGAAAACTGAGATGAGGACGTTCTTCTTCGACTACTTCTTGTTACCGGCTGCTCACTGCTTAGGAGTATTACCGCCACCTACCGTATAAGATGATGATCCATATATAAGGTGCTCCGGATTATAAGGCACACTGTCGTTTTTTTTGAGAAGATAAAAGGCTTTTAAGTGCACCTTATAGTGCGGAAAATACGGTAATTGAAAAGCGTATGTACAGCGCGCATCCTCCTCTGCTTGTAAACAAAGTTTTGCGCTTCCAGCTATATCAGCACATCATCTTATACGGTAGGGGGCGGTAATACTCCTAAGCGGTGACGTGAGCAGCCGGTAACAAGAAGTAGTCGAAGAAGAACATCCTCATCTCAGTTCTCACGCATGCGCCCATAAGGAAGTAATGGAATAGTCGAATAAAGTCGTTTTTTATGTTTTTTTCGCACAAAAAGTAGTCTCGTCGCTTGATAAACTTATAATTGAGCCACTGTAGGCACATGGAATATTTAAACATTTTCTTTAATGACTTTATGGCAGTCTATGGAGGAGTGATCCACCTCTCAGATTTAATCAAAAATATCTTTATTTGTGTTCCGAAGATGAACGAAGGTCTTACGGGGTTGGTACAGCATGGGGGTGAGTAATTAATGACTTAATTTTCATTTTTGGGTGAACTAACTCTTTAATATAACTCTGAAAAACAAGTCAAAAATCTAAATCCCATCTGACAAAGTGAAAATCGTAATGGACAAAAATATTGTGTGGTACCCGGCATAACCAGTAAGTAACCACCTAGCAACCACCCAACACACCCTAGCTACCATATAGCAACACATAAAAAACACGTAAAAATGCAACACCCTGGCAACCACCCACAAACCCTTGCATTTCTAATAGCGACTTCTACAGGGGTTGGTTTGCACACAAAATCTAGTCTTTAATATTTCGAGCCTGTATGTGTATGTATGTGTTTCCAGTTTCCACCACCAAGGAAGATTTATGTACTTTAATAACAGGATGTGATTTAGACCTAAAGGTTGATTGAATCAGCAACGGTCTATTACACTTTGCATAATCAAACCTCTATATTTTTCACTCCAATCACTTCTCTCCTTCTCTTGTCCCTGTGGTGCTGTATAATATTCTCAAGCACTTCAATAGCACAACAGCGTTAATTATGAAGGGGAATGTTGATAGACAGATTTTTTTGGGCAATACTAAACCCTAGCGGTGAAGCATTGCAGTGCAGTGTTTATGATTTATTTATATAATTACATAACAGACAGGCACTCTCAAGCTGGTTTGTGAGCTGTGCCATTTATAACTCTATTTATAATTTAAAATACTCAGTTCTACTTTCCTTGCATGCCAGGATCCTCTCGATGGATTAGGTTCTTTCTGTTCTGAACATGTCCCTCTGAGATTGTTCTGCAATAACAACACAGCAAATATGGCTGGGGAAAAAACGTTATTATTATTTACCCACTGAAACCAAAATTACACCCAGGAGGAAAAGGCAAGTAATATTATTTTATGCCTTCTTTCTCAGGGCAGAAGATGTTCATTCAGCACACTTACTAAACAACATACATGATGTTAGTTATCAAGCCTGCATAAAAAGACTAAATGCAGAGTAATTTATATTCATGCTTTGTATTGCTGTCAGAATAGCTTTTATGATATTTCTCAGAGTGCTTCAGCTATTATTTATAACCTAGCAGTAGTATAGAGAGGTCATGAAAAGCGCTTGTTTTCTTCTACATAAGTGAAGGAGTCTCCCTCGAAGGGCAGGGCCGGTGGCTGGTTGTAGTTGGCCATCGTGAAGATGAAGATGGTTCCTAGCGTCATAACTGGAGTGACCAGAAAGAAGCAGAGTCGGTCCACTGTCCTGGCAATCCCACTCCAGTTGTCCTTTTCCTGATAAAGAAATGGTAAGAGATTGTAGGTTCAGCTGTATGACATATTTTATATAGACCTGTTTCACAAGATGTAAACAACACTGGTCCAGAAGCACTTCCTGTTTCATTTTTTTAACACTACATAAAAGCTTGGATAAAATACAACCAACAGAACATTTAAAACTGAATCAAAAAGTTAAACAAACATCTTTAAGATGTTTTCTTTACATGTAAAATAAAGAAAACAGTTACAAACTGAAACAGGAAGTGTTTCTGGACCAGTGTTGTTTACATCTTGTGAAATGGTCTATAGAAATCTATTCCATATATACTTTATATAGCCTATATTAAAGATGTTAATGCAACATCTACTGCAACTTTAAAAACTTTAGTTATAATTTGCTGAATAATAATCAAATTGGATGTATAAGTCATTTTAACATAATTATATTATTCTGACTTGCAAAAATCGAGTTGAATCTCAGAACTTTGGTCAATTGTTTGGAAGAGTTAAAGTAATGGAAACCTGTATTGTTGACGTATTGATCAACATTACAGTCATTCTTGTTGTGTGTTTAATTAAATTAACCGTTAATTTATTCAATGAATTGTTCGAATTGAATACAAAAATTAAATATAATTTTTCTAAGATATATTTAGAGTGGGATCTATATGTATTTTATACATGCAGCCTACTCTACAATTATTAAAGTATCATAATTTGGCATTTTATTTTATTTATATAGCCTAATTCAGAATAATGTAATAAACCTGTTTTCCTTCTTTGGAATAAAGCTATGAAAAGGTTCCAACTTCCCCCCAAAAAATGCATATCAATATCATATATATTTTTGTTTTAATAACTAAATTGCTATGCCTGAGGTATCAAATATGATACATAAAACAAGTCTAAAATTCGGTTTATTATGTCAGGGTGTACAGGGTTAAAACAGAAAGTCATTTCCTTCAAAGTGTTTACTTGATTTACTCATCTTCATACCTCGTTATAGTCGTTTTTGTCGTGCATGTGCTTGACAATGTAATTGGCTCCTTCCACAGCTGGCTTCATCTCGTTGTACAGCTGTTCCGACACCTCTGAGTCATTACTGGATGTGTACGCTATGAAGAAATTACTGTTAGTGGCAGTAAACTGTGATAACACTTTAAAAACAAGATCCAAATGCGAGTTTAAATTATCACTCTGGTGATGTGGGACTGACTGGCTTTGGGAGTGGGGCGAGCGGCCATGCCGTGCCTCTCTGACTGCTTCTCAAACATCAGTTCGCTGCGGGATTTAACGCTGTAGTATTCCTCAGCCTGGGCGATGTATCCCAGTGAGCTGGAGCGTCGCGGCAGCGCCCCCTCGAGGCTGGGTTTGTCATCGGACGGACGGGACATGTACAGAAGGCGAGGCAGACGCTCCAAGAAGAACTGTTGACGACAAGATGAGAAGTTGTAAAATAATCCAAAACAGGCTTAGAACAGAATCAATGGCTATGTTATGTGTAAGCTTTAAAGCACAATATATCGCTACCACTGGTTCGGCCCAATTTATTTTTTTATTACCCATATCTGCTGACATTGGATTTAATTCTTCATGATTCTTCATGATAATTTCCCCATTTTACACTTTTTTTACATTTGCCATCATCTAACAATCACCTTAAATCTCTTAAAAATACAAATAATTTAATAACGCTGTTTATTTAAAATGAACTATTATACTTTTTAAGAGATATTTTAGTACTTTGGCATTAGTGCCAATTATTATTTTTTTTAATCTTTAATCAAATTAACTTTGCAATGACATCTATTCTTTGATGATGTGTTTACTGGCACAAGGGCGGGCAACCTGTCACTCATTGCAATAGCAAACGGCAACCGTCCAATCAAATCCCGGTGGACAAAATCAAGTCCATCCCTACATTTTGTCTTGTTCGAAAGCAGAGAAGCGGCTTCATTCGGATAAACATCACAATAGGGAAGAAAAGACTGTGAAAACTTCTGTTTCGGGGGCCTGAAACGTCGTATATTGACGAATGGTCAAAAACGTCCCCAGACGTCAGTTATATGACGAATTGGGATGAGAATGTGTTGTGTTGGTTTCATGCCAACATTAAATGTAATCTTTAGCACATCATTATTAAAAAATTAATAATCATTTTTTTAAATAATGTACATTACAGTTTTGTGATGCTTTGAATTCGTTTGTACAGTAAAAAAATTTTAAGTTGTAAATAAAACCAATTTTACACGAAAATACTATATCAGTCTCTATACTTAAAAATGTAATGTTATTGAAATAGCTATTTCAATGCAATTATTCGTGAATTTTTCTAGCAAGAGTGTAAATTGTTTTAAAGCCATTTTTTCTAAATTATTGATTTTACTTTTTAGTGTTTTATTTTAATTTATTTACACAAAATAGTAAAGAATTTGAATATTGGACATAACATGCAAAAGATTTTCAGTGCATCTCTATGTACAGTATATGCTACCATTACACCATCAATAAAAAGCAACATTTTCAGCAAGATGATGGGAACAACAGTCAAAGTTTGTACCAATCATGTTTAAGATGTTTATGTCACATGCAAAAAAACAAAAACAAAAACAGTTGAGGGCCTGACCTCTCTGGTCCATTCTGTCATGACATGGGTGCTAGGGGTCCGAAAATGCAGGTTCAGCACAATGATCAATTCAACACCACCACAGTGACCAGTACCATGATGAACATCAGATACCTGTCAAATGAAAATTTGTACTATTATCTAACTTTTCATTCTTTAAAAAAGGAAGCAATATGTATTTAAAATCAATACTTAATATTGTCATATTGATACTTGAACATTCTCATGTAATATATCGGCATACTTGACGATTAAGGGAACCGCCATAGACGTCTCAGGCAGACGCTGTGAAATCAGCAGCAGAAACACAGACTGAGCCAGCAGCACAGAGATGGATAATGTCATCTTCTCACCACCTGAAACAAAACACATTTAATGTTATATATTTATTCTCATATATGTTAAAGTGCCCCAATTATGCTATATTAAATGTTGCTAATTTTGTTTCAGAGGTCTCCTACAATAAATTTACATCTATCAAAGGTAAAAAAAACTTTACTCATAATATACATTGCAGCATCACTTCATCTCTCAATGAGTCGAAAATGGTTCGTTCGAAGATTCTGTCTCTTTAAACCCCTCCTTTCAAAGCCTACTCTGCTCTGATTGGTCAGACAGCTCATTCTATTGTGATTGGAAACTACATGCCTAACCATATTTTAGACAGCCAATGAAGACCATAGGCTGGAATTATATAAAGTTGATACATTGCGACATGGTATATAACAGAAAGTGAAACTTTATTTGTGATGCACTCTATCTTTAAAAACTTTAACAAATTTACAGTTACATTACACACTACATGAAAGGTAATATTTGAAAAAGCATCCGCTTAAACATAAAAGTATTGCCTTTATTTCAATCTTCTGTCATTGTTTTTTTTTAGGATGTATATTATGAGCTATACAATTATGTAAATGGCAGGTTTACTCACTGTCGGCAGGCAGGTAGTAGACGAAGCGGAGGCCAAGAAAGAGATGAGCACGCAGGGAATGATTATATTCACAATGTAGAACAGCGGTTTGCGTCTAATGATAAGGTAAAATGTGATATCCTGGTGTTTGTTGCTTTCCATTGGTATGCTTTTATAAATGTTTCTCCTGGCAGGCTTGTGAACAATTTCCCACTTGCCATTTTCTGCAAGAAAGGAGACAAGGATAGATCTTTTATTTAGATGAAATGGCAGAAAAAGAGAAAATCATCATGGCAGATCTCACCTGTGAATCCCTCAGGATCAATAATGATCCATTCCACCTTGTAGGCCTTTTCATTTCTCCTCCTCCTCTTTCAGATGCATGCTAATCTCTCTGGCGTTGTAAGTTAATGAGCTAATTGAGACAGAATAAGTGTTGTGGGGCTCATAAGACTATAAAATACAAGAAGTAATTCATCTAGTTAATGTATACAGACATACTACAAAACGTACCTGAACTTCAGAGTGCAGTTCTGCCAATCAAAAGGGAAGTAGTTGACATTTATAGAGCAGGAGCTCCGAAATATAGCTGGAGGTAACCAGTAAACGTATCCACTGGGGATAGATCAATACGTTGCAGTAATAGGCCACCTGGAACTGGGCGTCATTGCTATTTAAAAGAAATTATGAAATAAAAAATGACTTCCTTCATTAAAATAAATACTGAGAAATAAAACATGGCGACGAAAGATAGCGTACTTGTTTTCAAGGACAATCTCTGGTAACCACACCATACTTGGCGGTAGAACGAAGTACAGGAATGTTATCAAATTCAGTTTCATTCCATTCAAGTCTATAATCAGTCCAGCCCTTAAAATAACAAGTTGGTGAACACACATTAAATATGAATCCAACAAAAAACAACACAAAAATGTGTGTGTGTGTTTGTGTCCATTGCATGAAGCAATTCAAATAATGTACTTACATGCTCCATCCACACATTTGTTAGTAATGTTTCATCAACTTCTTTCTGTCATAAAAAAACATCTTTGTTAAACAGACTGACACATTGAAACATTAAAGTGTAATTTATACATTTATAAAATAATTATTATTTGTTACATAAAAAAGTATTCTGATTACATAATGCATGTTACATGTAATGTGTTACATCCAAACACTGATTGTAGTACATAATCATAATATTTCCCCTGCTCGGTGTACAAAAAATGCTCATATTGGTAATATTATGCACTCACCAAGGAAATTAGATTAGAAAGTGTCAGCGCCAGGTAAATATCTACGGTCTCATCTTTATTTTTGACCGGCCGAAGCTCTTTGTTGTAGCCGCGTTCCTTGAAAAGGTAGTTGATGAGTCGCTCCTTTCGTTCCGTCCCCAACATTCTGCAAAACACAGTGACAGTCAGACATATTTGAGAATAATCTATCAAAAAAATCATTTCTGATTGATAAGATGTGTTCTATCTCAGAATGAGCTTCTTTAATGGTTTATTAATGGCAACAAACACCACCTATCAGGTATTTGGGTACCATTTTTTCAGAGAAAATAGCTACACTACCGGTCAAAAGTTTTAGATCAGTATGATTTTTTATGTTTTTAAATGAGTCTCTTCTGCTCACCAAGGCTGCTTTATTTGATAAAAAAAATGACAAACAGTAATATTGTGAAATATTATGACAATTTAAAATGACTGTTTTCTATTTTAATATATTTTAAAATGTAATTTGAACGCTGAATTTTCAACATCATTAATGTTGCTGATTACACATCAGTTTCAATGTCACATGATCCTTCAGAAATCATTCTAATATGCTGCTATTATGCTCAAAAACATAAATTATTATTTTCAGTGTTGAAAACAGTCATGTACTATTTTCCCCCCAAAATTCTATGATGAATAGAAAGTTCAAAAGAACAGCATTTATTTAAAATATATATTTTTTCTAACATTATAAATGTCTTTACTATAACTTTTGATCAATTTACCTTCTTTCCCCCAAAAATAAAAAATTAATTCTTACTGACCCCAAACTTTTGAATGGTAGTGATTAATGTTACAAATCTTTCCATTTCAGATCAATTCTGTTCTTTTGAACTTTCTAGTCATCGAATAATCCTGAAAAATGTAAAAAAAAATCAACATGGATAATAATCATAAATGTTTCTTGAGCATCATATTATAATATTTCTGTAGGATCATGTGACACTGAAGACTGGAGTAATGATGCTGTAAATTCAGCTTTGATCACAGGAATAAATTACACGTCACTATATATTCTCATAGAAAACCGCTGTTTTAAATTGTAATAATATTTCACAATATTACTGTTTTTTTTTTTGTTTTGTTTTTTTATCAAATAATTGCAGCCTTGGTGAGCAGAAGAGACTTTATTAAAAACATAAAAAATCTTACCGATCTAAAACTTTTGACCGTTAGTGTATATGAATGTTTTTCTACATGCCTCAAAAACAACTCTAAAAGACAAGTATTTAACATTGTCATCATAAAAATATGACATCCATCATCCTGTGCTTGTACACTGAAACATCATCTTCACCTCTCGTTCACATGCACAGGCGACAAGTGCTTCAAACCAGTGATTAAACAAAAAGGAAATATCTGTTATATAATGCATTCAGTCCTTAGTTCACTTTAAATGTACAATCTAATTCCCAAAATAAGTTGGTTTCAGTTTGAACGTTAGAAATAGCCCTACTTACCATTTAGTTGGACTAAATAAACAACATATCAACAACAGCTGACAGATGGAGGGTCATAAAATCCCATATTTTAAATATAAAATATTAATTTAGCTTGTCCTACCTTGGAAAGAGAAAACAAAGACACTGTCAACAGATGAAGAATGTTTCTCATCATGGCATGTCGTTGAATGGCTTCCTTTTACTGTTGTTGCTGTGCCCATCCACGGCTCGTCTGTACAGCTTTTCCCTTGACTGACACAGACAGGTGTGGAATCAATCCACAGAGGAAAAAAAGCACACACACAATCTCCAATGTTCCCTGTCGGCCTTAAAGAGAATTTAGACAACGCTCAACAAGATTCAAGGGCCCATATTTAGAGGGCAAAGTAATGAAGAAACATTATGTGCTCTTACTTATCTATCCAAAAGAGTCAACCCAAACCACTCATCGTCAGCTGTGAGATGCCAACTGTTTTGCTCTCTACTTTTGTCCGCATGGGCCTAGGTCTAAAAATGGATCACACAACATTCCAGTGGTGATCCTAGCAGGGCACCTGTCAAATGAAAAAAAAAAATGTGTTTGCACAGAGCATAAGTCTTTAAGGCAAGAGTCTGATCTGTTTGAAGCCATCAGTGCTACCTGACATGACAGTAAAGGGAAAAAAAGTTGGATTGTCCAGTTTTAACACTGTTTTCATGCGGCATTAAGCGTTGCTACTGTACAAGTTTTAGGATGTCTTTGAAATGTCCAGCAGAGGGGGCCAAAAGATAACTGGAGATGACAGCATATGCAGGATGGGCAGCAGCTTTTTACATATTTACCCATTAATGTATTTTTCTAACTACCTTTGGTGTAAAATTTTGGATCAGTGACGTCTTAAGTTGTGCATTTTAGAAATTGACTTATGTTATGTGTGTGATTCTGAAATTAATGATAAATTACAAATTATTCAACTCCGTCAACTTTTATTTCAGTTCCTTTACTAAGTACTAGTAAATCTTGAATTGACAAAATAACCATAGCCTATTGTAATATAGTTAATCCTAAGAATGAGTATACTAGGAGGGGGTAATTTCACTCTAATGCTAAAACTCTGTACTGCAATTAGTTTTTAAATTAATAAAATGTATAATATTGTTGCCGTTGGGCAAATGATTGAATCTCCATTTTTCAAAAATAATTACTATTGGTCTACCTTTACGTCTGTCTGGGGGTTTCGCAAATATTTAATCAATGAAAAGTATTGAAAAAGAGCTTGTGACTAAACTAGTAACTCCATTGGATCATCAAACCTTCAATAAAACCCAACCCGATCTCACGAGACTTCGTACGAATTTTACGAGGTGGCTAATTCGTAACAATTTGTACGACCTCACTCGTATGCATTAGTACGTTTTTGCTAAATCGTACATATTTTACGAATTGGCCAATGAATTCGAATGACCTACCCCTAACCCCGCCCCTAAACCTACCCATCACGCGGGTTAGGACAAATCGTACGAAGTCGTACGAGTGAGGTTGTATGAATTAGTACAAATTAGCCACTTTTTAATCACTCGTACGAATTGGTCGTGAATAACGTAGCAAAACCTCATAACTCCACCCCATGTTTGCAAAATAAAGAACTGGTTCGTTGAATAAGTAGGCTACCGCTTATTCAACAGAAAAATTAATTTCTTTACTCAAAAAAACACTAAAACGATTTTACCTAAGCTACTATATGAGTAAAATCCTGGCCCTGCTTCCGAACCATAAATTGGTAACCAGTTGGTTACCATTCACAAGTTACTTAAAGGAATAGTTTACCCAAAATAAACAATTCTATCATTAATTATCCAACCTCGTGTCGTTTCCAATTCCGTTAATTCATCTTTGGAACACAAATGAAGGTCTTTCAGATGAAACATGAGAGAGTTGTCCCTCCATTGACAGTCCACGCAACTTGACGCTTCAAAATGTCCATAAAGAGATCATTAAACTAATCTATATGAATCGAGCTCTTTAGTCCAAATTTTCGAAAGAGACATGTTCAATTTATAAGACTGACCAGATTGAATTTAGGCCTTTATTCACATAAACGTTCACCAACTCACACATCCTGGAAAATGGAAGCTCATAGCATATTCGCTTGATGCGCGAGAACCAATGAGGTTCATTCTCGTGTGTCGCATCACATTTGAACTTCCACAAGAACCAAGGTTTGTTCTGGAGTGCCGTTATGTTAGTTGAACTTCTGTTTATGTTTGCTGATCAAATGTGAATAAAAGACTAAATTAAATATGTTAGCGATCAAGTGATCAAGACTAAACCGCTCGATTCATACAAGTTAGTTTTACAATTTCTTTAAGAACTTTTTGAAGCGTCAAAGAAAGTAGTAGCTGTTAACAGAGGGGCAGAAAACTCCTCGATAGCACAAGTCTATTTGATGTAATGTTTACATCTGGAAGACGTATTTTAAAGAGTGTTTGCTCATCTGCAATACGTCTACAGGACGTCTTCTGTCAGATGTCAAATAGACGTTTAGAAGATGTCAGTTTAACATGCATTCTAAATCATTACATCTTAAAGACATCTTCTAAACGTCTATTTGACATCTGACAGGGATGTCCATAGACGTATTTCAGATGAGCAAACACTCTTTAAAATACGTCTTCCAGATGTAAATATTACCTCAAATAGACTTGTGCTATCTGGGGATCTTCATTTGTTTTCTGAAGATGAACGAAAGCTGAGCTGGCCTAATTGCCTTAAATTAATGACAGAATTTTTCATTTTTGGGTGAACTGACACTTTAAAACTTCTGGGATGTAATAGCAAAGGAATAAACACAATACTATGCTTCTTCTTAGCTTAGAACCTAGCAAAACGTTACGCACTATTTAACTCGCGCATCTTTATTTATTTATTTATCCCTGCCTGCAACCCTCCCCCATTCAAACCCGGATGGATGACTTCACTTTCCCGCCTGGGTTTCCTTTCTGGTTTCGGGATCTCCCTCTATTTCTCTCAAGAGCTCACCAGCAGGCGGACGCAGCACACTCCTCTCTCCAGATACACCCGACGGATCGACCAGGAGAGATAGTTATTATTCCAGGGTCTTAGCTGGACTTTATCGACACTGAAGGGGAAAAGTAGCCTGAAAAGACTTTTTTTATTCATATCTACCTCCAAATAATACTAGTTTTTCCATACGACCTTAGCTGGGAACTTGAGTAGCCTATACACCTGAGTATAGCCATGTCCGAAGTGCTGCCATACAACGAGGGGAAGATGAACGGCTACGGGGCGGACAGTGAAGTCTCGTTCAGCTGTCGACTGCAAGACACGAACTCGTTCTTCGGAACATCACAGTCCAAAAGGCCACCGAAACTCGGGCAGATCGGCAGGGCAAAACATGGTATGTATTTACTGATTGATAACCATTATAACATCAAAATGGGTCTTACCTGTAACAATGGCTAATAACATTGTTTGTGTGCAACAACAGAGGTTACACACAAACAAAATGAAATCAGGTCAACACATGATACTAAAACGCGATACAAAAAAAAGCATTAAATAAGCATTAAATGTACAATTTTAAAATCTTAATAAATTAAATATGAATAACAACAAACATTTTTTTGATACAAATGTATTATTTCAATCATATGGTAATTCAAATATTTTTTTCTTGCACATACTATATATATATATATATATATATATATATATATATATATATATATATAAATGTAAAATTTGCATTTCCTGTTGAATCTAATATAATTTTTCACTTCATATGGTGAGGTAACCAATTACAGTATTTTATAGGCTATTTATCCATAAGCATTTTTTTCCCTGTTAAAATGGTTTTTCAAAATAGCTCTTTTCTTGTTAAAACATAGATATATGCCTTTTTTTTACTTCGTGCTTACTATTTAAAAGCTCTAAAATAACATCTGTGTCCTCTCTCCACAGTGGTCATTGAAGATGACCGAATAGATGACGTTCTCAAAGGAATGACAGACAAGTCAACTCCCGGCGTGTAAACCTGAACAATTACACCTCGTCAACCTTTTCTTTTAATCACTGGTTTGAAGCACTTGTCGCCTGTGCATGTGAACGAGAGGTGAAGATGATGGTTCAGTGTACAAGTACAGGATGATGGATGAAGAGCCACTCTGGGCAGTGGGTTAAAATAGTGAGATTTGAAGATGATGGCAATTCTCCAACTGAAACCCAACCCAAACTGCCGAAGCTGCTCAAGATTTCTGGTCATTTAGCCCCTTGTCTCGTAGAAGCCGTGGGTCTGGGTGTGAGATTTCATCCCTACATCAGCAAACCGAAGCCCCTGTTTCATAGGCATCTATCACACTACGAGCTGCTCATGCAAGGGAGCTGTCCAGTTCAGCACCTGACGCACAACTTGACTGTCTTTCCAGAGAAATAAGCTATATCTTGCATGGAAATGGGATGATGTATGTAATCGAGGGGAGATTGATTACATTTATTCACTGCTGTCATATCTACACACATTCCATTTTCAATCCTTGACTGATCAAATACCCAGAATATATTTTATAGCGAATTAAGCCACTGAAACGCCAGCAAGAGCTGAAGAATGACAGCAATGGAAGGAAAATGAGAAGCAGGAGTACAACTTCTTGTTTGTTTTGTGGTGTCGTGTATAGATTAATATATACGGTTCTCTTTGCATGAACTTTTCTCTTGTGCCATTGCGGGAGTTTCCACCTCTTTTGAACCCAGGCACGCTTGTTTTTACCGAAATCAGTATTTGTATTTTTTATATCGGAATATTTGTTATTCTAATTCTTAATAGTCCATCGATACAGACAGGGTATGTGTAGATACAGAGGCATAACACATAATCATAAAAGGACAGACTGAATGTTATTTTGGGGATGGGGTTTCACACATCTGCATTAACATGCTTTTCGTTGCAATAAGTGATTATGCCTTTGTTGATAATGAAATGATTAGGAAATATAATTTCAGAGTATGTTCAACAGCACTCTCACTGCAATTATACATCAATGTGTTTTTTTTTAACATTTTAGTTGAATATTTATTTGTTTGTTTTTGTATTCATAATGTTCAGTGTATGGTTTATTGTGCATGAATTATGAATATCTTTCAAGCTTTTACATTTATGAAGCAAAAAACTGTACACAAATGTCTCAACATTCTACAGATGAATTAATAAATACAATTAGAGGATTCATTCATCATGAGGTTTCATTTTTACCTATTTCACTGTTAAATAAAAATGCAAAAAGAGTGAATTGAAGATCATGGGCTATCCTTTAATTTGGATATAATCTGGTGAATTTGAGGGGTATCTAAGGGTCTTAATGCAGAAATTAGTTATTAAAAGGATGATTTCTGTAGTTGTCGGAAATTAGAGCGAAAGTTGCCCTTCCAGAATGAGAATAAATTAAATTAAAATGTATTTGTATAAGCGCTTTCAAATATTGTTTCAAAGCAGCTTGACAGAAAGTGCACAGGCGTTTACTTTTCACAGGCGTTTAGTCGTCTCATCGCAGGTGTTGGGGCATCTGAAGTCTCTGTGAGAGGCTGGATACAAACTGCCAGGCTGGATACAAACGCCATTTTCCTCGGGACGCTGCAGCAGAAAAGCAAATTGGAAATAATTAGCATAGCTGCTGTATAGCTGCATAATATTAATCCATTGGATCTGATTCAACAGAGGAATAAAAGGTAAGCATTATTCTTAAACTAGTTTTAAACTGGGACAGAGAGTCTGAGCCTCGAACAATATCAGGAAGGCCATTCCAGAGTTTAGGAGCTAACTCAGCAAACAAACAAACTTAATGGCTCACACAGTCTGCCAACCACACCAAACCTTTAGCATTTTAAGCCTGGCATCTAAATGCCAAAAAGCCAATGAACCTCTCTGTAAAAATGTTCTTACGTGTTCTTAAAGGAGAACTACTGGTGCAAAATTAACCTTTGGTCTAATAACACATTGGTACCCAGTCAATCGTTCTCTGAGATTTGTTTTCGTGATAATCGAATGTAAAGAGTTTTATCTCTAAAAACTGTTTAGCATATAAAGCTAAGCTATGTGGGGGCATTTAATAAGTAAAAAGAAATCGCTAGTTTATACCACTAACAAGGCTCAAAATAGCCCCACACTAACATAGTAACATAATGAGTGTCCATACATGCAAAACGAAGCATTGAGAACTTTGTAAGTGTACAGACCGTTTAATAAAAATATATTTTATAAAGACAGTACACTTCGTGTATACAGGCGGCGCCATCTTTGGAAAACAGTCTCGACAAGTCGAACCACGAACGCCGTTCATACAGTTCAGAAGTTAGCCGAACTTCATATAGTTCAGCTCACTTGGCATGTTGTTCGTGGTTCGACTTGTCAAGACTGTTTTCCAAAGATGGCGCCGCCTGTATACACGAAGTGCACTGTCTTTATAAAAATGTATTTTTATTAAACGGTGCTGTACAATTACAAAGATCTCAATGCTTCGTTTTGCATGTAGTGACCCTCATTATGTTACTGTGTTAGTGTGGGGCTATTTTGAGCCTTGTTAGTGGTATAAACTAGCGATTTCTTTTCCTTATTAAAGGATTGTTCGGCCAAAAATTATATTTAACACATGCATTACTCACCCTCAAGCCGTTCGAGATGCATATGTCAATCTTGTTTCAGACAAACACATTTTCAGTTATTTTAGAATTCCGGCTCCAGTGGGATAAACGAAGGCCTTCTGAGGGTAATCCGTGCGGTATTGTCGTAAAAATATATGAAAAATATCTGACTTCCGACAATGATCGACGCACGTTCACGGGTGATGAAAGTCGGTGTACGTCAGCGTAGGAACCGTCGTGATGTCGCAGCACGTTTCCTACGCTATGTCCTACCTCGATACGCGGACTTCCATCACCCATGTGATCGTGCGTCGAATCGTTGCCGAAAGTCAGATATTTTCATTTATAAAGTTTTAAATATGTTTACGACAATACCGCATGGATTACCCTCAGAAGGCCTTCGTTTATCCACTGGAGCCGGATGGATTGCTTTTGTGAAGGATGTATGCACATTTTTGGGACTTGAAGGAGCTGGACCCCATTTCTTCAAATTATATCCACTTAAGGGTCTAAGACATTTTCTAAAATAACTGAAAATGTGTTCGTCTGAAACAAGATTGGCATATGCATCTCGAACGGCTTAAGGGTGAGTAATGCATGTGTTAAATATAATTTTTGGCCGAACTATCCCTTTAAATGCCCCCATATACTAGCGTTATACGAATAAACAGTTTTTAGAGATAAAACTCTTTACATTCAAACCAGGACCAAGTTTGGACACTTCATGCTCGAGACATTCACTGTCACCATGGCAATGCTGCCACACAACAGCGGCTCTACTTTCATGGCCCTGTCCCAAATGGAACCCAAAGCCCATACAATACAGTAGATTCGTGACGTGGGTAGATGTGGAGATTGTAAGTCCACAAGTAAGTCCTTCTCATTCAGAAAGCTGCATCATAGGCTGCATATCTCGGCATCAAACTTTGTCAAAAGACGTCTCAATTTGACGAAGCCTTTGTTTCTCCTTCTTTCAGGTAATTTTGAGGGACGCATCAAGTGTAACCTTCGTGGCCTTCAAACAAGCACACATTCAAATTCATTACAAATAGTGGACGGAAAATGAGTCAGCACTGAACTCATCATGAAACATAAGACAAAATAAGGTTTGCGGATATGATGGCATACGCTGTCTTTTGTTTTGGTGTAAATTAACACTACTGCCAATAATGTAAGCCACTGGGAGACCACAGATGGTTGTCATTCATTAGAGAAAGCTAAACGTGTTTCTTTAAATAAACTGCATCAGTGATTTGCATAGTCATGACTATTATGCATAATTGCATTTAGCAGTTAAAATGTGCTTTCATCTGTTTTTAATAAACAAAAAATCCTGAACCAACAAGATTCAATTTCAGTTGTATTTGCTGTATCAGTTTTCGTGATGACCAAACCAGTGCCTCCTAAGTTTGTAATGGGCCAAGTAGTGGCTCAAAGCACAGAAGAGTCTAAACAACCCTCAAGCTCTATTTCTTATCAAGCTCTAAAATAGAAACAAATTACATTTCAGCAGAGGATTAAAAATGAATGGTTTCTGGTTTATTAATGCAGACCTCAGAAGAGTTTTGCTCTGTGCTGCGGCACGGTGTGGTGTTTGATGTTTCTCTGCAACGAATACAGAGAAGAGGCGTCGGAGCACGACACAGGCAGGGCAGGGCACCCAGCATTCTCTGCAGGGACTCTGAACCCTGTGTGGATCTGCATGTGGCGCACCTCTTTGTTGAAAAAATCAAATGCATTTAATTTCTATATTTTTAAACTAACTCATTTATTGTTAATGCATATTTCTTTACAATTAATTTAATTATTTATTCAATTACATATTTAATTTATTGTTGATTGTCATTTAAAATCACATTTATACATAATAATTTTATTTTTAATCATTATTTTTATACAGTTATCTAAAACAATATGATGGACTGTTTGATTTTTTTATGTCAATTACATATTTAATTTATTATTAATTAATTTAGTCATTTAAAATCACATTTATGTAGCATATAACATACAAATAATTATTTGATTTTTTAATAATTATTTTTATACAGTTATTTAAAAAATATGATGGACTTTTTTGATTAGGTTAATAGTTTGATAGTATTAGATGCATTTCAGAATGTAGAAGTATATTGTCTAATCATGCTAAAGAGTTTTCTACATATGACAGAATATTAAAAATCCTTACTATAATTATAATTGAAGAGTTCAGATGCAAAAGCCTCTAAGTGCCATTTGAAATTTTCTTCTAAAATGATCATTTTTATCAAGCTTGTATATTTAAGTTCAGTAATTTCACGTAAATGGCAATGAAGATTACCTATTAATTGTCATTTAAGTGAAATTACTGAACTTAAATATACAAGCTTGATAAAAATGGTCATTTTAGAAGAAAATTTAAAATAGCATTTAGAGGCTTTTGCATCTGAACTCTTCAATTATTATTAAATAATATTAGATTAGGCTATGTTGAATTGCAAATTGAATCATCAGCTTACTGGTTGTGAGTTTGTGTTGGGTTCAATTAAAATATGTGTATAGAGGCTATGGAAAACACAATTTAATATCCTTCCCAACAAACAGTTGAGCAATAGTTTTGACTCATAAATATTACATTCTGTGATGCTGATGAGAAGACTGTTAGAAGGTAGTGGGGGTTGAATTAAACATTATCCTACAATGACATGAAGCTTTAAATGGATGTTTCATGAATTCACGTTTATATAATCCTTAGATTATCCCTTTATGGGCACATCCCATAGGAATCCCCATAATGGGATGCTGTAAGCAGTGGTCATGTGCTTAATTTAGGCAGGATTAGATTAACAGTTCACTCCCATCATGCATCCTTGATAAATGTCTTTTAGAGAATGACATAGGCCTACCTACACTATAACAAAAAAAAAAAAAACATAAAATTAACACAAAAATTACTCAACATCCTAAATCCTTTTTGTAACCCAGGTTGTAAACCTATTATAATTGTTAATATTTTAGACCTGTCAGTGTGTTTTTTGCGGTATATGCGTCACTCACCCGTGTGTGTCTCGTCATATCCGTAAATAGAGAGAGTTATTTATATGCGTATGTTGTGGATGTCGTGGCATAGGTTATTAGTTGTTACAACGAATGAGATAGATTGATGGAGTAACTAAATCCCGAAACTCCGAGTGTAAAAGCGGTGCAATGACATTTTTATTACATAGCAGGTGAGTAAGGTATTTTATTCAACAGACAAATTGCCATATTTAGCTCTCTAAAAAGAAAGCTCATTGTAAAGCATTATCTATTGTGAAGGGTCATATTCATCCGCAGTTACAAAGCACGAACCAAAGTAGTATTCTTCCCACAAAATTCATATAGTGTTCTTATAGTGTTTTCTTTAACTATACGCCTCTCAAAACTAATATTCACATACTTTTTCTTGGAGTGTACACTTCAGATGCACTGATAGGTCAGTCTGTGAGGATTACGAGGTAAATAGAGACCCTTCTCTTCTCATGAGTCATGACTCAAATCATCCCTAAATTATTTATAGTAACACTGCACAGATAGTGTTAAATATGCCATAAGCTGTATCTGATGTCTTTTGTTTATTTGTCCTCCCTGCAAAGCTAAAAATAAATCACTTGATATTCCTTTTCTGATAACCGTAACAAGAACACGACAGACATAAACAGCAGCAACTGCTGACTTCCAACTCACAGCTAAATAAATCCAAAATCTGTAAAAGATTGAGAAACATTCTGTACGGAGAATAGCAGATGAAATTGTTTCTTATTGATTTAATATCTAGGTCTTTCTACACTTGTTGTCATGCTCAGGCTTGGACGCAATGACCAACTGCACAAACAGGTAGGTTTATATGCAAATATGCCATGGGACGCAATGTACAAGATGATAATAATACTTGAGATTGTTATCAGATGGAGAACTTTGAGTCTTTGTCTTTCAGAAATGTTGGAGCACACATACACGAGGGAAGACAAGGATGACTGGAAGACAACTAGCTAGAGATAGTATTATAGCAAGGAAGGTAGTAACATCAGCATGGCTGCGTTTCTCAAAAGCATCACAAGACTAAGTAGATTATAGAACCATTGCTACCAATGGTCTCTACGATCAACTTAACTCATGCTTTTGGGAAACGCAGCCCAGGTAAGTGGTCTGTAGCACCAGACCAGGTCTGACGATACATGCTCTATATAGTGATGAGGTGTTTTGTACTGTAAATATTTGATTTGATGAGGCATTACATTTTAGTTGTGACTCATTGTATGAATGTGACCCACAATTTACTCTTTATTTGCTCACCATGGGACTTCCCTAAACACCAGCTACTGGAATTTATTCAAGCAAAATTGGGCCACTGTGTCTCTTGACCATGAGTCAGGCGTGTGTTTCTGTTTTTAACAGATGTGGGCATCTGAGCGGTTTCTATACTGAGTATATGAAGAGTTCAGATGCAAAAGCCTCTAAGTGCCATTTGAAAGTTTCTTCTAAAATGATCATTTTTATCAGAGCTTGTATATTTAAGTTCAGTAATTTCACTTCAATGGCAATGAAGATTACCTATTAATTGTCATTTAAGTGAAATTTCTGAACTTAAACATACAAGCTTGATAAATATGGTCATTTTAGAAGAAAATTTCAAATGGCATTTAGAGGCTTTTGCATCTGAACTCTTTCATATACTCAATACAACCTGCTCATTGAATTTGTTGTCATGAGGAAAAACAAAAACAAAACCAAGAAAAAGTAGTGCTTTATGATTTCATTAAATTAATAAAACACAAATAGGCTGACTCAAGACTGACTAACTTATTAGACAGTGAAATTTATTAGTGAAATTTACTTATTAATATAAAAAGAACAAACTAAATATACACGACATCTACACCTTTAAAATAAAAATAATATGTTTTTCTTTATGATAAAATCTATGGCAGTTAATAGAATAAGTGCTTGATTTCATGATTTGTGACCAGGTTTTTAGAAAGCAGAACAAAACAGTATAAAAATCTAAATTCTATAAATGCATTCAAGTTCATTTTTTAAATTACACATATAACTACATTTAAAAACAATTCATGTATTCTTGATTATTTAATATTTAATCAGTTGCATTCACACCATGTCGTAGCTATAGTTTTGAGAATTTTAGAGCCCGATCTCATAAAAAGTTCGTATCTATAGCACAAATGTAATTTCTCGTGGCATTTATACGCCAAAAACAGTTTTTGCATGTATATGGTACGTGTTTTCGCGTGCATATGATACGCACTTTTTGGCATATAATAAGCACAAACTCCCCACCCCCTCCCCCCTAAACCTACCCCAGAGTTTTTTAGTGCGTAGCATATGCACGAAAAAAACAAACATTTTTGCCGCTATAAA
This sequence comes from Hybognathus amarus, assembly GCA_030378365.1. Classification (NCBI taxonomy): domain Eukaryota; kingdom Metazoa; phylum Chordata; class Actinopteri; order Cypriniformes; family Leuciscidae; genus Hybognathus; species Hybognathus amarus. The sequence goes on from JAQIUQ010004479.1 coordinate 176,017, forward strand.
TGCCACGAGAAATGACATTTGTGTTATTGATACGCATTTTCATGAGACTGTGTTGGAATTTTGATGATAACTTCACGCGACATTCTACTCAGACTGGGTAATATACTAAGTTTTGTCATGAAACTGTAGATGGCGCAGGCTCATAGGTACTTACTTGCATAATTACGAGGACGTGAATGCTTTTTACAAATGGGAATCTCTACAACTCTTTCTTAGAGCAGAAATCGAATAGTGAAAAGCGAATAGTGAAACTTTCCACAAAAATCACAAAATTCCGAAAGAATAAATTGAACTGAAAAATGTAATAATTTTCCATAGTTTGTTTGAAAACCCCTTCAGTATTAAGTCCAATTCACACCAAGGAAGATGACTATAACGATAAAGATATAGTTCAAGAAAATCGTTCTACATGTAAAAGAACTGCATAGTCTAAACCTATAACGATAATGGCGAAGAGAAACAAAGAGTTGTCTCGTTCAACAAAGAGGATGAAATCTCTTTCCTCCACTGGGCTTTGTTATATCACAATCTGATAATAATAGGTGATTGTGCTCTTTTGTGTTCTTGGTTCAATCAATAGGGCCTCTGAGTGGAATTAAACCAGTGGAATTAAACCAGTGGAATTATTGTGGTAAGAGCGAAGCAAACTGGCAATAAGAGCCATGTAGACAGTCAGTTGTCCGCTGGCTCCTCATTGCCTGTTATGTAAGTTTCATGCTCTAGTACTATGCTGATAAGACTTGAAAAGGCAGGCTAACAACTTACATAAACACCCTCAGTGCTGAGACGGGCTTAGAAAATATTTAGAATGAGTTTTAAGGGGTAAATACATACATATTTTAAAATGTAAAAACCTGATAAACAGAATGCGAATCTCTTTTAAAAAAAACAGTACATGTGAAGTTGTGACTTTTTGAACAAGAAAATAAAATGTAGCACCGGACTTGATCAGTCAGGAATTGATTGGATGGTTGTTATTTGCTGTTGCTGTGATGATGTCATGTGAGTGACAGGTTCTCCCAGTCATGCCAGTAAACACATCATCAAAGAAGAGATATTGCTTCAAGACGGAGGGGACGGTATTTTGATTTTTTTTTATGTGCAAGGAAAAATCATTTATAAAAACTTTAACTAAAATAAATTTACAGTTACACATTGAGATACTGAAGTTCTGCTCTATGGCCTGCTTTAGTAAGTTAGTTTTGAGTCTCTCGTTTATGATTTGAAAGCATGTCTATTGATTTATCTGCACAATCCGTATTCAACAGAAGATGATTGGAGCTCGAGTGGGCTTCATCTTGTTATCTGTAGAGCAGTTTTTATTATTATTGTTCAGAAAAACTAGGGCAAGCTGTCTGTCTCTCATGCCACCTCTGCTGGCCCCAGGGATGTGATTGTTCTCAGTGCGTAAGGAGATCCTTGTGGGTGACAGGACACGTCTGCTTTGTGTCTTTGCCATCTTTCTGTTTTTATAGTCTGAATGGCTTTGAAATAAAAATCTGATGCCAATGTAAATAGTCTCATAACACGAAGCAAGAGTTCTGGAGCACACAGTTTAACAACATGTCTTTCTTGCACATGACAAGCTTGTTTTGGCGTGAAAACTCATCTTTGGCGTCCCTCTTGCTGTAAAGGTATTTCACCCACAAATCAAAATTATGTTAAAATTATGTCAATTTTGTCATTGTTGTCTTTACGATTTTATGCGACAACTGCCATGCTATTATATGAATGAGTGGCCAATTTTTAGCAACCTCCTATTTATTGTTTATCAACTATTTTAGATAAATCCAACCCTAAGAGTCACATACAAATAAAATTAGGCAGACAGTCAGATGTTCTGCTCTAAGGTCACCAGGATTTCGTCTGCAAATTGGACTGTGCTTTATATCGAACTGTCGAGCTCCAAAAAAAAGAGAAAAGAAAAAAAAGTGTGATTTGTGCACTATTTCCTAATTCTTCTGAAGCCATATAATAGTTTTAGAAGAAAATTTAAGTTAATCTTTCATCCATTAGCTCTAAAACTCACTTTAATGAACTTTTAATGGCCCCTAACTCTTGTGAACGGCATATTTTATTGCACATAAATTCTAATCAAGCTGTTTTTTCAAATTGTGCCAAAAATTAAAATATTGTTTACCTGCATGATTAGAAAAAATAGTTTTTGAAAAGTTATTCCCACCACAGAATGTTTTTGTATGGAAGCCCATTTGGACCATAAAAATGTATTATTATTTTCATTTTTTGGTAAATCATAATCGAGACAGAATGTTATAAGTCATACTTATATAATTTAAGAGTAATAACTATGAAAAATAGTGAAGTTAAACATAAGTTGACATAAAATTATATACTATAGATACTAATTCATAATTGACAACATTTTTGTTTTTATTTTATTTATTTATTTATTTTTTGGGATTTTGATGTCTTAAAGGGACACTGTGCAGGAATTCCGTTATTGTCAAACAGCGACCCCTAGAGTCGCTGTGGAGTACTTTTATTTAACGTTTAACTGTCATAAATACCACTCACGCAGAGCGTGCCGTGTTACATAGTAACAAAAAAATTGCTAAGCTAAAAAAACTGCATAGTGTCACTTTAATTCTGACTTTTATGTCATAATTACGATTTACCGATGCATTTTTTTATTGATTAGAAATGGGTATCCATGGTTTTGAAATGAAGACAATGACAGATGTAATTCTTCAGTAATGCATGTGTGCTTACCCCAGGATGTTGTTGTTTGACAAATTATATAAAGTTACTTTTAGAAATGTTTTAATGTACGCTCATTTCTAAAAGTTGAAGGGTCAAAGTGAAAATAACCAAGAGTTAAAGACCTTTTAATGATTTTTTTATATTGAACAATGAACTTGTTCCCTGTCTGTGCCCACATAAACTTAATAAACAAATGACAAAAAATAGCCTAGTAACACATTGATCCTAGTATGCACTAAACTGAATTGTTAGTACATTAGCATTAGAGTCATCGCATAAATTTGGGCCATGTGTCCTGCATTGTGTTTCTTAAATTCCCTCCCGTTGATAACACAAAAATAGCCCATAAAAGCAGATTACAGGCGGCGTGTGTGTGTGTGTGTGTGTGTGTCCGTGTGAATGTGCGAAGCTCTCTCAGCGGGCTCGCCTGCTTGCTGAAGGCTCACTTGCTCCAATCAATGTGTCAAGCTTGGGTTCTTAAGCCAGCTGGGAGATGTGCTTGCCTGGATCAATGAGCAAGAGCTGGCTGCCTGTTACTGACTCTACTCTTATTAAAGCAAAGCACAACTACAGGAACTGGGGAGATAAGTTGAGACAAAGCAAGTTTGTTGGGGGGTTAATGCCAAAGAAAATAGAAAAATGGGTAAATGATGATCCTGATAAGCCAACACCCATGTATTAGTCAATTTATCAATGCAAATGCCTGACAAATTACCTCATTTAGTTAGTTAAAGAACTTGGATCAGCATTAAATGTTTGCTCAAGGGAAGCATTAATCTTCCTTTTTTTCAGAATTATATGAAATCTGTCCTTGGGGCCGGATGTTGATTCAGCCCCAGATGTTATTGACGTATGTTTTTAGCAGAGGAAAGACGGAGGACTTGTCCATGTCCTGTCCAATGATTTCTGCGGGTACAATCGCTACAGTAATAAATCAATGTGTATTTGAGGCAACTACATCTCCAGCCAATCAAACCACTTGATGAGGGAAATGAATAATACTCTAGAGTGTTTCTGCGAGGTATGCCATGAAAATGTTTATTGTAAGTGACTATTACGTCAAATGTCATTATGGGGACATACTGATAAATATCCAAAGTCTTTTGTCAGCAAAGGGAATTTTATGTTCCTGGGATTGAATTTCGTTTTTTCGGGATTCTAATGTTTAACTTTTGCCTCAAACCCAGGATTTCAATCTTAAGTTATCGAAACAGAAGTTTTCTTCCCTATTGTGATAAATATCTAAATGAAACTGCTTTTAGAACAAGAAAAATGGATGGGACTTGGTTTTGTCCATCGGATCATTGGGGTTTGCTATTGCTGTGTGATCTCATGTGAGTGACATGGTTTTCCTGCCTTGTGCCAATAAATATGTCAACAGAGAAAAGGGAGGGAAGTTATTTTGATTAAAGTCTTCTAAGACACAAAAAAAGCAAAAATAAAAAGATTTGCACAGACAAATCATTCATACTAAACACTGCAATATTTCATAAAAAAACAAGAATTGTCCATTTTGATTTTGTGGTAACTAAACTGTGAACATAATTTTCATTTTGTCTGAATAACAAGTCCAAAAAAACGAAATATTTTAGTATTTATTGTTTTAAAATAATTATATATAAATATTATTTTACCCAAATTACGACTGTACCTCAGTTGTGGCATTATTTCGGCAACAACTGAACAGTTTTAGCCATAATAAATATTTTTCAAAAGTTAATGTCAAAAAGACAACAGTGTCCAGGAAGAGATTGAGATAAAATGTGAAATATACACTGTAAAATCTTTTCATGATTAGTAATCACAACTTAAATACTTTATTAAGTTCAGACAACATATAATTTTGAGTTTCTGATGATTAAATCAATCTCCTTCATTGTATTAACTCACTTTTTACATTTCATTGAACTTAAAATGTTAAGGCAACCAGGTTACTTACAGTTACCTTATAAGTTAAACAAACAATATTTTTTTACAGTGTATGTAAAAAAAAGGATAAAAAAAATCAAGGTAAATATCCTACCAATTGTGAACAGAATATTTGTTTTAATTCCAATTAAATTACGCCGAACAAATATGAAAATATTTAATTTGGTTTATTTTTGATAAATAAAATTATGAAATTAGCCTTAAAGCACCCATTTTTTAAATAAATTGTTTAAAATGTAATTTCCACCACAAAATGCTATTAAACAATACATAATTTGAAAGGTTTTAGAAATATTTATGGCAAAAATGATTAATAAGTTAATAACATCCACAGGGACCCTGTGCATTCCATGAGAGCACTCTTCTTGTCAGAGCATATTAAAGACTGAAGTAGAACTTTCTAAGAAAGAACATTTGTTACATTTTCTTCCTTCATAACCTCAACATCTCAGTCTCTCTCTTTTCCCCTCTGGAGAAGGTGCATGAAAGAAAGCACAGTCTAATTACCAAAGTTTCTGACTGCTTACCCAACTTTTACCCTTACCCTGCTTTTTCCTGAGCAGAAGTTTTCACTTCATAATACTGAAACCCAGTTTCCTTTTCAATCAGATGCAATGAAACTACATTTACTAAAATAAAATATGAGCAAATGCTTTCCAGATTATGTGCAATCAGACGGGAGTAACGAGACTGATACCAGACCACTATTGTTCATTGTAAGATGGTAACAGTAAGCAACCAGAATACGTGAAGAGAAACTTGGTGGGGTGAATCATCCTCATTAGTGTCGACAGTAACTTACCCCGCAGTGGTCCATAAGCTGAGGGTCAGAGATTGCTCTTGGCACATGCTGAAGTTCCTGTCTGTTTCTGTCATGCTCGTGTGACCTACATTTACAATTGCTGAGAGGCTGGATTCCCCCATCTTCAAGTGAAAGAGAGAAAGAAAGAAAAAGAAGAGCCTGGGATTAGAGATGTGCTGCTAGGTTTACTTCATGATCTTCTTAATTTATCCAATATCTGCACATTATGCCTTGAGCAACACTTGTTAAGGAAAAAATGAAAACACAATATCAGTTGAAATGTAATGTCAGATCTGCACAAATTAAACTATTACCGTAAGCCATACAGAACAAACATATACAATCTCAAAATAGCCTGTTGGCTAAAATCTCATTTTTTCTTAATTAAACAGACTGCAACACACATTCAAGAAGTAGTTCACTTTTAAAAAAACTTTTGCTGATAATTTACTGTCATCCAAGATGTCCACGTCTTTCCTTTTTCAGTCGAAAAGAAATGAAGGTTTTTGATGAAAACATTCCGGGATTTTCTCCATATAATGGACTTCAATTGGGAACCAAACGGTTCAAGGTCCAAATGAGAGTTTCAGTGCAGCTTCAAAGGGCTTTAAACGACACCAGACGATGAATAAGGGTCTTATCTCAGGACCCTTCGAGTCATAACTCGAAAAAAGATTCGTTCATTTTGATGAACGAGTTTGAACAGGAGAGTCACGAACGCACATCACAGAACAGAGCAAGGCGAGCATTTGTGCTTATAAAACTTAAACTTTTTATTTTGTATTTTTTAAATGAGCGATCGTTTCGCTAGATAAGACCCTTATTCATCGTCTGACGTCGGTAAAGCCCTTCGAAGCTGCACTGAAACTTCTCATTTGGACCTTGAACTGTTTGGTTCCCATTGAAGTCCATTATATGGAGAAAATCCTGGAATGTTTTCATCAAAAACCTTAACTTATTTTCGACTGAAGAAAGAAGGACATGGACATCTTGGATAACTTGGATAATTTGGTCGCTAGGAGCCACTTTTTGCACAAAAATTCTTTAGGATACGGGCCCTGATCTGAGGAAGTTACGCTAAAAAAATATATAATTATGTTATTTATGTAGGCTACCAAAAACTATGTGCTGCAACAAATTAAACAAAAAAAGACTTGTGCAGCTTTTGCCATATTGTTAATAATGTTCAGAATATGGCATTAAAAACATTGACACCAAATTACCTCCTCTCCCAAAGTAAATGTACTTAATATAAGCAAAAGCAAGAATAAAATGAAGAGTACTGAGAATAAAATAAGCATTCCTTGGGTGAGATCAGGAGCACAGAGAAAGGTTTGGATGACTGACCCAATTAAAATCCACTGCTGTTGACAGCGGTGAAAGTCACTTATGCATGATAATCCCAGTGCTCATTAACAGTATTGTGAGTGCAAGTGTTTGTGTGTGTGTACACAGTACAGTAGGTATGTGTGTGCATGTGAAGCGGGCAGCACGTGCGGTGGATTCACGTGGTGAGTTTGCACTCACTAACACAGGATCCAGGCTCCACTGTTGCCTGGTTACCAGATTAAACCCAGAGCCCCCTGAACAAGATCTTTTTCAATTGTTTTGTTTCCTTTTTCATCCCCGCAACAAGAACAAAATCCCACAAGTTAAAGAAAGACGTACAGTGTTTCCTTTTCGTCCCTTTAACAAGAATAAAAGACCACAAATTAAAGAAACACACACAGCGTTCATATCAAGCGCAGTATATGAAAGGTAATTCAGAGTGGCAGGTAGTAGATATCTTTAGCTTGACCTAGAAATATGGAGAATTATCAGATACAACTGGAGAGATCAGGATTAAGAGTACATGGAGTGAAAATGGCTTGTATTACAAAGGATCAGTTATGAACAGAAGTGACATTTGCAATCATTGATTTTAGGTTACTGTTAGGTTAGATATGTCAGTGTCAATGCTTTGTCTCTAGATGCAGACCAGTCAATTTATTTATTTATATTTTTGTCTAAGGCATGTTTATAAAGGCTGCTTGCATGTCCTAATTGGGCCTGAGGAAATTGTTGGCAGAAATTGCCTGGAAAAAATCCATGTATTGTTGACCTATAACTGAATTTAGTAACCAAATGAATTTATCCGATTTAATGATTAATGATCTAAATGATTAATGACAAATGATTAAATATGATTTTTCAGTTAAGAGTATTAAGTACTGAACTGATTTTCTTAAACAGGCAACAAAGGGAACCTCAGTCTATTTTTACACAACTAAAAGGGCAAAGTAACCCCTGAGATACAAACATTTCAGACAGATTATGAAAAGAATTTCAACAAACATAGTAAGCTGACGCTAATGACAACTTTTAAACATGCAAGTGGTCCGCTCTAAATATTGACACATACACGAACACATACAAATATTTACAAACTTTTATGTTAGATGTGATTAATCGTGATTAATTGATTTGACAGCACAACAAATATTCATTTTACAGGGAGCAGACACAAAGCTGTACCATTTATAGAAAATATTTAGACAAATTAAGATCAATTTACTTGGGTTAAGAGTTTTGTAAGATATGCATTTTTATGCAATACAAATAGGCTATTTAAGAATGACTGAATATCCTAATATTTAGGAATTAAATTATATCTTAATTTATTTTAAGCATACACCTTGTCGTAGTTTTGAATTATATATTTTTACAAACTTTTATGTCAGATGCGATTTATCGATTTGACAGAAATAATATTTAGTAGGGCTGTCAAATGATTAATTGTGAGTAATCGCATCCAAAATAAAAGTTTTTGTTTACATTATTATTTTATATATAAATACACACACATTTCATGTATATACTGTATATAGATTTATATATAATTTATATTATATATAAATATAAATATTTTATATAAATATTTTTTTTCTTAAATATACATGAATGTTTGTGTATTTATATATATACAAAATAATTATACACAGTGCACCCACATATATTATGTAAACAAAAACTTTTATTTTGGATGTGATTAATCGTGATTAATCATTTGACAGCCTAATATTTAGCCATTTAAAATATAGGTAACACTTTAGTTTAGGGTCAAATTCTCACTAATAACTAGTTGCACTTGCTTATTAGCAAGCATTTTACTAGGATATTGACTGTTTATTACTTATAAAGCACATGTTAATGTCTTATGCTGCATGAATATATTCTACATCCCAAATCCTATCCAATACCTACATTTAACAACCTATAAACTATTAAGAAGCAGTAATAAGTAGTGTAAGAAAAAGGTTAATATAGTGAGAATTTGTCCCTAATCTAATGTGACCAAAATGTATACACACTACAGTACTTTTTAAATGTCATGCCGCATATGACGTATTCTGTTATGTATATATCACATGTGCACAAAAACATCCAAAGTTCTCAATAAACTATTCGATTCAGTGTCCTTTTACTTGATCTGAATATGTCTATACAACTGGCTGACACAGTTTGGCCTGAGCCAAAACACACATCTACCTCCTCTCCTGCCTTTTTTCTTTCTCTTCCTCCCTCTCTCTGACCCTTCGACACCCACACGCACATCCATCATGGGCTGTGAGTTACCCATGTGGGAAAAAAGCTCTCAGCTCCAGAGATTAACCAAAAAAAGAAAAGAAAAGGAAACAAACAAAAAAAGCTGTTTTCCCAGCCATCAAGAGATTCTCTGCACCACAGAAGAAAGTGGCTGCCACTATCATTCCTGCCAATTACCTCCGGCCCCTGCAGGCATCTCCAGTTTCCACGGTAACTCGTGGCACCCACTCTAGCTGGGATGTGCATTCACCATGGCAACCTGAACCTGGAAGGTTCCACGTTTGCTTGTCTTCGCAGTGACAGTGCTGACTATTAGCCTCATTACTGAAGGATCATGCTGAGGCTATGAGAACCGTTTGATCACATGACCCAATTATGGCCAAATATCCAGTATGTGTGACAACCCTGAAAAGCTCAGTTTCAGCTAGCTTACTCCTGCTGTGCACAGATCACTTTAAACACGGCAGTGAATCACAGAGTTCTCTCACTGTCCTACTGAACAAAGGTTTCAAACATGTCTCGTATGTTCAATATCCGCATAGTACGATTTAAGTCAAAGGATGTTTTCAGCTTCTGTTTGGGACGCTTGTTTCTGCCAAAAATGAATAAATAAATGTGTTGCGACGTCATATCTCGCATTTCTGAAATTTTCTGAATATTTGTGTTATTCTGGTGGAAACAAACTTAGGTGGGAACTTCATAACTATCTTAAAAACTTTTTTGACTCAAAAGTTACCAAGAGATGCAGCCTTTTGTGCACAGCAAAACCCCAGTGTTAAATTAACGACACTCTCAATATGGACTTATATAAACACTGAAGCAGTGGAAGAAGTTAGTAGATAATTAATTGAAATAATTGAGTGAGTGCAGTGGCGTCATGCAGGGTTCGGCAAGTATACCACTTATTCAGTCGACATTGCGTATACCCACATCTAAATCCCCTCTGATGCGCATCATTTCAGTTGCTATCGTGAATAAAAAAATCTGTCGTCGTACAACTAATATATGCTCGAAATTTTTTCTGCAAATATTCTCCCATCGCGACGATAACGGTCAGTGTACTTTGCTGCCAACGGATTTTTCGTTTTGAAAGGGAAAAAAACGAAAACGGAAAACGACCCGTTTCTTACCATTCAGTAAGTTAGAGCCCGACCGATACAGGATTTTGAAGGCCGAATGCCCGATTATCAGAATATTTTTTGGGTTTTAAAATGCGATATGTCCCGATATATCAGCCGATTTTTTTATTTTTTTTTTCTAAAACACCAAAACAAAACATTAACAGATTTACCTAACATTAGTTATTTGTAGTTATTTATACGTTTTAACTAAAATAATATGATCATGCATTTTAAAAGAAACATTTTTTTTATTGTCACAACAGAACAGACTGATGATAGTGGCATTAGCTAGCTTTGTGGTTAGCTAGTCTCTGATGAGCCATAATTTCAGCAATGGATGCAGCGTGATACTGCAAAGTGTAAAACATATATTTTCAATATGACAGGCAAAGGAGAGATGATGAGTTTAAATCCATGGACCATGGCCCCCGAGGCCACACTGGAAGGGGAGCAAGGGCGGGCGCCATGGGGCCATGGCGGCCGCGCCAGAGGCCACACTGAAAGGGGAGCAAGGGCGGGCGCCATGGGGCCCATGGCGCCCGCCCCCGAGGCCACACTGAAAGGGGAGCAAGGGCGGGCGCATGGGGACCATGGCGCCCGCCCGAGGCCACACTGAAAGGGGAGCAGGGGCGGGCGCCATGGGGACCATGGCGCCCGCCCGAGGCCACACTGAAAGGGGAGCAGGGGCGGGCCATGGGTCCTGCTAGAAACTGGATGGATGGATGGATGGATGGATGGATGGATGGATATTGATTTGATGTTATAAAAAAATAGATATTTTTTTTTTGCCTGCGGCCTGCAGTCCTCCGGCCTGCCAGTCCTCCGGCCTCCAGTCCTCCGGCCTCCGAAACAAAATATCTTACTTCCGTCGGTCCCTTCCGCCACATTAAAAGATCATAAAAAGAAGACCTAAAAAGAAGACTAAAGTCATAAATGTGTTGGTTTTTAAGGAATGAATCGACAGCACTGAGGCTACACAGAGATCCTGCTTGAGCAGGAACCATCAGAACATTTCCCTCCCGCAGGAACAGCTGGAGAGAAACAGCAGAGATACCTGGAACAAGGACCAAGAATCCCGCACTGTCAGGCCACACACCAGCCACATAGCCCAACATGATTCAGGGGGAATTGATGAATGATAGCCCAAATGATTTCAGTGGATTAGCCACATAAGAAATGTCCACATCAGTTCAGTACATGGCTCTGGAAACACATTATCAGTGTCAAACGGCACATTAGCAGCAACTAAATTCTCACCGGAAGAAGCGCTGTAGACCAGAATCTGCACTGCTGGAGCCATATTGACGCTGACAGACAACTGGAACGGACAAACTGGGAAACATCAGAACAAAATAAAGAACTGACCAACCACAAGACAAGAAAATAAAGCATCATTCACTTGCCACAGGACTCAACTTTCAGTCCCATAACTGCAACGCTGTAGGTCTGCGGTGTGTTTAGTCACATCAGACTTGGGCAAAACTAAACCAGAAACAAAGCGCTTTAGGTTAAGGCCTCAGATCTGTCATTGAACTGCACATACAGAACAACTTACCGTATTTTTTCACCTCAAAAACTTGGGAGACTTCTCGGTCAGCAATAAAAGCCTTTAGGGTGTACATCCCCATCTGAGCCTCTGGGTTCAATATCAGCTCCGTTGAGGAAACATTTGTCCACTGACCAATCCGGTTATTATCTTTGTCCTATTAAAACAAATTAACAGCTCAGAGAAAATCTGCAAAGAAAGAAAAGTGCAAAAAGCTGCATTGGCTCCATTCAAAGTCTTACACCGAAGCAAACTCACCTGCACCACGAGCAGACTACTGCAAGACAGACAGGAATAATAAACATTTAAAAGCAGTCATTGAAGTTGAAATTTCTGCATCTTAAAAGAACCTGCATTTAATTTGCTTTTAATTTATGGTCGGAACACTCAAAATGGTGAAACATCTGGTCTTACCATTTGATCAAAAGGCACAAATTTGGGATCCATGGAGACAACTCTGAAATTAACTGCAAAGACACCAACAAACTCACATATATTGCATAATGCATTTGAAGATGATAGCTTCAACCAAGGGTCATTCACAGCTCACCTGTTTGTCCTGGATTGTAAATAAGTTTGTCTGTTTGGATGAAGGTCAAAGGTAACGGCTGAACATGATTTTGCTCTCTTCAGTCGCTCTGAAGACCTCCCCTTGAACAAAGAGGAAGATTTATAAATTATAACCACAGCCAACCCCTCCCGTTCAGTGATCCAATAAAAAAGAAAACACAAACTACTCACATACAACAGATTTTACACTTGTAAAACAAAAGTACATAAACCAAAGCAACAAACACTTTTACTCAGAAACAAAATTAACTCAGTTTAGACGGAACTCAAAATAGGCTGGATAAAAAGGCGCAGATGAAACAAAAACCTTGAAAAAATTATATACGATCCGGCCAAATCACAGAGATGTCGATTCGCACGGGACTAATATTATCACAGGACCTCGGTGTTCGGCGAAATATAGTAGGTAATTTGCGGGGGAATTTTTACTTTACAAATTACAGACATGGCCGATTCGCACGGGATTAAGATCATAGACAAACTCCAAACAAACCCCAAGCAGGTTATAACTGTGTGTTCTATGTCATAGATCAAAACGTGAAAATATTTAGAGGCTCTGTTCACCACAGACCTTATTTCAGGCGATTTAGCAAAAACCCATTCAAAAACCCCATAGGCTTTATAGAGCGAGGGAACCGTAATGCTAAAATGCTAGCTCACTTCCGCGGTTTGGCCTACAGAGTGACGTCGTAACTTCGGCACTCTATAGGGCTTTAAAAACAAACTAAATTAACTTAAAATCATACATACCCCAGGAGATTTGCAGCACTGAACTACACATCTTCACTCACCTTATGAGAATATGCAGCCCCTTAGGAAACAAACTGAAAACATACATTAAGCAATTCAGTCTCCCGTTAACCAAGAAAACTCTTTAAAATATGGAAACTTACCTGGCAGCTATCGCAAGGGCCAGTGCACACCAAGAGAGAAAACCAGAGGATTTATTCAACTCTCCTGCCAGCCACAAACATGCTAACGTACACATCTCAATCAGAACCCAACACTATTACCATTACTCACCACCTTGAGTTTACAATGAGCAGGACCCACTGTGACGCATACCTGACGCAAACAAACCACTCACATTTTTATACTCCGTGACACCAGCCCCCAAAAGTGATTAACCTGTCCTGAGTTTTTTTTTTCAAATCTCACACAGCAATATAACGATGTCTTTATAGGCTTCACTTCAGAATGGAGCAATGTTTAGTGGATGTAGATATGAGGAATAGAAGAGGGGTTGTGTACAGCGTTAGCCTATCCTATGAGGTCGGGGGTTCTCGGGTCCAGTGCTGGCGCGAGGCCACCTGCTCTGCATATTGTGTATGTCTCCCTTGTTGAACACACCTGATTCAGATCCTCAGCTCGTTAAGATGAGACTCTCCGTCTATCCTAACAAGCTGAGGATCTGAATCAGGTGTGCTAAATAAGGAGACAGGTACAAAGTGTGAGAGCAGTGGGTCGCGAGGACTGAGAACCCCTGCTATACATAGTTCCCACAGGCGAATTAATGTCACGTGACCTCCCCGAGGGCGCCATCTTTGAGAGCAAAACCGCTGTGTTTACCATAGGTTTTTACAAAGTTTTATCAGAGAGAATGTCGTTTTACAAACAAATATTTATTTCTGTTTATATTATTATGCAAATCATGAAAAGACAAAGTGAAATATATTATAAAGAGTCTATTAAAAAAAAGACAGAGAGAGGTACAATGCGAACATTTCATTCATAAATGGTGTGGATCCGTATGCAGTAACGAAGGAAGCACTGAGCAATGATTATGCAGCTTTGCCTCAGATACAGTATTTTCATGTGTAAGTTACCATTATCTGGTATTGGTGAGGAGTTTTTCACATTGTGAGCAATTCCGAGTCTGGAAATCACTGGAGGCGTACGATCAGATTGACGTGGGGTTGGTTCGGTGACGTTTGCTCAAGTGCAATCAATGGAAAAGTAACTTATAATAGCGAAGAGGCATGATGCTAATCTGCCTAATAAAAAGCCATAGCCTGCACAACTTAATTCATGTTCCCCTTAAAACAGTCACCGGTGCTTTCTGTGATATGCATGTACTTGCGGGCGTCATGGTTTGGTGCATGAATATAAAAATAAATAACTCGCGTGCAATTTAATTAATGTAATGCGGAACTACATTATACGCGGGTATAGGGACATAATCTGAGATCGCAATGCTAGAATGTGAGATCAAACAGTGGAAACAAGGTTGTTTTGTGTTTTTAATACCTCGTCATTTTGTTCATACAGGACATTTTTCAAACTGCAATGTGTTAACTTATATTTGTTTACACTCGCATTAAAACACAACATTGTGCTTTTGTCAAACAAATTCTTGCGTGTTTTGAGTGAGTTTCTTTCCTGTTTATCCTCGCCAGCCATAATCTCCGTCGTTGTTCGGACAAAAGCTTAGTCTTCTCACATACATGTAGTCGAACGACGGGTAAAGTGTAAAAATCCGATTTATCTGAACCTCCGGCACAGATTTTATCATCCATTGACCCAGCAGGGGATGACCATTTTGACTATATAGCACGAAACTCATTTCACTTCGTTCAACTCGTATTGTTTCTTCTAATCTGTTGTTTTGCACGCAGCAATGGCGCCGGGTCGGCAAATGCCCGTATGTCGTGAACGTCATGTGGGTACTATCAAAGCCAGTCTGTATAGCCTACATGTGATCATCACAAAGCTGCTAAATGTGTATCTATATGTAAACATTTTCACATTTTTGTTTAACTTTAGTTTGTCACTGCTTTGTTTGTCTTTTCATGTTTTTTTTTTATTTTTGTATTTAGTTTATTCAATGTCAGAAATAGTATTTCACATGACTTTGATTTTACTTTATTGACACTGTCATTTCCGGATGGTATTCATCATTAAAAATAAACAAGTTCCACCTTTAAACTTCTCCTCAGACATGCATGCAGTGTAAATGAAGCAGTTGCATCAATGAAATGATATTAAACGGCCACGCCCCGTGCTAATGGTACCTGGCAAATTACAAGACGAAAATTAAAAAATCATTTAGATTTCATTTATCCAAATGTTTGTTTCTGAAGTCACAATTTAGCTCAAGTAAAATTGAAAAACAGGAGAAAAAAGTAACTATACATTGATAATGTAACTGGAAAAACAAGAAAAATGAATGGGTTTCCATTTTTCATTTGCATTTTATGGTCTGAAAATTGAATTGTGAAGCGTTACACGGACCAATTTTGATTTCCGAGCAAACCGAGCGTGCGACGCTTCACTTCAGTTAACGATCATACAGTGCAAGATAAGATACGATGCAAGTAACAAAAATATACGGCTGTTTTTTCGATGTAAGTTTTAAATGGCCGACATAAATAATCAGTTTGATCAAAGATAGTTGAAATTATAAGCTCAATTTAACAACACAAGCACCCTATGAAATATATTGGCATTATTATTGTATAAATATATTGTATAACGTTTCCTCGAATGTGTTCGACTTTTCACTGCTTGTCTGTGTTTGCGTAACTTGCATAATTAAGCCAGAAGGGGGCGACAAGTGACTGTCTTTATGAGTGAGCAATTGAACCATTAATTAAATGAGCAGATTAGTCCAAAAACATTGATTCATTCAGGAAAGAAAAAGTAGTACTTTCTTTTTTATAGTTATATATTAACCGGCACCCTAACAGAATATGTTATGCATTTTTACAATTAAAAAACACACACAAAAATCTGTCTGTTTGCTTGATAAAAATGTAAAGGTGGGAGTTCACATATAAACAACAGCCAAATTCATGTTGTAACACATCTGATGGTAGTTCCTGCTGCATGAAGAGCCACAGAGACGAGTGAAACAGTAGAGAGTGTATAGCTATTTTTGATCACATGATGAAATATTCACTGAGTTCCGCATGATGAAATAGCTTTCATATTTTCTCTCTTCTTCTCTCCCACATACTCTCTCTCTCTCTCTTCTTTGCAGCTTCTCTTTTGCCTTTGAAAAATTAGCTTCTGTCTCAAGGTTTCAAGCTGTCGCTCACGTCCTCTTGAAAACAACTTAGTTTGGGGCAAATGCCATTGTTACCACACAAACAAACGGACACATACACAAACTTTAAGAAACATCTGGTGGAAACCACTGTAATTACTGTGATTGTAATCATCTATTCTGTGTTTGTAACTGTTGATGCCTCTTGTGTGTATTTGGAGGGTCAAGCGCTTCATCGATGGCCGCCAAGAGCGGAGCAATTCATCACTCTCTGACCTCTTCTGTCACACGGGCCGAATATCATTTGCCATGTCAGTGGGCGGATGAAAGGGTCACTGTCCAGAAAACCTAACGGATGAATAGTCTTCAAAAAATGTCCTATAGATTGCACAGGCACACTCCATGCACTACACACAATTCGTGTGTACATAAGATACTAACAGTAACTTAAAGGGACTATTTATTTATTTTTTTGTGTCTGGCTCTACACGCTTAATTTAGATGCAATTAACGCAGCATCCATTTTGTCATCATTTGGCGTTACAATATACAACCACGCTCTTATTCATGCAAATGCTTTTAAACCATTCAAGACAAAAGAACGTCTGTGAATGTCCTGTCTATGACTACGTTACATGCAGCCAATAACCCGTTCAAAACCAGGATATTAGCAATAACCCAGTTCGCAAACAGCCATGTAAACACCGGCAAAAACCTGAAATGCGTGCATATTCACGGATTTAAAAAACCGGATACTGTCGCTGGTACACCCTTTTTGACCCAAATTTTGGTCATATAAACGCGTATCGGCATAACCCCATAGTGATTTGTGTTCTGCGCATGTTCTATTCGCAAGGAATCTTGGTCTTTTGAGTAGAGAAACTTCTCGGCGCATACAGAAAACTTGCGTGCAGTATACCGGAAGTAAACATGGCGAGACCAGGCGAGACACAGGCACAGCATACTTTTGGAGCGAGCTCAGTAACGTTACCTATGGAAGCTTGTTTCCACCACTGAATAAAAAAATTTAATAAATAATTGTAAATAAATTGACTTTTTTTCTACAATTGCGAGTTTATATCCCGCAATTCTGACTTTATTTCTCAGAATTGCGAAATAAAAAGTCAGAATTGCGAGATGAAAAGTCAAAATTGCGTGATAAAAAGTCGCAGTGGTGAGTTATAAAGTCGAGAATTGCGTGAACTATAAAGTCGACAGATTGCAATATTTAAAGTCAGAATTAGAGAATATAAAGTCAGAAATGCATGATATAAAGTAGAAATTGCGAGATATAAAGTCAGAATTGCGAGATATATAAAGTCAGAATTGGTTGAGAATCGCAACTGTCTGCAGAAAAAAAGACAGAAGTGCGACTTTTTATCTCACAATTCTGACTTTATAACACATAATTACGAGTTTATATGTCGAAATTGTCTAACATTTTGCTACAGAGAGTTGTGAGATATAAACTCGTAATTGCGACTTATGCAGGCCAATTCCAAGGGGGAAAAAAGACTAAATTTTTTCCCTCAGAATAGTTTAAATCTCACAATTCCTGACTTTATCACACACAATTGCGACTTTATATCTTGCAATTTTGACTTTATATCAAGCAATTCTGACTTTATAATTTGCAATTCTGACTTTATAACTCGCAATTCTGACTTTATAACTCGCAATTCTGACTTTATATCATGCAATTCTGAGAAGTAAAATCGCAATTGTGAGAAGAAAGTCAATAATGTGAGATAAAAAGTCACAATTACCTTTTATATTTTTCATTCTATGGCGGAAACAAGCTTCCATACTACCCGGCCTCAAAGCACCGAACTATTCATTATCCGCGTGCTGCTGTTGTCTTTCAGGGTTTCTGCAGGTTTCACAAAAGTCAAATTTAAGACCTTTTTAAGACCAATATGAATCAAATTTAAGGCCTATATCATGACAAAGGAAACGAGTCTCAAAATTATTCGCAAAGTAATTTAATTTATTCAAACTGAACATTCAGCAGAAATCAGTACAAAAGGTCCCGTGATTTTGGAAATTTGTTCCGATTTCAGTTTTTATAAAATCCCCTTTTCCAAAGCGCGTAATGTAGGCCGTTTTATTTTCCCGCACCTGAAGGAAACATCGCTTTTGAAACAGACGAAACATCGTCTGTGGTATCTGAGATATGCGCCAATAACACAAAACCTCAAAACTGATTGGCTGCTGCATGTTGGTCTATTTTGTAGTTGTAATACAGCGAATTAAGAACTACAACTACGTAATATAAATAAATAAAAACATTCCAAAGTACTGTGGGATCATTTCAATGAGATTTACATGCACATAGGAAAATTAAGACCCGTTTAAAAAGATTTAAGAGCTAGAACACAAAACTTCAGCAAATTTAAGACTTTTTAAGGCCTTAAATTGTGATTTTGAAATTTTAGACCTTTTTAGACTTTTTAAGAGCCCGGCGGAAACCCTGTCTTTGGATACAGGAAGAAGAATCGTAAATGACGCATATTGCGTCTTAAGGTTGTACGTCACGTCTAGTCAGCTAACCGCGCGTCGCCGTTTACATCGGGATATTACAATTCCATGTATACAGGAGAAACTCTCTCTGCTGCTCACGCATGTACAACAGGGTTATTCCTAATGTTTCAGAAACCCGAATAGTGACCTTAACCCGAAAATTGGCTGCATGTAAACGTCAGTCTATGTGATGCACACAACGCACAGAAAGACGCACCCCAGAATCGAGTTCTCTCTCACACTTGAACGAACAATAGCATACACATTAATGCCAAACTGTCCGTTTTGTTGAGTACTCCTCATAAAAGCAGTCTTAAATGAGTTAAATAAAGTCTTAAATGAACATTAAGAGTTGGGGAAATGCAGACTGATCTCATGAAATAGCGTGTGTATGACACGCCAATTCGATTTTCCATTTTGAGCGTGCTGTTAACACGCATAATCGTTTTAAGAGTGTTTATGAACGCCATTGACTTAACGTTATTACTGTATATATAAATATATGACCTACCTCAACCCCGTCCCTAAACCTACCCGTCACTGGGGTTAATGGCATTTATGAGTCTCCCTCACCCATCCTCAGGAAAAAATATCGCTCCCCAGATGTAGATCTACATTTTCCTTCGTTTCGACGCGGACATTTGACGGCGTGTACAACACGCGCGGAATCACTTCGGACATTAATGCCGTAGACATACACGCTAGAGTTCCGACCGATAAAGGATTTTGAAGGCCGATGCCGATACGAATATTTTTTGGTTTTAAAATACGATATGCCAACATATGTATCGGCCGATATATTTTTTTCTTTTCGAAACGCGCAAACAAAAACATTAACAGATTTCCCTAACGTTAGTTATTTGTAGTTATTTATGAGTTTTAACTAAAATATTATGATCATGCATTTTAAAAAGAAACTTGTTTCTTTTGTCACAACAGAACAGACTGATGAAAGTGGCATTAGCTAGCTTTGTGATTAGCTAGTCTATGATGAGCCATAATTTAGCAATGGATGGCGACATACTGCAAAGTGTAAAACACACATTTTCAATATAACAGGCCAAGAAGAGATGATAAGTCTCATTGCTATAACTGTCACATGCTATTAAAGAAATACTTCAGTCACTATGTCAAAAGTTAAAAGGACAGTCAGTCAACTACACTGTAACAACGTAACGTAATTATTACTAACTAATTCCGCAACTGATGGGGATGTTCTTTTAATTGTTATTCAAGCAATGTATGTCTCGTGACCAACTCAACGAGTGTTGCCAACAGGGACGGTGTAGAGTGCCCTCTGGTGGACAAACTATACAACTCCAACACTCATGACATGGTTTGAGCGTGTTTTGTCCATTTTTTTTTAGTATTTTTTTTAAATATTCATTTATCGGCCATTATAACTGCCGATACCGATAATTTGGAAAATGCCTAATATCGGCCGATAATATCGGCATGCCAATATATCGGTCTGGCTCTAATACACGCATACACGCGGATAGCTCAAAATGTATGGAGTAACACGCCACTCGACTCGTAAGTGGTGTGTATGTTTACGCAAAAGTCATGATGACGTGTGTGAGACATGCAGGGGCATCAGATCTTAAAGTGACAGAAGCCACTAATGCTGCCTGTCATTAATGTTAATCAAAGAACACATTTTGTTTAACTTACTCACATGTCCTTCCAAACCCAAATTTCGTTTTACTGTGGAACACACACTCACAAGTATCCACACACAGGTTAGCAGCTGTACAGTGCTGTTATGAGTTCATCAGACACACACACGCCGAAGTTCAGTTCAGTGTGGAGGTAGGTGTTCGTGAAGAGAGCGGGAGGCTTTTGTGTCAAACTGAGCGAATGAGGGGTGGGAAAGAACATAAGGATGAATTGAGATGAAGAGGAGGAGGAGGTGTGAAGATTTAGTGGGATGTTTATTGTTTCTGGGCGTTGTAGGCAGCAAAAAGACCCTGACTGTCGTTGTAAAAGCATGTGAATGACATGCATGTGGGTTTATTTGTGTTTGTGAGTGACAGCTGAGGGGTGGAAGAATCGCAGACTTGCGTAACCTCGTCAGCATGCAAATGAATTGGCAATACGCCTCAGACAAAAATGTCATTTTAGGATAGAGAGAACCAGCAGACTATTATCACTCATACAGCAGTCAAAATACTCAAGCAATCCAGAGGCGAACAGAGATGCCGTTACGTGATTCTACCCAGCCATAAGTGTTCTTAGAAACAGCTTGCTGCTTCCACTTACCAGACTTAAAGTTTAATCATGTTCAGCCAAAATTTGCTATGTCCAAGTCTTATGGACATAAGAAGATACACTGCAAAAAAAACAAAAAACAAAAAAAAAACATTTATTTTTATTATTTTTCATTAAGCCTCCTTAAAAAAGGATAATTACTTGAGAAGGAAAATGTATACAATATTATTATTTATTTTCAGAGAATATGTCTTTAATTGCACTTATATTTATTAGCCATTGACAATACACTGTAAAAAACAATGAGTAAATTTACTTAATTTTTTAAGGCAAGTTTTTGCACTGATATTTTTGGAGTAAATTTCACTCAGAATTAAGTTAACTATACTTAACTAAGTTAAGTGAAAGTAACATAAGAAATTAAGTAATTTTATTTAGCTAATTAAAGGTTAAGTACTATATATTCTATTCAATTGAAATTTTCTTTACAATGTTTCACTCATATATCTAAGTATATGATTTACTCAGAAATGTTTAAGTTATCAATACATATAATGTGTGTCATCACATGTTCATTTTTAAATTGTAGGTGTGACCTCAACGCAGACCTCAATACTTGGTTGACAATACACAGTGTCGTTAACATTTGATAGATCATTTTTGTGTTCTGAATGTGTCATTTTAACTAGAAAATGAACTCCAAATTTCACAAAATGGCTAAATACTAATCTTAACAACAAAAGCAATGTTAAAATGGTGTAAATACAAGGGCTGTCAAACGATTAATCACGACTAATCACATCCAAAATAAAAGTTTGTGTTTAAATAATATATGTGGGGGCATTGTGTATAATTATTTGTATATATATATATATATATATATATATATATATATATATATACATTTATATTTATATATAATATAATTATATATAATATAAATTATACATAAATCTATAAACAGTATATACATGAAAATATTTCTTAAATATATACAAGCATGTGTGTGTGTATTTATATATATATATATAATAATTATACACAGTACACCCACATATATCATGTGAACACAAACTTTTATTTTGGATGCGATTAATCGCGATGAATGATTTGACAGCCCAAGGAAAAACAGTGAAAAATAAACCTCATTAATTATTCATGGCCCAGTGCATGATGGGAACACCAGTATCAGAAAAGTTGAGTAATTTTACTTAATTTTATAATGTTGATATTTACGCTTTCATTTTCTGCACGATTTAATTGAGTTACTACAATAGAATTTACTTATTTTTTATTTCTGCCTGAACTAACTTTTTTCATGTAAATTACATTGTGTTTCTGTAGTATTTACTTCACCACAAAATCATTTTTTATTCAGGCTTTTCTGGGTTTAAGCCTAAGTGTGAGGTTTAAGTCTTATTATATTAGACAGTTTGTCTTCCCAAATAAAGTTATAGTGACACTTTTACTGAAGAAAATTCAAAATACTGCTGCAGAAAAAATATTTTAATCATATAAATTTAATTTAAATCATTTTTTCTAATTTCCCACAAAACAAGAGACAAATTACTGATTTGCATGTTTTTCTGGCCTACAGTGTTTTCTGGGAAATTTAGGCCAGTGTTTCTGTTGCAGACGGTGTATATGAATTATTTGTATGATGTCATCCAGTGCTGATGAAATGCCCTGCTGTTTTGTTGTAAACATAATTGTAAATCTTGCATGCACATCTGTCTCTGTCTCATTCACACACACATAAGCTTTATCTTACACACACACACACACAAAGGTCCAAATCTGCTATCAAAGTTTGGAGAGGGTGGAGCCTCACGAAACGGTTCCCATAGCAACAGTCTCTCCGTGCAACTCTCTTTGAATACAGTATTTTAAATTTGCAAATGTATACCTAATGATGACAAATTCCTGGCACATCCATCCTTCTTTCCTGACTGGTAAAAGGTAAGAACGGGAAGAGGGGGAAATGATGCACTACTCGAGATTTTCATTCTCTTAAAGCTTGATATCTGCACCATTTCTGAAGTACTTTACTCGGAAACACACACAGACAGAGCCATAGAACGGGTCTGTGTTTGAAACTGGATGCAGAGAGCAGCCTAACAGCCACCAATTACATTCTCCCTGAGGGCTCAACTAATTAGTGATGATGAGGCTTCCAAATTGATCTGTCACAAGCAAATGCATCCATTATTTAAGCATGGCAGCACTCACCTTAACACACATGGGCAAACTTTAATTGAGTGAGTGTGTTTAGGTGTGTGTGGGGCTGGTGTGAGACTGTATTGTCACGCTTAATCCAAGAGAAAGGCGGAGCTAATTCCAATATGAACACATACAGTAAGAGCTGAAACACAGACGAAACAATGTGCATAGCACAAATAATAACGGACAAAGTAGGAACCAAGCTGAGGAACTTAAATACATAGCATAATAATGAACGGGAACACAAACACGTGTCATTGTTAATTAATGTCTATGGTAACAGATTAGTGGCGGGAAACTAGAACAACAGGAAACAGGATACTGACGAAATACAAACTAAAAGTCCATTAAAACTGAACTAAATACACAGTGACACATGTATGTGCATGTAATATCCGGTCCTGCATGCACTCCTTTTAATTCACTATTTGTGATGTTAAGCACATAGAGAAGTTTACTTCAGACTCTCTGCTTTATCACATCCCTTTGATCTAACATCACATGTGCTTAATTCATAGGCCAAAAATCAGTTTCTGCATACATTGTAATACAGTAACACAATGGTAGAAAGAGACAGAGATTGCATAATTTTCGATGGCATATTATTTTACAAGAAAAAAAGATGGACTTTGGTCTTATTCTATAAAAAAAGCTAAATTGTAGGCTTCATTATCTCATTAATTTGCTCCCGTTTTAAATATGAACCTACTCTAATTCTGTTGCTCTCTATGCTTTAAAAAACAACACGCTCCTGCATGTAATTTCTTATAAAGCCTATATTTTCAGATTTAAATAGTTTTTCTTTTCTATTTTATTTTTCTGAATCTTAATAAATGGCAATATAATTGTGCACATTTCATCAGTGCACATTATTCTGAAATCTTTTTTGTTTTCAATAAAATTTAGTGTATATCTGTGTGTGTTTTTGTCTAAATATGTATGTGTTTGTGGGTGTAGTCCCTTCATTGAGATTTCAGTTAAAGAAAATGAGATTAAAGGTTTTACTGAGAACATTACGTCTCTTCCAGACTAATCATTTCTATAGTATAGAGGGAGTCTCAGGGAATACTCGTACATATAGGACCACTTATGCACACATGTATGTCCTCCTCTGACAGGGCCTCACTAGTGTATCTGACCACTTTGCAGCATGTACCGCCATTATATTTAATGTTCTATGTTCAGAGATAAGTTGAAATACCTCTCAAACTCCTCCGAGGACAAAGTAAAGCCAAACTTACAGCAGAAGCTCTTGCAGTGATGCCAACAGTACAAATCAGTCCCTCACATAGATGATCCCTTGGTCCGGCCTGTGCCAGAAAGACAGCATTACAGGGCAGATTAAGACCTTCAATTTTCGGAGGAATGCTTTTGGGAACAGCAGCCAGAGGTCTATTACAGTAAAGAGGAGGAAAGAGTCGCTACATCACCGATCCTTGGGGATATTTTAATCAGTGCGGACATGAGATCGGACCGGGCACTGGTTTCAGACTCACCGCCTGTCATTTCGGTCTGCCCGATGCGGTCCTGGGCAAATGCAGCAGATTATAGTGAAGGTCAGGATGTACCAAACATATGTCCAGAGTAACACACGAGAGGAAAGGAGGTCAGAGAAATGCTCAGAGAAATGCATGCTGACATTTTGTCTTCCAGACTGTACTGAATGTGTCCATGTGCAATCACCTTTCACTCGAAAAATGCTGGGTTGTTTTAACCCAACTTTGGCTCAAATATGTACAAACCCAAATGTTGGGTTAAAAAAAAAGTAACCCAATGGCTGCATGGGTTTGTCCATTTTTTACCCAAAATTGGGTTAAAACAACCCAGCATTTTTTAGAATGTTGCTTGCTCAGATTTATCTCTCACCCAGGTTCAATGCAAGTCGCATTCGAATGTCTTAGGTCGCACTGCAGTCCTATCAGAAAGACTCATACACCCCTTTATCAACAGCAAACCTGATGCATTATAATTAATATTACACTTTAAAAAATGCTTGGTTGTTTTAACCCAATTTTGGGTCAAATATGTATAAACCTAGCCATTGGGTTAAATTTTTTGAAACCAACATTTGGGTTTGTGCGTATTTGACCCAAAATTGGGTTAAAACAACCCAGCATTTTTTTAAGGCCTGATAAAATATTAGAGGGAAAAATTTGACTTAACAATCACCAAGAAATGCACCTCTATCTGAAGTCTTACTTTATATGCACATACACTATATTCTGGTGTTATCCCCCCAAATTATAATATGAATAATTTATTTCCTCAAATGCACGTACTTTGTAAAGGCTTTAACTAATACGAACTGCTATTTTTAATAGCATTATTTTGGTTTATTATATAAATAATGTCATAAAAAATTAGGGCTGGGCAACTGATTAATCGCGATTAATCGCATCCAAAATAAAAGTTTGTGTTTACGTAATAAATGTGTGTGTAGTGTATATAATTATTTTGTATATATATATATATATATATATATATATGTATATATATATATATATATATATATATATACATATATATATAAATACACATATGCATGTATATATTTAAGAAAAATGTGTTATTCATATATCAAATATTTATATTTATGCATAATATTAATTATGTATAAATACATGTAAAGTATATACATGCAAATATTTCTTAAATATATGCATTTGTGTGTATTTATAAGTACAAAATAATTATACACACTACACACACATATATTATGTAAAGACAATCTTTTATTTTGGATGCGATTAATCGCGATTAATCTTTGCACAGCCCTAATAAAAATATTAACGAATGTAATATTTGTATATACTGTATATATTTTTCAATTATTCATAGTCTCTGTACTTTATGTTTTCAATATCGATAATAAAAGCACCAAATCAGCATATTAGAATGATTTCTGGCATAGGATCATGTGACTGAAGACTGGAGTAACGATGCTAAAAGTTCATCTTTGACTGCACATAAATAAATTAAGTAAATGTATTTAAAAATGGAATATATTCAAATGAGAAAAGATATTTTAACTGTATTAATATTTTACAATAGTTTTATTTGGATCAAATAAATGCAGCCTTGGTGAACAGTGTCTGCAGGAAAACAGGTCAGTGTTTAATAAAGACTATATATTGTTCATATGTACATATGGCCATACATCAAAGATCCGTTTTACAGAGTTGCAATCCAGGATACTAATTCTGTAGTCATGCAACATTTACTGAATCCAAGGTTTTGTGTGTGTGTGCATGTGTATTTTGAACCCTGATTGGGTTTTAAAGGCTTTTATACTCTTGTCTGTTGCTAGCAGATTTTAATCACAGACTGAAGAGAAAACGCGACGCGAGGGAGGGAAGAATCAGGCGTGCAGCAACATCAGATAATCTCCTGCTCTCACACAACCTGCGGACCATAACTAAGATCATACACCGTGATCTCATTTGCACTTGGTGTCCGTGATTGCTGAATCTTAACGTATTACAGAGGAAGTTACTTCTACTTTTTTATAATCCCAGAAACAGCCATATGTACCAGCTGAGCACACAATATACAATCAATATAAACAGGATTATGAGATAATACGTGTTGAGCTGCATTTTCCAAGAAGTCATTAATTCAATTGTTATTTCAAGGTGACCTTGGTGAATTGGCAGTCAACTGGCTGGTGAGATTTCTGGCCAAGTCAACCATCAGTCTAGGTGACCTACAGCATGGGACATCAGGTGATTCAATCAATTTGCAGGAATTCTACGTGCTATATCATCTGACTTTCTTCCGGTAAGAAGGTCCATAAGCATTTTAGTGAATTCTGTGATGTGGGAGGGGGAACTGGTTGGTGAGCTGGGCTTTCATTAGTAAAACGGCATAGATGTTTGCCATTCTGCCCTGAGAGCTGATTAGGGGGTTGTACTCATGAACAGATTAGATTCACTGCACTGTAAGAGAGGGTGGAAACATACAGACTGTACAAACAAGATGCAAAAAAAAAAAAAACAACCTTGGGCAGATGTGCTCTCGGCTGCAATCCAGCAGATGCAAATCCATTGTGTTATTTGTGTGTGTGAGAGAGAGATTTTGAAGGTGTGTGCATATTTCTGGGTGGGCTTTTCTGCATATTAACTTATAAATAGTTAGAATGCAACAGAAAATGATATAAAGCTTATAATCCAATCTTTGGAAAGCTTATAATCAATCCAATTAACTCATTTACCATCCATCCATCCGATGAATGTTCAGAACAGACAGACTGTGGCCATTTATTTTCTAGGGATAAGCTCATGCATGCCTCGATGACATCATCATGTCTTCTCAGTTCCACAGACCTCTGTCCCACTGACCTGTGCTTCTCAGTTAACAGTGGCAGGACAGCCACACAAACATGAGATCTGACCCTCCTATCAGAGCGTCTGCAAAGCCATTCCTCCTTCAAAACACATGATCGCACACAGCAGAGATTGCAAAGCAACACAAGATGAGAGACGGTGTTAAAAGGAGTAGTTCACTTTTGAAAAAACTTTTGCTGATAATTTACTCACCCCTATGTCATCCAAAATATCCATGTCTTTCTTTCTTCAGTTGAAAAGAAATGAAGGTTTTTGATGAAAACATTCCAGGATTTTTCTCCATATAATGCATTTCAATGGGAACCAAACGAGTTCAAGGTCCAAAAGACAGTTTCAGTGCAAACTACAAACTGTTCAAAGGGCTTTAAACGATTTCAGATGATGAATAAGGGTCTTATTAAGCGAAACGATCGCTCATTTAATAAGTAAATAACAAAGTTTAAGTTTTATAAGCTCAAATGCTCGCCTTGCTCTGTTCTGTGATGCGCGTTTGTGTCTCTCCTGTTCGAACTCGTTCATCAAAATGAACGAATCTTTTTCCGAGTCATTTGGTTCATTCAACGAACGAAACAAACTAATTGACTCGAAAAACATTTGTTCATATTGATAAAAGAGTTTGTACAGGAGAGTCACGAACATGCATCACAGAACAGAGCAAGGCGAGCATTTGAGCTTATAAAACTTAAACTTTGTTTGTTTGTTTTTTTTAAATGAGCGATCGTTTCGCTTGATAAGACCCTTATTCATCATCTGAAATCGTTTAAAGCCCTTCTGAACAGTTTGCAGTTTGCACTGAAACTGTCTTTTGGACCTTGAACCATTTGGTTCCCAATGAAGTCCATTATATGTTGAAAATCCTGGAATGTTTTCATCAAAAACCTTAATTTCTTTTCGACTGAAGAAAGAAAGACATGGACATCTTGGATGACATGGGGTGAGTAAATTATCAGCAAAAGTTTTTTGAAAAGTGAACTACTCCTTTAAACTACCACACATCTCAAAGCACATTACATCAGGGGTCTCAACTCCAGTCCTCGAGACCCACTGCTCTGCATATTGTGTATGTCTCCCTTATTTAACACACCTGATTCAGATCCTCAGCTCATTAGGATAGACTCTATGTAACCCTAACGAGCTGAGGATCTGAATCAGGTGTGTTAAATAAGGGAGACATACACAATATGCAGAGCAGTGGGTCGCGAGGACTGGAGCTGAGAACCCCTGCATTACATTACAATAATAATGAACACGAACAGCTTAAAAAAGCACTGACGTGTACAACCTGACTGCTTCAGGTTCATTTCGCCATTGATAGTGTTGCCACTATCATAAGTCATGAACTGCTCAGAGTAAAACGTCACAGTTTTGCTTCTCTTCCAAATTACATTATAGTTTAGGCATGAACGCAGCATCGTTGTTTTGGTTCAGAAGGAACTGTAAAATGTAAGAGGTGGCTGAATATACCTTGACAGGCAGGTAGGACATTGTACCATTGCAATCGGTCCAATACATGCATTTAAATACCTTTAGACAACTTGACTTAATCTGCGATCAGGATGTTAACAGACTTTTTACTCGCATAGCAAACACAATTTAGGAACAAATAGCTTACCCTGGCTATAAGAGATAAATGTTCATAGACTATTGACACTTCTCACTTTCTCTCTCAGCACAACCCTCACCTGGGGCTTTGCTGCCCAGGAATCAAGGAATTTAGATGCATCTCACGAACTCACTGCATCTTCCCTGCAGACTGAAGCCTCCCATTGTTTGTGCTGCCCGTGCGCACGCAAGCCGAGGCTTCCTTCTCTTCTCTTAACTCGTCTGTGATCTGAATGCAATTGGATTCTTTAGTGGGAGACAGTGGAGCCCCTTTGCCTTCCATTCAACTCTGTCTCTCATTCATAAGAAGCAATACCAGTGACAGAAGCAGAACTACGCAGGGGAGGGAGGAATCACCCCAGGTTCTCTGCAGCAAAACACCACCAAAACATCAATGAGCGCACAGAGAGCATACCGGACCCAAGCGTGCACCTGCAGTACTAAGTGGGATGAAAGCGAAAGCACATAATGTAGTCTCTCTCATCATACAGATAAGTGAGGAAGCATTTGGATGGTATTTTGAGCATATTGAGGGGTGCTCAACACACTGACAAGCGAAGTGCAGTGATTTATGCTTTATAAATGAAGCTTCTCCGGTTTCTTTCTCACTCCCAGCTGCAGGAAGAATGAATGTGGGAAGCCTTGCTGGACACAAGCTAAAGCGATCTGGCTTGCTGCGATACATAACATTGCAGCAGGGCATGATTGACAACACTTTTCCTGGCTGGTACAATCAAATCACACAAAAATCTGTATCACAATTGTTACACCACACTCTGATAGGCTCTCTCTCTTACCAAAAGAAAAAAAAATGATATTCATAAAGAAAATCGTAATGTGATGTATATTTGTCAGTCTTACAAATATAAAGACGTAATATATCTGCATAAAAAAGCATGGTATAGCTTATTAACTATTTGCATTTTCTTGTAATCAGCTGGTAGCCAAGCATACAAATCAAGAATCAAATATATGTATTTATGAGTCCAATGTGGGTAAGTGTTAAATGTGCACGAGCCTATGTAGGGCAACACATTAAACATGCACGTGTGGAGAAATATAAAGACACATGTTTCTATGAGCTCATGTCCACCTCCTCTCCCACCCTCCACCTTCTTCATGGACTTCAGACCACATTACATGCATGTCAGTGCAGACTGAAGGGTGAAAATGACGAAGCTGAGGGTGGCTGACCCGGGCTGCCAAGCTAAACACGCATAAGACACTATTCAATTAAGAGCAGAGAGGCGGTAGCAGTGACTGTCAGTGATTCTACTGCGGTGCCGGTCCATTAAAGCGGAGAGTTCCTGTCATTCCCTAACACAGATTTCCAAGCCCAACAGGTTATGCTGTACATATATAAACTACTGCGCAGTTCATCAGCGTGCTGCAGCTCAACACTGGCCCCTATGGGCTGATGAGGACATAGCGACATATATTCACATTTTGTTTACCCATTCGTTTCACCATAAACAAAGCTGCTTTAATATCATTTATAAATAGTTTATATCATTTATATATAGTTTTTTGCTGTTAGACAGGAAATTGCACTGGACATAGATTTATAACTCGAAAAACATGCATATAATTCCCTCAAAATTAAAAAAAGCAAAAAATATTATTGAACAAAAATGTATTAACCCTCTGGGGTTATTCGTTTAACAGTCACACTCAGGTCCTTCAGGTCAAAATTGACCCGAGAGGCGGGATTCATATTTAAAAAAGAAAATCATATTTTTTTTTAACTTGTTTTTTATAATATTTTTTCTTTTCTTTTTTGGTGTTTTGAGAAAATTTCAAAAATAAAAAAAAAGTATAATTAGTATTAATGCAATAATTATGACCAAATTTTCCCCCACTGAATATAATAGAACATTTATTATTTTTTCAATATTTTTTTTTTCAATATTTTTTTTTAAAGCTGTATTTCATTTTGGAGTCAAGCCTAGGCCTCATAAAAGCAATTTTTGAAATTAGATGGATGCCATCTCGTGGACAAACTGAGCTTTTTAAAAATACAAAACACATGTATAATCTGAATTTTTTGGTGTGTTTTTGTATAAAGGTGTGTTTGTGTGTGTGGATGTGTCTGTTTTGCACTCTTGATGTTTTATAGATTCACCCCTTCACTGTTGTGTGCTTTTTTTCAAGATCGTTGCTGATTTGTAGATTGTACGCACAAAAAAAATCAGTATTTTCACATTTTTGCCAATTTCCCATTCATTTCCTATGCGGGTCATTTTTGACCCAAAGGACCTGAGTGTGACTATTTTTTTTAGGACCACTTAGAACCCCAGAGGGTTAAATAGATTTTCCAGAAAAAAAGTGTTACATTTCAAGGCTTTGGTCACTTTTGACCCACAAACGAAGAGGCTCAGAGCGTTAAAGGAGGAAAGCTGTTTTTGGAACATATAAACTTGATTTCTGCAGCCAAAATAGAAAAACTTATTGAGTGAAAATGTGCTTTAAGTGAAGGTGAAAAGCTAATGATTGCTTTCAAACAGGCTTCCTAAACAGTGAACACTGGGCAGATAGTCACGCCCTCAATCTCACGACATTGCCATAGACTGTTGGTCATTGTTCGATATTGGCAGAGAATTTCCTTCAAGTTTACTGATTGGCTAACATGTAGCCTACTAGCTTGTGTAATTTATAGTACTTTTTACTTTTTATAGAGTTGATGGCTGTCACAGAGGGTAAGTATGATTTCCCTTGGCAACTGTTTCAGAGATATCCGTCAGGTTGTTTAACGTCCTCCTGTAGTCAATTGACTTTGAACCTTAAAACTAAGCTTTGATCACCAAAATAACATATTTAAATGTTTTTTCCTCGAAAAATATTCTTCAAGCCTTAAAATAGCTTGAATGTAACTCATTTAGTAGGTTTTGTGGTTCTATGACTATGCAAATTAGCCCCGCCTCACTCGCTCACACCAGCTCTGAGGTCCACTTATTGACGATCACACATTGACGTGATTGGTTACATGGTAGTTTGTGACGTCATCAGCGGTTTCAAACCGTATTTTTGAGACTGTCTTTGGCTCACTGCTAGCCTGGATGCCAGCCCGAACTCCGCCCCACAACATTTCTCGGTCGGGAAGTTCGGTCTGGACTGAATCCATTGAGGAGTAATTATGATCAGGCACAAAATGTTCGGGCAAATCAAATTGCCAGGGCGGGCTTTATACGATGATGGACAGGTGATCTTCAGGGACGTAATCATCACGTTATCAAAGAGCGCTTAACTGGTTTCCCTCAGAGATGACTGCAGCTGGAGAATTGAGATGCATAGATTCCTCTGTCGCATCTGTTTTTAAAATGAATCGACAGCGCATTAATTTTAATAGACAAACAGAAAACTGCAATCAAGGCATTTGTCGATCAGAAAGATATTTTGCCGTCCTTCCTACATGATTCGGCAAAAGTGTAACTTATCAGATGGCTCTGACGGTCGCTAAGAAGATGGGACGTAATGAAAAGCCTGTGGTCGTTGTGGTTTCTCTTTTGGTCGCACTCATGGAGGACCAAGTAAAAGAAGCAACACTTGTTATTTTACTTCTAAAATAAGTAAGTTCTGTTGACAACTGTGAAATGCAAAGTAGTTGCCTTACTGCATTGCTGTGATTGGTTGTAGGTCTACCGACTATCCAATTGAGTGCAGAGTTTGTTTTTTCCTGGTTTGGTTAAGACACACCTCATAATCAAAGCCCTACAGAGCAGTTTCAGACTCGTATTCTTCCTAAAATATGAGTATGACGAAGTCAGGCTAGCTCACTGCAGTTTTGTGGAGAAATACTCAGTGTTTGAATGCATTTGAACATACTGTAGTTTGTCTTAAAGCACATTAAAAATACCACATATAGACATAAATAACATTCAAAGCTTGGTTTTTAAGCTTGAACATAATCGTTTTATGCAGATTATGACAAAATGTCCAGTCTTATACTGACATCTTATGGTTATATATTTGAATTGCATGACCATGATGCGATGTGTCTTATATTGTGCAGTGCCTCTAACAACACAGCCTCTCTAGATTCTGAGAATTCAAATATATTTCTTATAAATACACTGTGTTGTAATACAACGTCTTGTAAGCAGTAATGATTTCTTAAAGAAATCAAATCATTTTACCATGTGAATGGCAGGCATGTCTCTATTAAAATGAATGTATACCGTACATGCACTCACTTAGATATTTAAATGCTTCTCTGAAGGTTTTTGGAAATATCAGAAAGCAGGTAAAAGGTCAACTATCCATACCTAGAACAAAGAAAACAATTTTCCTTAGAAGGATTCTGCATGTCTGAACAAAACACCACTTCCTTGTTGACTATTCCAGATAATGCACGTGTCTCGGAAGAACGAGGAAACCAGATTCACCTTAGGGGATATGCACTCTCTGCTGTTTTGCCATAGTGCCTTCACTCAAAGTGTGTTTTTCCAAGTCATTTTTGCACATACATATGACCTTATTTCTGTTAAAAACAAAAATACATCCCACCCACAGGCTATAGGCCTACGCACTTAAACTGTAGTTGCACAAGTTCAGTGAACACGGATTAAAAGTTCATCAAAATATAATTAGTGTATTTATCTGTGGAGAAACATACAAGTTTAAACAGGTGCATACGCACATATATCTGTTCTAATGTTCATGAAAAGTGCCAGGAGGAAGTACAAGCCCATGACCCTCTTTCCATATTTCTCATGTTCACGTGCACAAAGTCGTGCCAGAGCGCATGCGCAGCAAGATAATAAAGAGTTAATTCACCCAAAAATGACTTTTCTGTAAGTAATTACTCACCCTCATGTTGTTGCAAACCAGACTTTCGTTCAAAATCTGAGAGATGTCTCACTCCTCCATTGGCTGAATGTAATTGAAACTTCTGGGCCAGAAAGTAAATAAAAATATTGTTAAAATAGTCAAAGTGACTACAGTGGCTCAACCATATGTTTATCAAGCAACGAGAATACTTTTTGTGCGCAAACAAAACAAAAATAATTACTTAGTTTATTCAACTATTTGTTTTCTTTTATGTGGGCCTCGAGTGAATTCACGTAGACGTAGTGTAACAGCGCAGCGTTACGTCAGAATATAGACCTTATGTAGCCCACCCCTTTTCAGCGCTGCGTTCGTTAATCTTACATTGGTATGAATGAACTGCTCGTAAAAAATTTCCCGGTCGACATTTGTTAAGACATCTGCTTCACAATGCTTATGACAAACATTAAAATTCTCATGATAACTTTTGTTAACTCTACAATAAGTAAATCCACTTCAGCAGCTAATTACTCATATGCCAAAGAAATATACAGAGATACAGCGAAACCGGAAGTTCAAAGACAATATTCTAAAGATGATGGTGCCCACGTTTCTCTGGTGCATAAGGTTATGTATGATGAGTGATCAGCACGAACACAAATACTCTTATCTCATTGAAATCTTGACAGATTTACAAACGGTTTGGTTTCTTACAAACGTAATTAACGTAGCTATAAGTCTGGATGATTATTTATTGATACCCTTATTATTCATGTGTGCGCAGTGTCATAACTACATCTCTGACGTTTATAACAAACCAAACCGTTTGAAAATTGAGCAACTTATTGTTATTTAAAAAGTACATTCACCATGTTACTATAGTAAGTGAGCCGCCTGTGACAAGATGGCCGCCAGGTGCGGACGTTGACCTCCAAACATAAGAAAGAACTCGTAGCCTTAAGCAGCCAGATTCCATATAGGCATGTTTTGACATTTTCGACGGTTTACAGTTCCTGTCTTGTGGTGTATAGTGACATCTGGAACAGTAGCTCCAGTTGGAGAACATTTATTGGCAATTGTCTCTGTAATTGAACACTTCTGCTCTTGACTAGAGTGTCGTTTTTTATACGACTGTTTTTATTCAAAGTGACTTGCCCGAATTTAATCCTTCAGCACACTGGAAGGAAACCAGTAAGACTTGAAATACATGATGCAAAACAGAATCTTAAAACTTCTGTGGCTTATTTATATGATTTTGAGCACTTTTCTTGTGCTTTTGGGTCAGTAGTGGTGTACGTCTTGGAGTTCTGGCATGGAAACCGCATGTGTTTAGTATGTGCGTGCCTTTAGTGTGCAAGCTGAAACCTCAGTGCCTATTGCCACCAAGTCTTGCTGCAGGTGTTTTGTAGTCATTCAAGGGTTTTTCTGAACCTGCCTTCTCAGAAATCTTGTTGCAGCCGTCGATAGCTTCCTTTTTCTGCCCCGTCCAGGTAGTGTAACCATTGTTCCTTTAAATGTGAACTTGCTTCTATGCTTCCAACAGTGTCTCTGCGAACATTTGGTGCCTTCGCCATCTTATTGTCTCCTGTTCCTTGTTTGGGAACGGTGATATCTCTTAACTTTCTGGACAATTCTTTTGACTTCACCATATTTCTAACATTCAACAAACCAAGCCAGTTTAGACATTTCATGTGTTCTAGCTCAAGCACACCTGGTGCAGCTAATGAAGCCCATGATCAGTTGCACTTGAAACAACATCTGCAGATTTATGGTGGTGTGAGGGATTCTATTCAAGGGGTTGAATAATTTCATTTAAAGTCATTTAAAGTTGCATTTTCAATTGAATTTGGGAAACCACTTGAAACATTTGTTGTGTTGGCCTATTTCAACTATTTCTGTTTGATTTGTTCATTGAAGACAGCTGGATGCCTGTACATTTTGTCAATAAACCTGATTTGCAATGGGGTCGAATAATTTTGATTACAATGCTAGAAGTGTAAGATGGTAGTTTCATAGAAATTCAAGATCCAATATTGTTTTGAAAAAACAACTATATTGTTTACAAATCCATACTAAAAATTGCTTTATTAAGGAAAACGTATGCATATACACCACATTAAGCTCTTGTATATTTCAGTTACTTTAGAATAAGAAGATTTTAGCAACAGTTTCAAACATTTCTACAATATTGTGCTGGAATTAAAGCAGACAAATTAATCACACATCTTTGGTGAGTTATCATTCATTCCACCACAAAGGCACAAAATGGCCATTTTATTTTTAACACACTTAAAGTAATATCTTCTTAAATTGGCATTTTTTTTCTGCAAAACTCGTAACCGTTAATCAGCGCTTAAGCCTTTTTTTTTTTTGACATACAAGTTTTTGAGGATGCACATATAATTCAAAACCCTTGACTCAGGGGACTCATTTAAAAAGAAACATTTGTAAAATAATAAAAACACTCATTCTGTATATGCCTTTTAGCAACTTAAAGTTATCAGAAAAAGCAAGCCTATATAGCACTCACCAAAAGACACCAAACTCACATCAACTAGTCTAAACATTTATTTACAAAGTCGTAAACTACACACCAAAAAAAGGTTAAAGAAAGGCCACGTGTTGTCGCATTTGTGCCCAGGGTTCGACTCTATTTCAGTTGCATTGTAAAATTTCCAGAGTAAAATGAACAATGTGTTGTTCTGGTCTTGCAGTTGACAAAACTAAACAATACATCTTACCAAAAGCAGGCAACAAAGCTGACATCACTAGTCTTAGAATCCCTGGCACACAAACACACAATCTTTTGCTGTTACATCACTGAACTGCATGCACAAATACTAAGCTCAGATTACTGTAAGAACACAAAAAAGAGAGTTTTATAGGAGCTGAGAGTGTGAACTGGCCTTTTGGCCTGATGCATCAACATTGCAAACACTTACTGATACAGTAAACCTGAAGAAGGATAATATTTACATTCTGGGACAATGAAAAATACTAAAACTTAAGTGCCTGGTTGGGGCTTTTGGACTTCGATCAAGAATAAATAACTTAAAAAGTGAAAGCACATATATAATTCACTCATAAACAAGACATTCCTGATTGTATTCTACTACATTATATGCAAGAAATCATGTTTTCCCATAGAGTAAATGAAACAGAATAAACACAGGCTAATCGACTCGCATGTAATGCTTCATATGGCTGGCATTACTAGAAAAGATCAGACAGAATATTTCTCAAACGTGGTTTTTCCCGATAAATGTCATTATAGCCGCAATTTCTACAACAAAATAAAGAAAAGTATTAATAATCACCAGAAAACATGCATACATAAAACACTACTTTTTGGTGCCTGGTGGATTTTTGTTTAACAAAAAGTGATTTCTGCAAATTCTGTGTCTCACAAACGAATCTTTTCAAACACTCTGATACACAAATCCATCACATCTCTTGACCATTCACAAATAATCACACCATTCACCCATTTTAAACAACCACTGACACCATACATTAAAAATACAATAGAAAATTCAATAATAACAATAAAGTGGAAAAAAAAATCACCAATGGAGGAGTTTAACCCGAGAGGAAGACAGATCATTTTAGAAACATTTGTGTAACAGTATGCAAATCTATACAAAATCAACGTGATGCTGTCAAACTGATTTCTGAAGGTAGAAATGCAAAACAGTTAGGGTTGTGTATTTGTCAGTTTAACGGAAAGCTCTCAAAGCTTGAGAACAAAGGGAGGTTGGGACAAACCGTACTTATCAACCTTACCTATGGTAATGCTCAGTTATCTATAATAAGGCTCAGTTTATCTGCGTCCCTGTTGTGAGTGAGCTTTTTAGTATCATGAATGGTAGAACTTCTCATTGTAGCGGTGAATGGTGACGCAGCCGTGGTAAGAAATGGGGCGGGGCATAGCGGCCACGCCCGTGATGATGCCTGTGGACGGGTCGTAGCACAGGATGTTGTCTGACGCCTCGCCGTTTTCACCACGCCCACCCAGGATATAGATCTTGCCATTACATACTGACATACCGCAACTTTCCTGAAAAACATAAACATGCAGGTCTGTTTACACAAGTGTGTCAACTGAGTGTAACAGATCGGTTTCAATAGTGCATTTCAAGACAGATCTAAGGTGGTTAATGGACTAATATACACTCACCGGCCACTTTATTAGGTACACCTGTCCAACTGCTCGTTAACACTTAATTTCTAAGCAGCCAATCACATGGCGGCAACTCAGTGCATTTAGGCATGTAGACATGGTCAAGACAATCTCCTGCAGTTCAAACCGAGCATCAGTATGGGGAAGAAAGGTGATTTGAGTGACTTTGAACGTGGCATGATTGTTGGTGCCAGAAGGGCTGGTCTGAGTATTCAGAAACTGCTAATCTACTGGGATTTTCACGCACAACCATCTCTAGGGTTTACAGAGAATGGTCCGAAAAAGAAAAAACATCCAGTGAGCGGCAGTTCTGTGGGCGGAAATGCCTTGTTGATGCCAGAGGTCAGAGGAGAATGGCCAGACTGGTTCGAGCTGATAGAAGGGCAACAGTGACTCAAATAACCACCCGTTACAACCAAGGTGGGCAGAAGAGCATCTCTGAACGCACAGTACGTCGAACTTTGAGGCAGATGGGCTACAGCAGCAGAAGACCACACCGGGTGCCACTCCTTTCAGCTAAGAACAGGAAACTGAGGCTACAATTTGCACAAGCTCATCGAAATTGGACAATAGAAGATTGGAAAAACGTTGCCTGGTCTGATGAGATCTCGATTTCTGCTGCGACATTCGGATGGTAGGGTCAGAATTTGGCGTCTACAACATGAAAGCATGGATCCATCCTGCCTTGTATCAATGGTTCAGGCTGGTGGTGGTGGTGTCATGGTGTGGGGAATATTTTCTTGGCACTCTTTGGGCCCCTTGGTACCAACTGAGCATCGTTGCAACGCCACAGCCTACCTGAGTATTGTTGCTGACCATGTCCATCCCTTTATGACCACAATGTACCCAACTTCTGATGGCTACTTTCAGCGGGATAATGCGCCATGTCATAAAGCTGGAATCATCTCAGACTGGTTTCTTGAACATGACAATGAGTTCACTGTACTCAAATGGCCTCCACAGTCACCAGATCTCAATCCAATAGAGCATCTTTGGGATGTGGTGGAGACGAAAGATCGCATCATGGATGTGCAGCCGAACAAATCTGCGGCAACTGTGTGATGCCATCATGTCAATATGGACCAAACTCCCTGAGGAATGCTTCCAGCACCTTGTTGAATCTATGCCACGAAGAATTGAGGCAGTTCTGAAGGCAAAAGGGGGGTCCAACCCGTTACTAGCATGGGGTACCTAATAAAGTGGTGAGTGTATACTTCTGTAGATGCCGTAAGTCAGTGTGATTTCGTTATTTTTACATTTTTCTGATAAAGAACTACACTACTCCTAATCCTTATCAATTAAGAATGTTGCCGTTACTATCAAAAACGGGAATCGATATTAACGCAAATCTCCCTACACTCTAAAACAATTGATATATTTGTATATTGTTAATAATTGTTAATGTATGTGTACAATACATACAGCTGGTTTTCTTAGTTCAAGTCTTAGAACTCTTATTGAACTTTTTATTCTCTAACAGAGAAAAAAAAAACAACTAAACCCAAGTCACTTTGCGCTCTGTTGCATTTCAAATCGCA
This sequence comes from Hybognathus amarus, assembly GCA_030378365.1. NCBI lineage: Eukaryota > Metazoa > Chordata > Actinopteri > Cypriniformes > Leuciscidae > Hybognathus > Hybognathus amarus. The sequence continues at coordinate 215,654 of JAQIUQ010004479.1, forward strand.
ACTTCATTGCAGTCAGTACCTGTTTGCTGAAAGTGTGGACCACGTGCATCCAGTAATCTTCAGTGGGGTCATAGCAGTAGATGGATTTGGTCAGGCCTCCAGCAACATAGATGAGATTGTTCAGTGATACGGCGGTGATGCAGCGCTTAGCGATGGGAATGTTGGCCCTTAGCAACCAGGAGTCAGACTCAGGGTCATAGCACTGCACCTGAGGGCAAACACACACAGTGAGGTTAAATTAAACTTAATTAAAACTGGTAGCAAAAACAGCCTCATTCAAGCCTGCCTCCTCAGGCTGCAAATCAGTCGGCAACCACAAACATAAATCAATCCCCCTGCCATCCTTGAAAGGAGGGTGTTGATAACAACTTCACAGATATTTGTGATCTTAAAAATATGAAGACCACCCTAAAGGGATACGCACTCACAAAAACAGTAATTCGGTGATCAGAATCATCTTGTGTCCTGATAGAAAGGAAACATAATCGCACACAGACACAATATCTCCTGAGAAAAGTCTGGGTGAATTTCTATCTCCCTCTCTGTGGGGAGTATGTAATAGTGGATGGGAAGGTATTATAGAGGCTTCACACATTTTAGAAATAGCAGACACTTGTGCAAGGAATGCTCTGGGCACAAATGATCTGGCAGACTAAAAGGATAGAATCGATGACTGAGACAACGATAGTAGTCAAATTATACACACAACGTGACATGCTTTGACCAATCAGAGTTCAGAGAGCATCGGATTTTTCTTTAAAGAAAGCAGGAAATTCTCCAATATTATGCAATTCTCTGTGGGACGTTTCCTTCAATATTCAAATCAACCATCACAACACAATGTCAAGCTGTACAATTTGGGTATTAAGGGCCAAAAGAGGTTTTATTTGGGAAGTAAAGGTTAGCTAGTTTAGACTAATCATATGACCTGCACTGAATCGCAGTGAAATGCATTAAGGAAATCCAAGAAAATATCTGCGGGTGAGTTTCTCTCCCGAAGAGACACCTGGAGAATGTATCAGAGCGGGCTGACAGATCCAGGATCAGATGGTCGGTAACTGTTGATCTCCATTCAGGGGGCAGCGGGCAGCACATTCAATGCATCTTCAATCTATTGTTCAGCTAAGGAGAAGTCAGGCAACGATGAAGGAAAAACTCTTGCTAACGACAGTGTAAGAGTAAACAAGCTGCCATCACGTAACAAAGGGGAATCTAACAGCTGGTAAACTCAAGGTTTAGGCGATTGATGCCATTTTGGTACACACACAATGTTGGTAGGGCTTTGGTATACTTAAACATCCTGTCATTCGTGAGCAGAATGTATTTATACGTAAAAATGACCTCTGGTTTAACTCAATTATATATTGATAAGTTATTCAGCTTGAGTTTAAAGCAGTGTTATTGTTAAACTAAACCCTAAAACTATTAAAAATCGTTTTTGTTAATTGAAATAAAGCTGAAATAAAATATTAGTTAAGTTAAAAGTACTAAAATGTCAAAATTAAAATACAATTATTAAAACTTAAACTAAAATAAACAGAAAATATAGAAAAAAGGCTGTATGACAAACCTGTATGTCTTGTTCTTTCTACAAGTAGAATACCAAACAAGTTGAAGCAACTTCATTTGAAGAATGTTGTTTGTCCATTCAATAAAATTTGACAAAGATAGTAAGACAAAAACAAAATATCTCAAGATGTAGGTCTTGAATTGGTCTTGGTAGGGGTCAATTATTCCCACTTTTGTGTGAACTGTCCCTTTGATTGTCCCAAGTGATAACTAACAGACTTCAATGGGACATGAATTATAAGGATTTACTATAGTAACAGCACTGGAATACAAATAAAGACATCGCCCATTTCTCAAGTAAAACTATACAATCAGAGCTGTTTATATTTACATCGGCTGGGTTTATGGTCCACTGCCCTGTTCAGAGAAATGCAAAGATCACTACACTGGAAAAACAAAGCATGTCACACCCTGGTAGCGTGACCCAGAAATAAAGCGTCATGTTTACATGCAGTAAATGCACAATGACATGCAGAGTTAACAACAGGTGGTTTCAAAGACTCCCTACTCCTCAAAATCCATGCGTCAGCTCTTCTACAAACCTTATCTGAGCACGTGTTGTCATCGGGCCCTCCTCCAATCACATAAAGTTTGTTGACACAGCTTATGACGGCTCGGCGAGCTGGCGAACGCCTCCTTCATGGGTGCCACTTCTGTCCAGCGGTTTGAGAAAGAGTCGATAGCATTCAACGCTGCTGAGTCTGTGACTGACCAGTCCGTATCCACCACGGCATACACCTGTAGAAAAAAGAAGAAAACTGCTCAAACTGTTTTTGACATGTACACATTTTGAAAATGTACATATGACATTTCCATGGATGAAACAATCTGGAGGTGAGCCAAAGAGTGTGGATCTTGCCAAACCAGAACTACTGTTTACCCTATCATTTCATGATTCTCAATTTGATTAGTGACAAAGGATTGTTACAGACACACACACAAGCCTTGAGGCTACCACTACATAAGCAACATGACAAATCTGATTATACCTGTGTTTATAAAACCACTACGTTCAACACAAATGTAGCAAGCTTTGAATGGATCAATTTCCTTGACTACTTCCTAGAAATCCAGTGCATCCTATTATGCCTACGTTCTAGTAGGTGAAAAGCAGTACAAGAAATGAGTAGTACATCTGAATTCATAGTCTTTTTAAAACAGTGGAAAATACCCAGATGACCTTCAGCTGAGATCCTGAAGTGCGCATCCAAAGGACACTTTACTGACATAATGAGGCCACAGGAAGGAGTCGTGAATGACAGTGAAGCGAAATAACAAACACGTGAAGTTGTAGTGAAGTGCATCCGAATTTCATTCATACTATACAGAACATACATTTCAATGGCTGTGAAGTTTGTTCCTCATTAGACAGTATGCGATTTTGAATGAACTACAGTTTTGATGAGTTAGAGATTTTAAAATAAAGTCTTTGTTTATTATTGAAAAGAGGAATTCAAAAATACTTAAGGTAAATAAAATTGTTTTAAATAAATATATAATGAATGATTAATTAATGTTATGGATGTTATGAGAGGTATACCAACTTTCAACATTTAAAAGACCTAAACTAACCTTTCCATTATTTAAATATGGATATATATATATATATATATATATATATGGATATAAATACACAAAACACAGTAATATTGTGAAATATTATGACAATTTAAAATGACTTTTTTATGTTAATATATCTTAAAATGTAATTTATTCCTCTGAAAAAAGCTGAATTTTCAGCATCATTATCTCCAGTCTTCAGTGTCACATGATCCTTCACAAATCACTCTAATATGATGATTTTATGCTCCAAAAACATGTATGATTATTATCCATGTTGAAAACAGTTTTTTACATTTTATTTTAGGATTCTTTGATGAATAGAAAGTTCAAAGAACAGCATTTATTTAATTAGAATCTTTTCTAACATTATAAATGTCTTTACTTGTAACTTTTGAATCAACTATCTGATGCCTTCATCCTTGATGAATAGAAGTATTGAAGAAGTATTGATTTCTTATTTATTTCCCCCAAAAGTAAAATACAAATTCTTACTGACCCACAAACTTTTTAAAGGGTAGTGTTTTAATGTAACAAAAGCCTTCCATTTCAGATAAAGTCTGTTCTTTTGAACTTTCTATTCATCAAAGAATCCTGAATAAAGAATATTAAAAACCGTTTTTAAACATGGATAAATAATCATACATGTTTTATTAAAGTATTTAGTAGTGATTTGTGAAGGATCATGCGACACTGAAGACTGGAGTAATGATGCTGAAAAATTCAGCTTTTTTTCAGAGGAATAAATTACATTTTAATATATATTAACATAAAAAAGTCATTTTAAATTGACAGAATATTTCACAATATTACTGTGTTTTTTGTGTATTTTTTTATCAAAAAATTGCAGCCTTGGTGAGCAGAAGAGACTTATTTAAAAAACATAAAAATCTTAAAAACTCGACTGTAAGACCTTAACTTTTGACCGGTAGTGTGTGTGTGTATATATATATATATATATATATATATATATATATATATATATATATACATATATATATATATATATATATATATATATTTGTTTTTGACAATGACAACAAGAAACTTTTAAGGTTTTCTCTGTAATTTTGATGTCAAAACATAAACCGACATGTCTCTTATCGAATAAGTGGCAGAGACACTAGTCTAGGGGCCCTATTTTAACGATCTGAAACACAAGTATCAAACGTTAAACGCTTTGTGGGCGGATTGACAAATGTAAAATGGACTGGTCTGAAGTAGCGTACAGTACTCATAAGGTGTGGTTTGGGCGTAATGTGCAATAAACCAATCAGAGCGTCCTCCTCCCTTTAAAAGAGATTTTAACATTCCCTTTAAAAGCAGGCGCTGTTGTTCCAAGGAGGATTGCTATTATAATGGCACATTTGCCAAACAGATTTTCTCGTCAGGGCCGTAAAAGACAGAGAAGTGACATTATATGGGGATCGGAGAAACCCAGTCCACCCAAGTTAGCTTTGGTTAAACAGGTGTAAACTAGCTTAATGCCCATGCTTCATGGACACCACAATGATTTCCCGGAGAGTGATACTTATTATTCCTTGTAATTATGCATGAGTCTGCAAAGAATGGGAAACTGCTGCGTCTGTGTATAAGAATGTCAGTGTATGCGTGTTGTGCACACTTGCTGACATTATGGCCAAGCATGCGTCGCTCAAGAATTGCATCTGAATAGTGGGGCAATGGCTATTAGACTCAGCTTTTTCCTGGTCCTGCTGGGGGAATTGCTTCTGGAAAGCTGCAGAAAGTGGCACCAGGGAATGTTTGCCCTGGAACACACCTCCTCTTTCGCTGAACCGCCCCTCCGGAGGCGCAGAGTTGATGCCCTGATTTGCTGACGTGTGTCTGTGAAGGAAAAGTACTGCGCGTGTCATCGAGAGGACAAAATAGGAATGATACATGCATCAGTGTACAAAGTCAGATTGTGTTGGGCGCCAAGATGGGGGCCCTAGAGACGTTTACCATGCAAAAGAGGGGTTAGGGTGGAAATTGATGTGTGCAAATGGGGTTCGACTTTAAGAGCCGTTAAAGACCACCGTTCAGGGTATATCGCATAAAGCCTGGTTATTAATCACAGTCGATGTATGACTTACTGACAGCCATCCAACAGATCAAAACCTCACTACTGCAGAAACATGACCTCTTAAAAGTGCAAATCATTTGACAGTATCTGTTTTAACACATCGCTGGGATGTGGCTCTTTTGTTTTGTAAGAATCCCTGGAGATGAGCAAATTTCTCGCTCACTCTCAAATGAACACGAATGGAGACAAACCCTGAAGAGTGTCTCCTTCTCCTGTCTGGTGGCTGGAGTTGTTGAAGAAGAAGGTCAACATGTTGCCCCTTAATGGAGGGTGAAAATTCATTAAAACCAGTGTGGCAACACAAAACATGCTGAACAGCAACATGCTGGCTTTTGAAAAACAAACCAATGTGCTTGTAGATGACTCTTTTTCAAGCTCTCTGATATTATATGAGACGATCATATGACCCCTGGGACAAATAAGATGTTATCTGACAGACACTATAAACTATACAGGAATTATAAAAGGATTTGACTACATTGTTTTAGTGTGTGCGTAGTGAAGGCTAATATCTAATATATGCTGACAGGGTGTAGAGAAAGCCATTCTTTCTCATTTAAATGTTAATTACACAATACACAATAATCACATACAGTATATCTAACCGATATACAGCATGGCTCACATCAGGTATTGCAACTCTAACCCTATAGTCATGGATTTCATTTTTCAAGACTTCAGTGTTGTGACTTCAGATGATTAATTCTATCTGTAGTAATAAAATACTTCACAACCAATAAATCCAACTCAGTAAGAATATATGTCTGAAAGGGTTATCTGGACAAAATTCAATGATATTGAGTAGAGAATGAGTAAGTCCCAAAACTCACATGGGCTGAAACACAAAAAGTTGGAGAGACTCAAGCAGACACCCAGAGACAGAAGCTGGTGGGAAATATCTGAACAAGCCACAATCAGAAAGCATCAAAACAAACTAAGGAGACAAAAGCGTCATAAGAACAGCTGGCTATAACTTACAAATGCATGTAATTAGTCATTGCACAGAGTGGCTTTGTTGGCTACAGTTGGTCCATTAACAACAGAGCACTTTTTGGTCTTCTGACCAGTGCCTGAGCGATTGCATAAATGCATCAATCTTCGGCAAACAGGACAGAACAAGACTATTACCCCTGCCAGAAGGTAAATAAGGGATATGAGACTGATAATGAGGGTTACATAAAATGTTGAACAGCCTAGTGGTGATGCGTGTGGTGAAGTATCACAAGATACAAAACTCTTGTGACAGGCGCCCTTATTTAATGGTTAGCATAGTTTAATCAGTTGAAAGTTGGATTTATGATTATAAAAAGAAAATGCAGTGTAAGCAAACCCACTCAAGGGAGAAATTTCTGTGTGGATTTATGCATTTGTTGTAAATGGACATTCCAGGAAAAAGACAAATAAGGCCTTTTGGGAAGTGACAAGGAACTGGGCACCAGACAAAGAGCAGGTAAATGGCAGCCAACAAAATCAATTACTGAGGTAGGAACATGTTTAAAACTTAAAATTACCATTTCTATTTCTCCTATTATGGCCATGACTCAAGCAGAGACTTCATTCTTGGTACTCGTTGAAAAGGCAGCAAAAGCCAACAAAACCCTTTAAAAGTTAAACACCTGAAATGTATTGGTTTATTATTAGGGTTTGATGTCTCTCAAATGGCTTGATAAGGTTAGTGCTGGAACACAACACATTGTAACTGGCAAGGCCAACAATGTTTGTCCTAACTAAGTGTGAACTGGTAATAAATCTAGTTATCTTGTTCAAGTTTCACATTTGAGTACTTTGTTAGTCACAATACCCTCATATCATGACTACGTACATATCACGATACTAAAACTCAGCAAATTCGAATACTATTGAAATACTCTCCAGACATGAGGTGAAAGGGTTAACAAAAATGTACTATTGATTAGAGAATGCTAAATTTGATATTACATTTTGTGGGTTTAAATGAATAGGCTTCAAAGCTGGTGCTTGCTGGGCCAGAGGACAATGGTACACAAGAAGTGTAAAGAAGCTATTCATGATTTCTGAAGACTGAAAATACAGAAACTCTTTAGATTCTACCTACCATAATATCTGAGCAACTTCACTGACCCAGATATATTTGGAGATAAATGTCGTATTTGAACCCACTTTTTACTGGTCACATCAGACATTTGGCATTATCAGGAAGCCAAAATATTTAGCATTATTCCTATGTGCATTCTGATGAACAATATATGAAGAACTACAAGTAACAACACTGGTCCAAAAACACTTACTGTTTTCAGTTTGTGACTGTTTTTTTATTTCACATGTAAAGAAAACCTGTTAAAATGTACTGTTTCTTTGAGTCAGTTTATATTTCTATTTGGTTGTCTTTCTAACAAACTGAAACAGGAAATGTTTATAAAACCAGTGTTGTTACATCTTGCAGAAATGGTCTATAGTAGTTTTAATGCAGTAATAGGTTTTGTGACGTTTATTTGAGGGATATACACGAATTACGTATTGTTGTAATTTCTATGCGATAATTGTGGCATGATATGCTTACCTGTTACACCCCTAATCCTTATTATATCCATGTTATCTACAGAAGGGTTCCACACATATGTTCCAGGTAGCACAAGGGCATGTTATAGTGGGCTCTTGGGTTAATGCTATGTGATGAAGTAGTTACAACTCACCTTTCCTAACAAGACACATTTGTGTCTGCCGGCCCCTTGTTCAAGGGCAACCAGATCCCAAATATTAAGCTGGGGAGGTTGTCATCCAGACATTCCCTGCTGTTGATCCTACCACCTAAAATACAGCACCAATTAACACCATTCTTACATGTGCCGTCACACACTGATTATAATGTTTTGCCAACAATGTGGAAAAGGTCAAATGGCCAGCTGTAGTACTTCTGTAATGTTTCCTTGTTTCTTATCTCATCTCATATAAACACATTATGTAATGATAAAAAACTCAGTAATTGTGATTCTTCCCAGTTCTTAGATAATTCTGGTGAAGCAACATCAACCAGATTTCAGTACACATATTTATAAAACAAATTTACAATGCAATAAATAACCAGCAGTTAATTATTTGCATATAGATACAGTAGCAAGTTTGGGAGTGTGACTGGATATGTTTTCTCATCATCTTAAAATCCTTTAATGCTTAAAGCTGAAATAGATTTTATTATAAATAATGATACTCTTACACAATAGCTGAAGATAAATAAGCCGACATTGGACCATGTTGATTTAAAAGGTTTAACCTAGTGCTAGAACTCATAAGAAACTGCACAGGCTGCGTTTGAAATCATAGTCAGTAGATGAGGTAAAGCTTTGCCACTCTAAGTGGACTTAGCTAAGCAATGCTTTGGGAACTCGACCCTGAGCTGTAATATTAAACAACAGTGTGGGTGAAGCAAATTATAAAGTAGCTTTGATTTGTGAACAATTAAGTAACTACATAATTCATGTGTCATTACATGGTTTAGTAGTTTTATAATTATTTTTACATTGTGTAATTTAGTAACACTAAGCATGTGCTGCTGGCCAAACATTTGACTGCTATTATCAGTTAACATTTTGTGTGCATATCTGTGATTGTGCTAACAGGAGGTGCAATTAATGTACAAAAACTGTTCCAGTTATTCAGGAAACACCAGGGTGGAAAGACACACTGGACTAACAGAGCTGCTCAACCTGAAGCTCATCTTCTATCAGTTTCCATTAACTCTGACTAGCATATGGAAAAACACACCAGGTTCCTGCCTGACACTGGCTTACTAGACAAAACTTCAAAGAAGGAGTAGATAAAAATGTTAGGGGAAGGACTAGGAGAGAAGCTGAAGTAGCAATCTCTTCTCTTGGAAACACAGTGGGCAACTGGCACATGCAAAGTGGCAGCTGATAGTTTTAGGAATTGTCACCCTCCTCACCTTTCACCCTCACTCTCTCTGTAACATCTCATATTTAGATAGCTGATCTCTTTAATCATCAGTCTCTTTCTGCTGGATACATTTTGGAAGTGAGCTTCTCTGTAATAGGCTAAAGGCCTCTCTGTGCAGAAATACCCTGCAAGCTAAAGCAGCCAAAAGATGAACATGAGACAACTGACAATAAATAAAGTTAAGGCAATTGTGAATTATAAAGGATATGGATAATGACAGTAAAGGTGGTTGAGACACCATATAAAATATAATAAGTCATAATACAGCAATTTAAAATGTCTTAAATGATGTCTTCATTACATTTGTCATCATTACACCGTATATTATTATGGTTTTCCACATATTTTAGCTTACAAATGCAATGACTAAATATTACCACTAAAACTAAACAAAAGCAGATATTCTGCGCATTTGGGAATGTATTGAGATTGCTATGTAAGCCAACAAATTTTAAAGGAGGTAGTTCTCTTTAAAAAAAGAAAACTTTGTAAAATAAATTTACTAGCCATGTAATCCAGAGTGTCCATGTCTTTCTTCCTAGTCAAAGAAGAAAAGAAATTTAGTTTTTGATGAAAAACATCCAGGTTTGTCTCCATATAATGGACTTCAATAGGACTAAACGTTAAGAGGTCCAAATGAGAGTTACATGCAGCTTCAAAGGGCTTGCAGAACGACACCAGACGATGATAAGGGTCTTATATAGCAAAGCGATCGGTCATATAAAAATAAAAACAGAAAAGTTTAACGTTTTTAGAGCACAAATCTTCGCCTTGCTCTGTTCTGTGGTAGTGGGTGTGGCCTGTCTTGTTTAAACTCGTTAGTGCAAAATAAAAAAACAATGTTAAAGTCATGACTTGGAAAGATTCCTGCAATAAGCTCCATATTCATCGTATAGTGTCGTTTTAAAGCCCTTAAAGCTGCACTGAACTGTTGGACCTGAACCATTTGCATTTCCCAATGGAAGTGCAAATTATATGAGAAAATCCCGGAAATGTTATCAAAACCTTAATTTCTTTTCAACTGAAGGGCGATGGACATCTTTGGAATAGTACCAGTGGCAGTGAGATATCAGCAAGCCGGATATTTTTTAAAGTGAATTCTCCTTTTAATGTCCATTTACAATTTAGAAAAACATTTATCCGACCAAATAGTCACATTTGAGTCACAATCTTTCTGAGATGGATGTGATGTAAACAAAAAGCTTCCTGACATTGAAAAGGGGACAGGGGCTTTGATATGCCTTGCTTAAAATTCCTTAACACAGGAAGAGTCAAGTCAGTCTAACGACAATTGCCTACAAAACAAATTAGAGCTAGAGAATGCAAAATATGCATGATTTCTGAGCCAATGATTCCTGAGGCACACACAGCATACTCTGACTTTAGTGATATCTGGCAGTTTAGCTAAGATTTTCCGTCCCCATTGACAGGATCATAACACTCAGTGTACAGAAGTTGAAGCCTACTCTACCAGGGATTAAACTACCACAATGACTCAGATCCTCTCAACCTGCAGGACAGGAACAGGGATATCAAACTTGGACACATGGAAAAGATGTTCAATCATTTAGTCCTGGTGACATTACAGAAAAATAGGAAATATTTCACATAGCAAGCACAACACATGGCCTACACAAAATTTTGTTTCTTTGCCAGCTTTAGATGTATTGTTCACTGTGAATAGCACTAGAATGAGAAAGTCCAACCATTCTAAGAATAGCAGTAAATATCCATATAGTGCCAGAGCCCAAAGCATGCATTCTATCTTCAAAGACCAATTGGCAGGCAAACACATTTTATCCAGAAACAACTTCCCCGATTTTCCCGGAAATCCTCTGCCTGAACTGTGCTCTCTGTGTTGATGATCACATGGGTGGAGAAAGCAGGGGCAAAGATGCTAAAGTTAAGGTTGAACTTTGGATTGCCTATTTGGAGGAAAGCTTAAAACAGCCATTTACCAGTGGGATTCATTGCAAACATGGAAATCTGCTAGTCTGATGTGTGATGTTAATTGGTGCCAGATGTGCCGCACCCACAAAATTCTCTCTGGATAATTCAGGCGGAGAAGATAGGCTGGGCCCTCTGCCCATAACTGGATTTAAGAACCATTACAAATATCCCTGAAACAAAAGGTGAACTCATTTCAGTGTGGTGCGACGCCCTGAAAAACCGCAGTCTATTAGAAGCTGGGCAGTGAAAGCTTCTCTTTGGGCTGCATTTATCCTAATGGTTCTGTTACACCTTCTTGAGCAGTCAGTGTTAATCAATAAACCTGTAACTTTCTGAGTTACTTCAGCGATCACGTTCAGGCAAATTCCAGGTCTCTGTGGGGTTGGCTCAGGATCTGCCATTCCCTCCCCTGCTTCTCTCACCCACGCTTCTACAGACATAACAGAAACCGAGCGCACACTAACAGATTTAGGTCAACAGGACGTGTTTTTAAACTCAGGTGTTTGCGTGTATGAACTATAAAAGGAAAAAATGTGTGCGAGGCAGCTCTTCCCTCACTAGTCAAATGCAGTAGGCCTGAAAGGGCCGGTCTATTTCTTGCTCCATACTAGAAGTGTGGCTGGATTATTCCAAATCCATAGATTTAGAGCATTCAGGTTCCAATAATTTAACTATGAGAAATTGAAGTTATAAAGATAAGCCTTTCAAGTTCTTGTTAATCATGCCTTTGTGTTTAAAGATAAGTGAATCTTTTATGACAATGTAGCTCTGAATAGCCATTTGCAGAAGTCTCTGAGATACTTTAAGGATGTAGCAGAGCGTATTTACTTTGGTCAGTGATACAGCAAAATAACTAGTGATTTCATTTGCTTGATATTTCTAGGTAGCTAATAATGTGAAGTAAAGTCATGAGAAACAATTCTAATAGTGACTTAATGAACTAGACAAGCAGTTACAACAAGGTATTGACGCCATGTCCAAACCAGACGCGATGTGAACAAGATTCAGATGGGTCAAGGACAATCATTTGTCTGTCCACACCATGAGTATAAAAAAAAATGGTTGCTGCTTCAAACAGGTGAATATTAATGGTCGTATGTGTGTCGTTAAAGTACATTTAGAAACAAAAATCGTTTTAAACCAAGTATTGGGACTATTTATTTCCTCCAATCACTAGAGTAATTTTACAGCCCAAACAATAAAGGATTTTGAAGGCAAACTACGAAAAATATTGTCATTTAAAATTTAATATAGTTAAAATATAGGCCATTGTATAATTTCTTACTAAATACAGAATAAAAAGCACACTATTCTTACCAACTAAAAATAACAGGTTGAGAGGTAAAAATGAGTCCAAAAGGTAAAGGCAAAGGCAAAGTGCAATTTAAACAAAAAAACTAATTTCAAAAAATAAATGGAGTAGGAAAATAGCAATTTGTGCAAGTTGGGTACACTTTTTTTTTCATCACAACAAAACATTAACAATTACACCCTAACAGTTATATTATAAGTTTAACTAAATAATATGATGTAATGCATTTAAAGGAGATTTGATTTTTTTATTGTTCGCAACCAAAGAAACCAAAGCTTTGTAATGTAACAATTAAATTTCCACTAATGATAGTGGCATTAGCTAACTTTGTGGTTAAGCTAGTCTATGATGAGCCATATAATTTACACAATCAATACACAATTCATCTGAAAATTGTAAAATATACATTTTCAATATAACAGCCAAATGATACATCTCATTGCTATAACTATCACAATTGTTATTTGAGAGAATACTTCAGTAGCATTGACAAAAGTTACAAGGACATCAGTAGACTACACTGTAACAGCAATTCATAATTATTACAGCTTAATTCCGCCTCTCTCTTGGCTTATTTGAGCCTCGCAGCAAAGCTGGACATGATCAGTACACGTTATCATGCTTATTTGAGTTAAGGACTGATGGGACGATTCTTTTAATTGTTATTAAAGCAATGTATGTTAATAGCAACTACACCATGAACACACTTCACCGCGTATATCACTTTCAGCGAATACGGATAACTGGTTCTCTATTACAAGTTGTGGCTGAATAGCATTAGATATGTGGTGACTTCTAAACAATGTTCCAACAAAATCATGTCAAAGTGCCTACAACACTCATGACATGGTTGAAGATATCGTCCATTTTTATTATTTTGAATATAATTTTATCTGCCTTTATAACTGCCAATACCGATAGTTCGAAAATAATAAAACTGAATATCTGGATTTGTAGCTCTAAGTCCATTTTACAATTTGCAAACTGAATTCAATAAAGATGGTTTTCTCTGAATAAAGTACAGGTAGTAACACTTTTATGTTGAAGGTGTGGTGGGTGACATGGCACTGTCATCAACATAACATAACCTGTCATGAACATAAAAGTAGTGCTTTATGAAATGTCATGACTGTAATTACAGTGTCCATTTGAATTAATTATAGCACTTTTAATGCAAAGCTGACATTGTTTAAAATGTTCTTTGTTATGACAACTTAGCATTAAACAAAGACAAAAATGTACTTGTCATGGCAACATTAACAAAAACGAAGATGTCTTTGTTATGACATATTGACATTAACCAAGACAAAAATGTCTTGTTATGACAAGAGGACTTGACATAACCAGAGAAATAATAACCTTAAGCCTGTAATGTGTTAACATTACATTACCTATCATATGTTATAGTTTGGTTTTAACTGGGCTGTAGTGACACCATTGTGTGATGTGACATGAACCTGTGCACTGTGTTCCTAAGTAAAGTAAAACACATTTGTTGTGGTTTATAAAGATGTCATAAGGTTCATTAACTGTCAAATGCTTTAACATATAGTTGATGTTCCCTTACCTCATGAGTATGGAAGTACACGTTAAAAAACTGCTTGGTATGAATTTTCTTGGTTAATGTGGCGTTATTAGTGACAAAGACATTTAAACAATGTTGGACTTGAGTAGAAAGTGTAGTGATTTATTCAATAACAGCTAATGACAACAGTCATAAACATCATAAAGTTCCTTTCATGTTCATGACAGTATATACAGTGTTTCTGACAGTACAGTGTGGTACTTATACACCCTTTCAAATAATGTTCCAAGATGGCTAGTCTTGGCACAGGGATTGTTGCTACAAAATACCTGCAATTGGGCAAGGTTATCCACAAACATAATTCGTTCCCCAACACATGATAGCAATCTGGCTTCAATGCAAAAGCTGATAGCACTACAGAATGGTTCAATCGTTTGGTCACCTTCTCTCCCCGTCTGTACAACATTTGGATGCAGCAGGGGCAGGGCGACATGGTTGAGAAGGGTCTTTGAGACACAAAGCTCTGCGTAGTCCACATCGTGGTAGCCCCAACGAAGCACTGCTTCAAACACCGTCTCCCTCCTTCCAATGACTCACTCGTCACTCACAAATGTCTCTTCCACAAGCTCTTCCTTGCGCAAGTCCAGAGATTTCTTCATGCAAGGCCACGTCAGCAAAGGTCTGCAGCGTAGGAGGAGGGACGGCAGCAACGTTCACAGTTGCTTGAGGAGGAGTGCTGCGTCGAGCAAAGCGCTGGATGCCCAAGCAGTCCAGGGTCAAGTTGGTCCTCCAAGCTTCGGCAGCAGGCATCACGGAGAGTGCTGATCTGGAAGGCAGGAGGTCTCGAAGGAATTGCACATTGTCTGTGGTGATGCGGGGCACCGTCCAGTGTAGGACGTACTGTAAGAAGGTGTTCCATGGCTTCAGCGGCGGAATTACGTCGTGCTGCACCAACATCTCAGCGGCTTACGCGATGGTCATTGCAGAACATGGCCACGAAATAACTATAACTGAGCAACACGGCGCGTGGCATGGAAACTAAACCCTGCACGCTGATCACCACATGGCCGTGAACAGTCGGCATCACGAAGCTCATTAAACATGTGTGGAATGCTCTCAAGTGGGCACAGGCAAGAGTGAAATAGAACACATCATGATTCACAACGACTTGTTGTCCATTTACAGGAACCTTTCTCTTAACTACGAGCTCACGGACTCCAAGTCCTCGTTCAGTCTTCTGCAGCGAATAAGTACCATTGTATTAGACCAGTAAAGGCAAGGGCCTGTGACAAATAAAGGAAGAATAATGCCTAGCTGAAAGAAAGGAGAAATATTGTAAATGCAAAATATTTGACTCAAAAAGCGTTATCTTCAAATTCAATAAACACGATTTATTCATAATAAGCTGATAATGAGCTTAAAGCTGGACCTGTTGCAAGCGGCTCGACACAAAAGGGTTAAAGAGCAGCTAATCAACCACCGCAGGTGAGCATGCACAAAGTGTTCGGCAAATGTTATGTGACAAACATATGTAGCAAATAAGTATTAACCTTAATAACAGTTCAATTACATTTGAACCTTTTTATATAAGGAAAGTACAAAATATATGCTTTATACAAATATAAGCTTTTACAAAAATGACGACAATCTTTTGTTTGTCTCGCAAATAGTACTGATACAGGTAAAATTAGCCTGTAAAGACGATGCTGCTTTCTTTGTAGTGCGGCCACCTTAGCTAGGTCACTTCCGTATTCAACAAGCCAAGATGTAATAAACAAAGAAACTTCAGAACGTCAACAAAAATACTTCAAATGATATTGCCACCGCATGTTGTGTTTACTGACAAATTGATGCATCCAATTGTCCATGTTACACCTGATTAAAGGTACATTTAATTGAGGTGATGCGTAATTTATGCTTCAACATATTATAGCAGCTGTCAAACTAAGAGTAAAATTACATAATTATTATCGCAGTTGTGCCCTTTTTTTAACGCGTTATAAACAGAAACTGCACATATGAAGCATATGCGATTAACAAACGACAGTATGTTTTTTTTTTTCTCTTGCTTTGGTTACGTCAGGACTTGAGCTTACACATTGGATTAGTGCGTTACGTTTAATTGTCACACAATGTGTTATCATTACCTATATAATTCTAAAGTTGTACATAGATACAAAAAAGTTTTGTTTTTACAATTGAACAAAGAGTAGACAGATAAAACTTAACCTCTAATATTGTTCTGATCATAAAGCTTCGCATTTTATAAAGTGAAGACTTTTGTTGTGAAGTGTCTTTGATGCACCTCTTTAAAGTCAGAATCATAACGTGGAGTTATCTTCGTGTACCCCTTCAGGCGGTCATCTTCTCTCAGCGATAAAACCAAACGTCTGAGGAAACAGTCCGCAGTACTTTCCGTAGTCACGTGCAGAAACACCAGCGACCGATCAGTCTGATAGCGCCATGCATTCTCGGAATAGTTTTAGTGAAGGCTAAAGAGAAATAACAGCCAAAGCACCGGGCAATGACTAAGTACCAAGTGCTTAAAACGCCACATGGCCAGAAGATTGTTCTAAACGTTAGGACATCGCAAGAGTGGCAAAGGTGAATATTTAGCTTTTGAAAAGATAAACTGGTTATTTTTTTGCCTTCTCCGGAGTTTGTGAAATATAAAATCATCATATCACAAAGTAACACCATTTAGTAAACAATCATAGACAAGCACCCACACATGGCTTTTAAATCTGACATCTCTTTGTTTTTGTTACTGCGCTAAATGAAATTTATCTATCCCTAACGGGCGTAATCAGAAGAGTATTTTTACAATTTTTACTTTAAGAAACTGTTTTAAAATGCTTGTTTAAATGTATGGAACTTGAAGGAACACAGTTTGAGATTTTCAGGTTTCCTATGCGGTAAGGACGTTTTCGTTGTTCTCAGGCCTATGAATTATATGTGAAACCAACACAAGTTGTAACAAATGTTTCTTGCTGCCTTAGGTTGTATAGTATGGTTCCAAGAGTTCCTTCTCTCGCGATCTTTCAACACTAAAGGCACCGTTTAAACAAGTGACGTCTGGCTCATTTGGAAAGGTGAGGCGGTTTTAGCTCCCTCTCTTCTGAAATGCCTGGAGGCTTTAAACAAGGTTATCAGGCCTAATGATAGGCTAAAAGGCTATGCATAGTGCTATTATGTGCTATATGCATCACTTCCTCTGATTGTCTGACGCTCATTGTAAACATGGCCTAGCATCAGGCTCGAATGGCATTACATGATCAGGAGACAAAAACTGAACTAAAAGATAGGCTTTACTGCTTTGTCGCAAGTTAAGAACTTGAAATTAACAATCAATGACAAATTACGGAAATTAACGTTACAAATCATTACTTTTCAGTGGTTAAAAGAACTCAAAGGAGCGATCAAAACACCTTAGCGAAAGAAAAGCTATTTTGCATTAATAGGTCATGTTGTATATCCATGTAAATCGAGACTTGGCAGAAGGAAGGACCGCAGGTAAAACGAGATCTGGAGTCATGATTCATCCTTGTTCCTGCATACAACGCATTTGGTTAGAAAAACACCACACCATTCAGGACTCAACCAATTTTGTACTTCAATACAATTTTGGACTGTGAAAGTTACTACTCTCAGGATAAACAAATAAATGCAAGCAATGTCGTTACCACTTTCACTTGCGATACTAAACTGTAGTTCATTTTGAATAAGAAAGGTCATTGCAACTTTTTTCTCTCAGCCAATTCAGGAGCTTTGTCACTTCTGAGAAAATTCATAAACTTGGCAGGTGGCACAGTGAAAAAGTTCTGAATACTAAGTTCATGTAGGAACTGTACAGTTAAAAGTCACAAATGCAGCTTTTTTCTACATTCTGTGGCAGGAGCAAACTCCAGATTAGGTTTTTTTTGGCAAAGAGGCCTTAAGGCATTCATGATGTAGGACCTTTTCCTTTCTCTTAATGCTTTCACCTGCTGTCTCTCTCTGCCTTATTTGTGTTCTGTTTGCTCTGGTGTTCTCTGTTCTCTCTTGGTTTCCACCATTACTGCACGGCAGCTGACTGCAGCTTTCTGCTGTCTAGAGCCTACATTCCTCTGTCTCTGTGTGTTTATGTGATTAGGTACGTGACTCCCAGCATTAATCGTGCTATCAGAGGTAGCTATGTCTAAAGCCCTCATTAATGCACAACATTGGAGAAGTGCCAAAGCGAATTTACTGCCTTCAGCCGAGCACAAATATAAGACACAAAGAAGTATGGGGGAAAGTCAGCCTACTATTTTTTTATATTTGAATGGCAGTTAAGGAGATGCACGGCAAAATTGAAGAATCAGTAAGTGCACTGCAGTGTTGTGTCCTAAACTGGCCACAGGGTGCGCCAGTACGTTGACTTTGGAAAATCAGCATAAAGTGGAATATGCAGGTGTCTGCAGAAGAAAAACAAATGAATATTGTGATATTATCGAGTTTTAAAAAGTCATTTCAAGCAGCTTCATTTGTAGGCGCATGGCTCCTGCATATACCATATCTGTCATTATTTACTGTAACGTTACAGTGGTCTCAGTCATTTCATATTGGCCCAAGAAATCGAGTTTTTGCGATCCACAATCAGTTTGACTATATTTTCATCTGCAAGTGTTCCATGTTTGCTATAGGTCTTTACAGGTTAAAAACAACCTCTATTTGACATCAATTCAGGCACCATTTTAAGCCATAAGTAGGCTATTTATTTTTACTAACAATAAGGAATGTGCAAAATGTGTATGGCATGGCCACGTACCCTTTTCTAACGTTTAGAAATCGAACACAGCCCTCCTGCCTCCCCTACCAGTTTCGCTGCGTTTTTCTAAACACTTAGAGAGTTATGTTCAAATATGTTACACTGCCAGTAATTCGCTATACTGTGATAATCTGTATTGAGTAAACGTCAACCTAGAAAACTACAGCCATAAGGACCGCGCAACACAAGAAACATGTTTTTTAGAGACGAATTACCTGCTACTTGCAGGCCAGGTAGGCGCTATTTATTGTGGTAACCGCGGAAAATCCCGTTCAATGGCCTCGATCGTTACAGCGCATCCTTCCAAGTTCTCGCGGACTTCGGTTAGCGAAGGCCGCCATTGAGTCAGCGAGAAAGTGATGGCAAGCTGGAGTTGAGTAAAGCAACGGCGGCAAACTGTCAGTGAAGTCGCCTCCAGCTCGAGCAACGTTCACCATCATCTCTTCCCCTCTTACATTGTTGCCCTGCCTTTTTGCTCTTTTTAGATGAGGGGCAGGGGTAACTTGTTTTGAGATATGTTTTTGTAGAAGCCGCGTTGCGCATTCGTGTTAAGTGATATCTTTGTCAGGTGTGCCCCGAACCAGTAAGCTGCATCTCCGGAGAAAGTCAGGCCGGATTTCTACTTTTCTTGTGTACGTTGAAAATCACATCTCCATAAGACCAGAACACGCCGCGTCAAGCAAGTTCATTGAATAGGTAGAGATACAACATATTTTCGAATGATACCGTTTATTTGTATGCTAGATTTTAGCACCTGGTGTGCTATTGCGGTATAAAACGTTAATGCAACTAATATTTATTTGATAGTGATGCCAGCAGCTTGTTCTGGCTTGTGGAGAAGGTATCTAGATCACTATTCAAGATGTTGTTGAACCACGTTCACGGTTCCCCATTATCTTCTCTGTTGCTCAAAGATCATGAAGAGCATTAAAAGCTGAATTCAGTTTCCCTACAAGGTTGCTGCTGCTTCCTCCAGGGCTGTCCGTTTATGTTCTCTCTCCAGATGTAGCTTCTGCTACATTGTTCGTAAGGATGTGTCCAGAACCACTACTTCTTCATTATCCATCAGTCTTTATTATGACCTAACAATGCAGACCTCAACTGCTCAGTCACATTTGATCTGTTCTCCTGGATTACCTTGAATGGTTCTGAAAAGGCCACCGAATATTGTTGCAACTGATTTATTGTATGGATTCATGTTGTTAAAATGTCTGGGGCTTAATTGTTGAGTTTCCACACAATGATTGAACACAAAATAGTTTCCGAAAAACGGGCTTATTTTCATTCGTACAAATTGTCGATCAGCCTTCAATGTTGGCAGACTGAATTTATTGGTTGATACTCTTTATATTGTCAGTATAGGGCATTAACTCTGTGGCCCAAAAATTGGCTGATTTAATATGCTACTCTATTTACTGCTAAGTGTCAAGGTATCTTCGCACAGAAGAAGATGACTAATGAAAATAACTGTTAAAGCCCATTCACACAAAAGAGACTATAATGAGATAGCTACTGTATTCACGTTGCATCACCAATTGCAGAAAGTCCTCAGCATTTCATGCAACATGCTGCAGTTTGTCTGTGTTTAAATGCTAAGAACTTCTTGAGAAGATGGATTCTGTCTTCTTTAGCTGTGGATGTTTATCTATCTTATCAGCTGGAAAATTAAAGTCTCATTCTAATCATATTAGTTCCACTGTTCCCCTTATGTGCATTTGTTATGTGGAGTCTTGCTCTGATTTCAAAATGATAGGCTAGCTTTATCACCAAAGTCTGCCCATCTGCTCAGTGAAGGACACTCTCAGATGTTGTTTAGGTGGAAATGCACATTTATTTCTATGTTTGTTTATATATGTAAGCTTTCTTCTAAATTCAGTAGGACATGTTTTCAGGAAAGGAAGCAATTTCTACGGTGTAGTAGAAATGGTTTTAGTTGTAACAGCATACCGGCCGATAAAGGATCTGATAGGCCAATAGAATACAAATATTTGTTTGGTTTTAAAATACGAATCTTAAATGTATTGGCAATATTATTTTTCTTACTCAGGAGATTCTAACAGACAAAAACATTAACAGTCCCTAATCACATTGAGCTCCTTGTAACTGTCTATAGCTATGAGTTTAACTAAAATATGATGTGATAATGCATTTTAAAAAGAAACTTCTCTTTCTTCTTATTGTCATCAGCCAAGACCAGAGGAACCAAAGCTCATTAATGTTAACATTCGCAAGATTCTTCCACTGGTCTTTACCACTGTGAATGGTGAGTGGCATTTCTTGTATCTGGTTAGCTAGTTCTATAAATAAGAGCCATAATTTAGCAATGGATAACATTCATATGCAAATAATGGACATACATTTTCGAATATTACAGCCAAAAGAAGATGATACGTCTCATCGCTATTAACTTGTGCAGGTGCTATTGAATGAATACTTTCAATCACATTGACAGTCAACTATACAACTCCCAACACTCATGACATGGTTCAGGCGTGTTTCGTCGTTGTTTTATTTTATCTTTGAAATATTAATTATTTGGCCATTATAATACCGATAGTTTGGAAAATGCCTAATATAGGCCGATAAAGTGAGCCTGCCGATATATCGAGTCTGGCTCTAGTTTTGAGATGATTCAACTAGGTCTAAATGTTAAGTTAAACTGAGTCCTTCTTCCTATATTTTTGTATTGATAATTCAGTAGAGATGTTACATCACAATACAGAAGAAAATGTCTCACTTCTTCGGTTTCATGGCGAACTTTAGTTCAAAAGTATGAGTATAAGGGCCAAACCAAGTAATTTCGGTTCAAACAGAACAAAAACAGGCCCACAAATGCATCTTACATTCTTCATTACTTCTAACGTCACATTATGTGCTTTCAATAAAGTTGACTTGTGTACGTTTGTTTTTAAACAGAAGGCCTCCCTTATATTACACTGATGATAAAACAGGATAACAGACATTTTGAGGAATGCCACACCGTTGTGAAATGAGACTCATATCTGCAGAGTCAGTCACTGTAGAGTAATCTCATGTGTAAGACTGTCGTACTGAGCCAATCATTGGCAGTGGATTACAATCGTTTATGGTTT
This sequence comes from Hybognathus amarus, assembly GCA_030378365.1. Lineage (NCBI taxonomy): Eukaryota > Metazoa > Chordata > Actinopteri > Cypriniformes > Leuciscidae > Hybognathus > Hybognathus amarus. The sequence continues at coordinate 237,464 of JAQIUQ010004479.1, forward strand.
ACATTTAACAAACTAAAAGCAACTTCTTATTGACTGAAGCACAAACAGATGTACAATCCTCTTATGATCCGTTCTGTTGGAAGCACTCTCCCGTGATGAGCTCATCAAAAAGGAGCGTCTTTGACAAAACAGACAGTCGCACACGTGTCTCTGATCTCTTGGCAAGATTCATCAAAGCGTTTAGATTAACAGGCATACGTGTTGAAAATTTAAACGGCACAATCCCGTTTCTGAGCACATTGCAGATCACATTTGGTTACATTCTTTAGTGACTAAAGCCATCCGTGTACAAACCCACCGGAGTGTTTGTTAGGTTCATTCATTTCTGTCTAAACAAACGGTAACGGATATTAATGACCCGGGGCCAGCTGTGTGTACCAACTATTTCAAAACATGAATCAATAACACAAACAGGACTGATATGATTTAAAAATCAATCTGAGTGACAAATGTATCCATGCTCTGCGCTAAATATGGGGAAAAATATAAAACATGCAAGATGTTTGTACCTTATCAAACCCTAAGTGGTGCATTTTAAGATAGTTCATTCAAAAATTAATATTCTGTTCTAGAGCCCTGACCGATAAAGGATTTTGAAGGATGATACAGATACAAATATTTGTTGGTTTTAAAACTTGTTTCTTTTATTGTCACAACAGAACAGACTGATGATAGTGGCATTTGTGGTTAGCTAGTCTATGATGAGCCATAATTTAGCAATGGATTACATTCATACTGCAAAGTGTAAAACATACATTTTCAATATTACAGGTCAAGGAGAGATGATACATCTCGTTGCTATAACGGTCACGCGTTATTAAAGAAATACTTCAGTCACATTGTCAAAAGTTAAAAGGACAGTCAGTCTACTACACTGTAACAACGTATTGTAATTATTGCTAGCTAATTCCGCCTCTCTGTCGGCTTATTTAACAGCAGTAAAACTGGACATGATAGTCACAAATTCTGTCCTGCTTATTTGAGTTAAGAGAACTGATGGGGACGTTCTTTTAATTGTTATTAAAGCAATGTATGTATCGTGACCAACTCCACGAGTGTTGCCAACAGGGACTGTGTAGAGTGCCCTTTAGTGGAAAAACTATACAACTCCAACACTCATGACATGGTTCAAGCGTGTTTTTCGTCCATTTGCACTTTTTTATTTTTGAATATTCATTTGATTCGAGCCGTTATAACTGCCGATACGAATAGTTTGGAAAATGCCTAATATCGAGCCAATAATATTGGTCTGCCGATATATCGGTCTGGCTCTATTCTTGTTATTATTTACTCACCTTTATGTCATTCTGAACCTATACGACTACTTTATTCTGTGGAATATAAAAGAAGATATATTGAAGAATATTTCACTGGTTTGTACTGTACAGTGGAAGTCAGTAGAGGTCCAAAAATGTTGATGTTCATTGTAATAATTTTCAGAATAGTAATGGTGACCCCACCCATTATTTCTGATTCAGCAGTGATCATCCTGACCGCAGCATTCATGAACCATAACCCACATCCTTAAAAATATCCTTCCAAAATATTTTTATTTTTTCCAGCAATGCTGTAGAATAACCTTTTTTTTAAAGGGGGTTCGCCAAAGAACTTCTCAGTTACCAGTTCTTTAAAGCTACACTGTGTGACTTTTACCCCCATCTAGCAATGAAAAGGTGAATATAAGTTTTCTGTTCTTCTCAATTCCGATTTCGTTTTAACTCCTTATGGTGGCCAAATGTAGTCCAAGATTAACATGGCTTCCAGTTTGACCTCGTCCATAAGTGTTATCTCTAAACGTAAACACGAAAGGCAAAGCTTGAATTGAGCGGGTATGTCCTTCTTTGGCTGATGTACTTTCAGAGATGGAGGGGCAACATGGCGACCGACATTAGAACCCCTCACCTCGTATGTATTTTCAATGGCATATTATACACTCACGAAATACTTCATTACTTGAGCGAAGTAAATATATTTTATATAAGAAGCACATATATTTTTGAAAGAACTAAGTGTTTTTAGCTAAGAATAAACTAAAAGAGTTACACAGTGTAAGCTTTAAAATAACTATTTTTTTGTCTGAAAAACATTTGAATAATCTGAAGTACCTTTTGTCGTGAAAGAAAGCATGGAACCGTCAATGACAGAACCTTTTTTAAGAGTGTAGGAATGAGTTTTCCTCTGTTTTTGAATTAAACATGCTATCAGTGGATTCATAGTGATCATGGGCTCATCCTCATATCACATGCAAGTTAATGAAGCCCTGGCTTCCTCTGTTACTGTTTTCGCTGCAAGCTCAAGCATTGCTTTCCTCCCCAGTGATGTGGTGCGCTTTGGATTCTGGGAAGTGTTGCACTGTACTTTAGGCTCCTTACTGTCATGGCTGCTGTGTCATGCTCATTCATTGCCCTTTGGTAGAGAACAGGGGAAGTGGCAAGATGAATCATGTTTGTATGTACAGTATGGTCAGTTCCCGTCACAGCAGAGCATTTACACATCTATCACAAGTTCCTCCGTGTTATAGTTGCTCTTTTACTCTCTGTGGAAACATTGTAGGGCAACCAGTCATAGTTGTTTATATATATCACACTTTCCAACCTAAAGGTGACTGGTTTGGAAGATCTACTCATCTTCAACTGCTTTTGTTTTTTGGTTACTAAATATTTTAGCTAATTAGATTATTTTGTTTAACACATCTTACCATGTTTAAAACCATTATTGCTGATTTCCCCCAAAAGCATGCAGGATAGAAAATGCTAATATCTGCAGATGCCTTCTGGGCATGCCTATGTAAAATGATAGTATTCATAGATCCTAATAAAATTACTCAGAAGAAAAGCTGTTTTGTATGGGATAGACGGAAATGTTTTCTGTGCATATTACTGGAGGGGAAATGCACGAATATGCAGTAATAAAAGCCATACGGCTTTGTATCAGATGGAAAAATAATGAAGCTTTCCTCGTAAAAACAGAAGGAAGAATTGATTTCTTAAGTCTACAGGAGATTGCTCCAAGTGTTAAAGTGCAAGAGACATCATTAAAGTGTCATGCGGTACTTGAGAAGATCCACCATGGCCAGTGAAAGAGTTTTGTCAAATATTGTGCAATAGCTCCAGATTTATTCATCACGTACAGTACAGTCGAAACATCTGCTGATAGAGCTTTTGGAGATGAATAATTTAAGTTTTGTTACACTCGTTGAACATATCACTTCTAAATCATGCATTTAAGCTATAATGAAACTTTGTCCCTGCCATATGCTCTCATAGATCCGCATCAGGCAACATACAAAGCACTTGGTTGTTTCAAACAACCAAGTGCTTTGTAATCGCAGGCAACTTCATGATTTATTAATGTGCTTGACTTTGAAGCAGTGACTTTAAAGAAGAGTTGCAAAATTGTTGTTTGTCAGCTTTAAGGAAGTAGTCTTAACATCTTTCTCTGCGGCATTGAGCATAAGAGTGTTTGTCCTACATACTTCAGCATTTAATGGCATGTTAACTGCATGTTTATGCTTCATGGGAAAAGTGTGTCATTTTGTGTTCTTGCTCCAATCGAATGTTAGTTGTTTTTTTAAAATGTTTGCTCATGACCCAAGTATAACCCATATAATAAGTGGCTTGGTGATACAATATTGGGAAGCTGGGACACATGGTGAACCACATGTGCTAATGTGTTTGAAGAGGACATTCACCTTTTCTACTATATAAAGAGTCCTGTAAACAAATGTAAAAATATATATATATTTATAGAACTTTTTTTGATGATGATGAAGCATCATTTACAAATATATGCAGTGATTTTAAACAGTTTATTGACCGTTTGAACAGAAAATTGATTCGAAGTTTTGAGATTCAGGTTCTTTCAAACAAGTTCATTTTAGTGAATTGCTTCGAAACACTGATTTCGTTTGTCAGTCACAGAGTGTTCAGAATATCCCACCTGTCTTTCTAAAATGTTAGGAATTTGGTACCTTATCAGTTATAAGATAGTATTACAGATTTAACTGATTTAAGTTTATTAGTCAATATTGTATATATAATTGTAAAAATAGTTCAAATTAGCATGAATATTTCAATTACCATCAACATATGATGCTGTGTGGAAGAAGAGACTTCAGAAGAGAATTCTTGTCACTTCATTACATTAAGGGCTGGCAATGAAGGCAGCGCCCGAGCACGACACAAGTGTTTGCTAGATTCAGCCCAACGCACTATCATTTTCTCACCAACTGGCTTTTAAAGGGAATGGGAAATTACATCTGATAATTTTTATTCTGATTCTAATTTTTTTGCACATTACGCCCAACATACCCATTAAGAGAATAGAGTAACCTTTAGACCATGCGCTGGGTGTGCCAACCATTTTTACTGTCGTTAAACTATCAAAACTGGATTAGGGACACGCCCTGAAGAGCGCCATGTGCTTGAGTGATTAAAATAGGGCCCTATTGTTGAACCTCTTTAGTCACATGGACTATTTTAAGGATGTCTTTACTACTTTCTGTGCCTTGAAAGTGGCTTATGATGTTGGTGTATGTCTGATAGGGGTCAGAAAGCTCTCAGATTTCATCAAAAATATTTTAATTTGTGTTTCCGAGAGGATGATTGTAGGTCTTAAGGGTCTGGAACTGGACATGAGCGTGAGTAATTAATGGCAGAAAATTTATTTTTGGGTGAACTAACCCTTTAAGCACAGGGTTTCCCTGTCAGACGACACCCAACCCACCCACGTCAAATCAGCTGATTAATGTATATTCATGTCAGTGTATACTTCTTCTGTTGCCCTGGCAACAGATCTGACTAAAGCTTGTACGTAAGGACATTGATGTCTCTCCTAAGTGCTAACCCAAACCACAGCAGAGTGCATTTGGTGAAATGGGGGCAGGACAACGCCTGTGATCACAGCACTGTTCTGAATGTTGTATGTTCATGTGTAGGGTCCACCATTTCTTAGTGGTTATTTTTGATCTGCAATTATATTAGGCCTACATTTCCTTCAATCTACATTTGGAGGTGTGTAATAAGTCAGATGGGGATGAAAGGGTTTGCCTGTGAAGGATATCTGCTGTTCATTTCATTGACTCATTGGAGTCATTTTGAGCCATTCACATCTAATGCTGCTCAACCAGCCAGACTCTAAGCATGAGCTCTTTGCTGTATAAAAATACTTGCCAGTGTAATTAATTTAATTCCATGTGCGTTCATTTAATGCAATATCTGATACCATAAATCTTGATTAACCTTTAGGGAGTACATGAAGGAAAGGAAGTCGGCCTGTGTCAGTATGTGAGAATCACAATTAAAATGTGAGTCACATGCTCCCTCAGACGGGAAACAATGAGGGATTTTAGTTCAGTTCCATCACATCGTTAGCCAAAAAGGTTGTTCGTACAGACGCTGGAACATTATTGATTCTTGTTCTGAATACAATGCAACCTGACAATAATGCGTGTATGTTTAGAAGACTCTTAACTTCCAAGATTTTATGCAAATGGTGTGCAGTGGATTATGGGTGCAATGCTTATATGACAGGAATGGATCAGGCATACATGAATTCAGTGAGTATTACACAAGCGACTGTGTTGATGTTTAATGCATTAGCTCAGAGAGTTGTGCTGGCGTGAATTGCGCATCACATGATTTCACTGAGGTTCTCTAAAGCAGACAAACACTTGACTCACATTAGTGCAATTAGGCTGAGTCCAGACACACAGGCTAAAGGAGCTACTATAGAAGAGTAGGCCTATTTATAGCTCATGGAGATGACCAGCATGCAATGACGCTGTTAAAAAAAAACAATACCTCTAATCTTCAATACACACACGTGGTGCAGAGGTAATTTTGGTTTATTCTGAGTGGTGTTTGCCTGTGTATGTTGTAGGTGGTTGCCAGGGAGTTACTATGGTGTTCAGAGTTGTTTTAGTGCTTGCTATGCATGCAGTTGCTGAGGTGGTTGATTACTAGAATGTTACTATGTGGTTGCTTGGTTGTTGCTGGCTCAAGTGTCCATTATATTAGATATTTTGTGGGTCTATGTGATATTTTTTGAATCCCACATGATAATTGTCCAATTGCCTTAAATATATGGCCTGAAATTGGCAACTACCTCTTATGCCCATTGTCACAAATCATTGCTATACTTCCAGTGTATGAAATTAACTTTTAAGGGGCAAATTTTCTATTTGGGGATATCTTTATTTTATTACATTTAATAAATTTTTTAATTCATTTTATTAAAAGAAATACTATGTTATCCTTTGTCAAATACTTTAATATAATCAATTCATTAACACAATTTCTTGTAATTATTTTGAAATATGCATTTCCTCTTTCAGATCATATTAAATCAACAAAAAGCAGTGTTTACCCTCATATATTGATATCATGATTTCATGCTCGCCTATGCTCTGTTCTGTGATGTACGTTCCTGATTCTCCCTGTTCAAACTCATTCATCAAAATGAACCGAGTCATTTGGTTCATTCAACGAATGAAACTAATGAATTGACTCGATTCTAGAAAGATTCGTTCATTTTGATGAACGAGTTCGAACAGGAGAGTCACGAACGTGCATCGCAGTACAGAGCAATTTAAGCATTTGAGCTTATCAAACTTAAACTTTATGTATTTTTGGTTAATTTCATTAAAGTGACAGTTCAACTAATAAATTAAAATACTCATCATTTACTCACACTCATGTCATTCCAAACCCATAAGACTTTCGTTCATCTTCGGAACACAAATGAATATCTAAATTAAGATTGACAGTCCATGCAACTACAGTAGTAAAAGTTCATAAAAAGTTTGTAATCTATATTGAGCAGTTTAGTCCGAATTTTCTGAATAGACTTGATTGCTTTATATTTGAACAGATTTCATTTAGGCCTTTATTCACATATAAACATTCATCAACTCACACATCAGTTGTGGGGTAAACGGAAGTGTGTTTGCTTAATGTGCGACAACCAATAGGGTTAATTCTTGTGTTACGAGTACATTTGAGCTTCGCGCAAGAACCAATGAGCTTTGTTTTTGCATGTTAAGCAGGTTTGGGGGAGCTTCTGACTGCTCGAATTCATTCTACGATCTTATTATTAATTATTTGAAGCATCAAAAGTAGTAGTTGCGTAGCTGTCAATGGAGGGACAGAACTGGCTCAGATTTTATTAAAGATATCTTCATTTGTGTTCTGAAGATGAACAAAAGTCTTAAGGGTTTGGGACAACACAGAGAGTAAATACCACCCACCCATATCTCTTCATGCACAAGGGAATTGCAATATGAGATATTCAAAAATGCATAACAGCATGGACTATATGATCCCTCAGATGACCCTGCAGAACATTCTGGAACAGTCTGCTGAGCTGTGAAGGGAGTAAAGCATGAGGTTGTATAAAAGAAATCGGTCAGCCTGCAGCCATAACAAACACAAAGGTACCGAATACTTCCAAACATCTGGTGAACGCGCCTACGCATATGCACAGATATAAAAAACTTACCGGGACAAACCCACACACACAATATAACTGCAGAAATGCAACCGTCTGTGTTGTTATATGGAGATTTATCATCTCTAATGGCTGATAGAGCCCAGACAGAATCTCTTCAGACTTTTCTTGCCTTTCCTCCATTGCTTTGTTGGAAAAACTGTAGAATTTGGATTAAAACAGCTTAAAGGGTTAGTTCACCCAAAAGGAAAATTCTGTGCTCATTTACAGAACCTCTAGTAAGAGTTGCTATATAGAGCAAAGATTGTATAGAAGTCTCAAAGGATGTTTGCAATGTCCTGCTGTGTGTGTTTGTGTCTGTGCAACATGCGTTGCATTGAAGCGAAGCGTGGGTGTAATCTCGTCTTGTGTGGCATGGCTTGATGACTCATAAACGCATCGTTGTGATGTTCTATCTCCATCTCTCATCCCCATCCTTATGGTAACCCTTCCCACCATCATTGTCTCATTTAAACACACACAATTCCATTCAAACCTGCAGAGTCACAAAGCTGGGAGGATGACATGCTCACTGCACTTCCCTAACAAAAATAGCACCTCTGTAGTGCAGTATTCAAAAAGCTTCCTTTAAATATTATGAGCTATAACATAAAAATATCTTGTTGTCACTTTAATTTCTCAGTTCCTTGTTTTGTTGCTTTCGCTCCTGCCTTAATCTCACCTAGAGGAATCCTCCTATCTGCAGTGAAAACATGATGTCTTCTGATGCTCCAGGGGCCTGCCAGCTCTTATCCTTTCGGAAGGACTCATATCTTTCTTTCACTATCTCAGTAAATGTTTTATTATCGTGTGTATATATATATATATATGATTATGTGATAAAATAAATTAAGTTATGATGTTGTCAGAGCTTACATGATAAAGTAGTTTTATATTAAGCACCACTATTTGTATTGCTCTAAAACAACCCTAAAATAACCTAGCAAGCAACACCCTTGAAACCATCCAGAATACAATAGAATCACCTAGAACAACCAGAACATAGATAGAAGCATAGCACCACACTCCAAAACATGCCAAACACCTCAGTATCAACATAGCCATGCCCAACTACACAGAACCCCAAAAAACTCAGCCCCAGATAGCAAACTGACATTGAATCAGACGTTTCTCATTACATCGAAACAACGTTAAATTGGCATTGTTTTGCTCATCGAATTAACATTGAACGTCAGGCACGCCATTCTTCAAAACTAACTGAAAATCGACGCAATTGGTTTGCTTTCCTAGCGTTGAAACGATGTTGATTTCAAGTTGATTTACGTTAAGTTTGAAGAATGGCGCATCTGACGTTGGTTAGACGTTAATTCGATGAGCAAAACAATGCCAGATCAGACGTTGTTTTTGATGTCATGTTTCCACGTTGATTCAATGTCAGTTTGCTATCTGGGGCAACACCCTAGAAAACATCAAGAACACCTTATAGTCCCTGTGAACTGGAAGTTGCAAACGACTTTTCTCCAGTGCGCTCATAGCAGACTAACGGTTTGAGGGGAGTGGTTAAGCGTTTCCAACCCAAGCCGTCAAACTTACGTCATCAGAAAAGACACCATTCCAGACCGGAAGTAACTTTTCGAATTTTGATTAAAGATTACCAAGGTAAAACATTTTATATATATATTTACTTGCACTGATTAATTGTTCACCACAAGACCAGTAATATGCACTAACCAAGGAAATAGGTTCAATTTTGATTTCACAGGGACTTTAAACTCACTAATCAATGCCCTAGAAAACATCCAGTACACCCTAGAATCACCCGCAACACCCTAGAAAACATTGACTACGTTTACATGCAGCCAATAACCCGTTCAAAACCAGGATATTAGCAATAACCCAGTCGCGAACGGCCATCTAAACAATGGCAAAACCCAGAATATGCTCATATCCCGGATTTTAATAACCGGATATTATACCTGGGGTACCCTTTTCTAACCCGAATTTTTGGTCTTATGAGGAGGGAAACGCGTATCGGCATATCCCCACAGTGATTTGTGTTCTGCACATGTTCTATTCGCAAGGAATCTTGGTCTTTGGAGTAGAGAAACTTCTCGGCGCATAAAAAAATCTGTGTGCAGTATACCGTGAGTAAACATGGCGAGACGGGCGAGACACAGCACAGCATAGGTTTGGAGCGAGGTCAGTCACGTTACCAGCCTCAAAGCACAAACAAAGGCAATCGCTATCTGCCCCGAACTATTCATTATCCGTGTTCTTCTGTTGTTGTTGTCTTTGGATACAGGAAGAAGAATCTGAAATGACGCATATTGCGTCTTAAGGTTGCACGTGCGTCTTGACTAGGGTTGGGTATCGATTTAGAATTTGAACGATTCTGATTCCGATTTCGATTCCTTGTTTCGATTCTGGTTCCTAACGATTCTCGATTCTGATTCTTTTAAGAGGCAGGGTCAAAAAAGTTTAGCTAACCTTGCTAACCAACGGTCTTTCTGAAGGAAATACTCCTTCTGTCACAAATACTCCTTTTGTCACAAATTTTGCATTTTGCCGAGATTTCGTTATTTTTAGAAAAGTGAAGCCACACTTTGGACCGCTGACGTAAGCTACTCATGTTCGAACTCGCGCGGTTATGCCAACACTTCGGGTAAGACGCTTCTTCTTTGGTGTTGTTCAGCGGTTTCTTCTTCCGGTCGCGGACTGTGAATATCGAAACTAGGAATCGGAATTTTAACTTTTGAACGATTCTGGGAAAACGAAAAGTTAGTCCCGGTTCCAATCGATACTCAATTCTCGATACCCAACCCTGAGTCTTGACGCTAACCGCGAGTCGCCGTTTACATCGGATATTGCAATTCCATGTACAGTGTATAGATATATGTATAGTGACCTTAACCCAACCATAACCCGAAAATTGGCTGCATGTAAACGTCAGTCATTGAGATCACCCTATTATCACCTATCTATGCACTTCAAACCGTCCACTCTAGCAACACCTTAGAAACAAGATAAAACGGCAACAGTACTAAAAACAGGATCATTGTGGGATGCGTATGTTGAATTACAAAAGTCACATATAAAAATGTTTGCATCTCCTATAAGGTTAAATGTAATGACGATTAAAATGACATATTGATATTGGTACTTTGAGAAATATAAATGGATCTCCTGTAGGTTGAGTTTTCTTTTTCACTGAATGGAGAAAGTCTGTGTCTACGTAAGCCTTGTACTGTAATACTGTATATCCTGCTTCCTGTGTGTAACTGTGAGCACTAAATCTCTCTGTTTGCTTTCCTCTCTCTCAGTGGAAGCCATTGTGGAGTTTGATTACCAGGCCCAGCATGATGACGAGTTGACCATCGCTGTCGGTGACATCATCAGTAACATCAGGAAGGATGAGGGGGGCTGGTGGGAGGGAGAGTTGGATGGTCGGAGGGGCTCTTCCCCAACAACTTTGTCAGGGTAAGTGCTGAACTCAGCGTTTGACCTTTCACTGCAGGAGGTAGTGGATGAATTCACACCACAGTTCACATTTCCTCAGTTTAGCTATCAACACTAAATATGGAATGCGTGTGTTTGTGCAGTGTGATAATTTTTTGAAGCGTTTCACACTTTTGACAAAAAAACAATGCATATCTCGATATGTATATGTGCTATAAAAGGGTTTAATTCAGTGCAACCATTTTTCAATTAAACACCAATTAAAACCAAATACACTACTGTTTTTTCACTACTGATGCAAACAATTTGTCATCATCTCAGGCATGAACAAAATAAATCAATAAATTGCATCACTTTTTCTGGGGTTTTCTCAGCAGTGTTGAAACATAAAAATCTCCAAACATACTCAAAATCAGTTTTCTTCATATTCTGAAAGGTTTTCGATTAAATGAGACCATGTGCGTGACGATTCCTTTATTTTTGTAGAGTTATAAGCCATTTCTTTCAGTCAGACTACTAGACCTGAAATCGTTCAAAAATGTATTCAGTGTATAATGATCGGAGCACCCTTAGCATATTAACTGAAGATATGCATTTATCACACAGCCCTAGTGTTTGTTCACAAGTGTGTATGTTTGTGTTAAACTGAATTTAGCAGAGTTCAGAGGATGGTGAGGTTTGGTCAAACTGAGCAGCACTGGAGACGAACAGGATGCTACTGTTGATTTGGCGAGAAAGAGAGAGCATTATCTCCAGTGAAATCAATACATCAGGGGCATATTGCCACAGGAAACCTGTGAACTCCACTAGCAGGTTGTCATGAGCTCAGGTGTGAGAGAGCATGAAAGCTTGTTAGCTAGTAGCGCTACATACCTGATAGCTCCAGTAAGGCGTCAAATGAGGCTCTTTCTAATCAGTGCTAGTAGAATTATCTGTATTTTCATAGTACAGTTCTTATTGTACGTTTGTTTTGTTCATTCCTTACTGTAAACATGCTACTTTTCAACAAGTAATACCACAAATGTCAGTGTGAACATTAGTGAAAATCATGTGGTTGGCAGAAATGTTTACAGTGTTTACAGTTGTTTTTTGTTGTTGTTTTTTTTTTGTGTGTATGCAGGTTAGTTTTATAACCTCATTGCAAGATGTAGAGTTTTTTTTCTTTTAGTCTTTGTTTATTTGTTCATATGAAATGCACATGTAAATGAAAATGTGAAGTTTTACTTTACTCAAAGTTGGCAGGGAAGTAACTCCATCTAAAAACATTATTGAATTACTTTGAATTACTAGTTTTTTTCTAGTCTTTGAGTCATTTGAGTTGAGTCTAAATTTAGTCTAAAATCTTATGCAAAAATATGCAAATTAATCGTTAAATCCGAAGTTTTTAAAATAATTTAGCTTAAACTCAAAACAACATATTTGCTACTTTTCTGTTGTATTGAAAGAAAGATCGCAAAGTATTTAAAAAAAGAAACTAAAAATTTAGGAAAGTAAATGGCCAAATAAAAAGCACTTTACAATATCCATAGTATCTTCTTTTAGTGTTTGTTTATATATGTTCCTTATGATATGCGCTTGTAAATGAAAGCATTGGAAGTTTTACTTAAATCAAATTTGGCAAGGTAAGAACCGTTCATCTTAAAAAAAAAATACAAACAAACAAAAAAGCATCATACTATTTTTGGAAATTATTTTCTTTATGTCCTCAAGAACTTGAGTCATTTTAATGTATTATTCATTGAAATTCATAGTCTTGAATTTAGACTTTTTTAATCTTTTATATTGATTAAAAAAGCACAAGATACTGTAGATTAGATTTATTTTGATCCCACAACCTTTAGCTTGTCTGTACTGTAGGCCCATAAACAATGCAGTTTATGCAGTAAGACTGCAGCTTCGTGAGGTCACTTCCTCTTTCATGGTTAGAGGGAAGTATAGACTTCCTCTGATGGCACTGGGGAGGGTAGATGCAGTGAGGCGGCAGAAAGTCTACGGGTGCAATTTAAACACGCTTTTCTCAGCTTGAGCATGACCAATGTGTGTTTCAGACGAGCAGTCACACTAAAGACACTAAAACAATCATCATAGCAGTCAAAAGATTCTCTTCACACACTGGAAGCTGATTATAAAAATTATGCTGAGCTAGTTCACCCAAAAAGGAAAACTTACCCTCACGTCTTTCTAAATTTGTCTTTATTCCTTTTTTGGAACACAGATTTTTTTTTTTCATAACATGAATTCAGCTGTGTCCAGTATTGCATTGTATGGAAGCTTGTTTCCGCCAGTGAATAAAAAAATAAAATAAATAATTGTGACTTTTTATCTCACAATTGCGAGTTTATATCTCGCAATTCTGACTTTATATCATGCATTTCTGACTTTATATCACGCAATTGCGACTTTATATCTAGCAATTCTGACTTTATTTCACGCAATTCTGACTTTATATCACGCAATTCTGACTTTATAACTCGCAATTTTGACTTTATATCTCACAATTCTGACTATATCTCGCAATTGCAACTTTATATCACGCAATTCTGACTTTATATCTCGCAATTCTGACTTTATATCTCGCAATTGCGACTTTATATCACGCAATTCTGACTTTCCATCTTGCAATTCTGACTTTCCATCTCGCAATTGTGAGAAATATTGTCAGAATTGCGAGAAGTAAACTCGCAATTTTGAGAAAAAAGTCAGAATTGTGAGATAAAGTCGCAATTACCTTTTATATTTTTTTATTCTATGGCGGAAACAAGCTTCCATAGCATTGACTTTCAGGACCGGTAGACACAAACATTCACACAATACTTTAAAATGTCTTCTTTTGTGTTTCACAGAATAACGTTATACAGCTGTTTAAGTTAGAACGTTTTTAAGTACTAAAATGCCCAAATGTACTTCACATTTAAGATCATTTTCATGTGATTTTGTTGTATATTTAAATGAGAAAACAGTTGAATGTGAGTGTTGAGTGATGGCTAATTTCTAATTTTGGCTAATTTCGCTGGTACTTGTGATTAAGTGACAGTAAAGGCTACTACTACTACTAGATTAATGTTACTGTCAATTAATCTGCCTGCTAGCTATCACATTGCATCACATTAGCTAAGCTACACTTAACACTTAATTTCTAAGCAGCCAATCACATGGCGGCAACTCAGTGCATTTAGGCATGTAGACATGGTCAAGACAATCTCCTGCAGTTCAAACCGAGCATCAGTATGGGGAAGAAAGGTGATTTGAGTGACTTTGAACGTGGCATGATTGTTGGTGCCAGAAGGGCTGGTCTGAGTATTTCAGAAACTGCTGATCTACTGGGATTTTCACACACAACCATCTCTAGGGTTTACAGAGAATGGTCCGAAAAAGAAAAAACAGCCAGTGAGCGGCAGTTCTGTGGGCGGAAATGCCTTGTTGATGCCAGAGGTCAGAGGAGAATGGCCAGACTGGTTCGAGCTGATAGAAGGGCAACAGTGACTCAAATAACCACCCGTTACAACCAAGGTGGGCAGAAGAGCATCTCTGAACGCACAGTACGTTGAACTTTGAGGCAGATGGGCTACAGCAGCAGAAGACCACACCGGGTGCCACTCCTTTCAGCTAAGAACAGGAAACTGAGGCTACAATTTGCACAAGCTCATCAAAATTGGACAATAGAAGATTGGAAAAACGTTGCTTGGTCTGATGAGTCTCGATTTCTGCTGCGACATTCGAATGGTAGGGTCAGAATTTGGCGTCTACAACATGAAAGCATGGATCCATCCTGCCTTGTATCAACGGTTCAGGCTGGTGGTGGTGGTGTCATGGTGTGGGGAATATTTTCTTGGCACTCTTTGGGCCCCTTGGTACCAATTGAGCATCGTTCAACGCCACAGCCTACCTGAGTATTGTTGCTGACCATGTCCATCCCTTTATGACCACAATGTACCCAACTTCTGATGGCTACTTTCAGCAGGATAATGCGCCATGTCATAAAGCTGGAATCATCTCAGACTGGTTTCTTGAACATGACAATGAGTTCACTGTACTCAAATGGCCTCCACAGTCACCAGATCTCAATCCAATAGAGCATCTTTGGGATGTGGTGGAACGGGAGATCCGCATCATGGATGTGTAGCCGACAAATCTGCGGCAACTGTGTGATGCCATCATGTCAATATGGACCAAACTCCCTGAGGAATGCTTCCAGCACCTTGTTGAATCTATGCCACTTGTTGAATCTATGCCACAAAGAACTGAGGCAGTTCTGAAGGCAAAAGGGGGTCCAACCCGTTACTAGCATGGGGTACCTAATAAAGTGGCCGGTGAGTGTATATGTATTGTATTCTCATAGCATGCTAAAATGGTGCTTGGCAAATAAATGGCCATTAAAAAAGCTAGAGTGAAATTTTCATTCTCAGAAGGGTTTGCATAGTGAGCATACACCCACATATGGAGTGAGATACAACTGTATCTACACTTTACATGCAAGCCCATTTTCAGAAAAGAAACACTAATGCAAGCAGCAGATCTTGGCTGCAATGAGAGTGTTTCAGAAGCGATTCATACTAAAGCAGGGCCAGTTTTGTTATGTTCTCTCTGTGGGTTTGGATTGTGCTGAGTTGGGGTATCAGTAAAAACGGTGTGGGAGTCAGATTTCCACCTGAACGGCTCAGAGCACATGCATACATCATATGGCTCGCAGTGGTCTTGAAGCGGCTCAGCGAGGTTGGAACATTTGCACTTATTTGTGTCTACGCTAACTTAATTCATCCAACGTGTTCAGAGTTCAGCACCTTGACGACTTTAAAAATGTAGAGCAGAAGTAAGATGAGCCAACATGCTGGTTTAATTGAGGCTCTTGAGGACAGTTTTATTGCTCAAAGGTTGCTCTTTTGACCCGTTTACATTAATGATTGCTATCCGATCCATTTTTGGGAATTGGCGCTAATTCCAGGCAGCGACATTTTCTGTTGTACATTGTCTTCTCACCTCATATGATGGTTGCTTTTTAGTTTGGTTTAAGATGGAGGGCAATCTGGAGGGCTTTTCTGATTTTTTTAAAAACACATTGGGTCTCAGTCATGAAACATGAGGAGAACCAATTTTTGTGTAAATCGTGTGTAAAGTGGCTTTGGCGTAAATTTTCGGATTCATTAACAATCTGAGAAACAAGAAACTCAATTATCTTTATTTAACCTTCCAGGAGAAACAATTGAGCATCTCTGTAGTGACTTTTCTTCGTAAACGTGAACATTCAGACACTCATGTCAGGAAATAAGCATCTGAAAAATGTTCATAATCTTACGTAATCTCTTATCAGAGCATTAGATGGTCAACTTTGGGGAACAATGCAGTTGAGCAGCTGTGACTTACACAAACCAGATTTTAAAAAACAAAGTGCAGTTCTTAGCTCTTAGTCATGGCATGTACATTAGTTAATATATTGTTTTTATTTATTTAAATGTCTATTTGTTTTAGGCTGTGTTTTAAAAGGAATCCTTTTAGATTTGGTTTTACTTTTAGTTTGTTTTGGGACTTTTCTTTTAGTTTTTAGCATTAAATCATAGTGTGCTAAAACCTTCTCGGATAAATTCTGTCTCTAAAGCACGCTAAATGTTCTACTCAACCATGCTTAACAACTTACCTAGCCAAAGATAAGCAGTGACTCATTCTCGTGTGACGTATAAGTGTAAGTGTGCATTTATCTTTAAGAAAAAGACACAAGAAAGCATGTTGCCAGTTACAGGTGTTTCCTGTTTGAGGTCTACCACAAGTAAATCTCTCCCTTATCCTGTTTGTCTGTCGATTTGTGCTTGAATTCGCTTTGGCAAAGCTCAATCAGATCTCTTGTAGTTCTGCTGAGCTGCCACATGCTACGGGGAGGTTATGATAGTGAGTGATGATAAATAACAGTCGCAAGCTCACCAGTGGGCCGGTCAGTACGGAGGGCTTCCTCTCTGGCAGATTGGTTCAGTCATTCGTGCATCCCAGCTTCCTGTTTTGGTGATGTGATAATGGGCTGATCATTAAGCCTTTTGTGATTAAATGAGCGATGTAATTTTGAATAGACCGGCATCACAAGTGCTCAATAATGGACTCATGCCATCCTGCTTTCTCTCTCTCTTTTTTTCTCTGATTCAATTCGACACAGCTGGCAATGATTGTTTCAGTATCACGTTTTTAATTAAGATCAGATAATCTGCTGGTCTCTGAATTGAAATAAGGAGATTATGTTCTGTCATAAATGACTTTTTAAACTTTAATTTTCCTATCTCACTTTTGCCCTCTTCTTCTGGTTTGTTATTTTACTAGATTTAATATTTCATTTATATATTTTGGACTTCATCATAAATGGCATAAATAGTGCTTGTTGAACATAAAATGTGTGTTTTGTTTTCATCAACTGGGGTTTTGATTAGGGTTGGGTATCGAGAATTGAGTATCGATTGGAACCGGGACTAACTTTGCGTTTTTCACGGAATCGTTCAAAAGTAAAAATTTCGATTTCTAGTTTCAATATTCACAGTCCGCCGACCGGAAGAAGAAACCGCTGAACAACACCAATGAAGAAGCGTCTACCGGAAGTGTTTGCATAACCGCGCGAGTTCGAACATGAGTAGCTTACGTCGGCGGTCCAAAGTGTGGCTTCACTTTTCTAAAAATAAAGAAATCTCGGCAAAATACAAAATTTGGGACATAAGGAGTATTTGTGACAGAAGGAGTATTTCCTTCAGAAAGACTGTTGGTTAACAAGGTTAGCTAAACTTTTTTGACCCTGCCTCTTAAAAGAATAGGAATCGAGAATCGTTAGGAACCGAAATCGAAACAAGGAATCGAAATCGAAATCAGAATCGTTCAAATTCAAACGATACCCAACCTAGTTTTGATTTGAACAAGGTTAACGTTGAATATATATTCCCTGTAAAGTCAAAATTAAGTGTGTGTTCTGAGTTTGTCACACCATAGAAAAATATGTTATTAGCCACCCAGCCAAATTTGAATGATAAAAAAAGCTGGCAAGTACATAAAATAAGCTATCAAAATACTGAAAAAATGAGCAAACGCTCTCGAAACGCTGGGGGCGTGTCTGCTGGCTGCGCGGAAACCACGCCCACTAGCGGGAAAGCTGCCGATGGTGATATTAGCTGATACCGCTTTCGGGACGGAAGGATGAAGGCTGAGGCGGTGGGAAATAGTCGGTTCGGCCCTGTTCACCAGTAACAGCAGATTATCAGCGATTCAGTGAATCCCGGTCGTCTCCGACTGAAAGTGTATAAAACGATCCAGTGTAAAATGATCATAACAGAGCCGGGTGGTGGCGCTGATCCTCAGCTCTTCATCAAGGTTGGCTCTCCACAAAAATCCACCTCTTCTTGATGTGATCGTTTTTAGGGAATTTAAATGAAGACGCCAATCTGTTTTGTACACGATCGCATCTAGGTAGTAGCCTTTGCAATTCCGTGTCGAAGACATAGCTAGCTAGAAAACTGTAGGCTGTAGTAACTACTAGTACTGACAGTCACTCGCGATGAGCGCCGAACTGATGTGACTGTGCTCTGTTGTTTTGGAGAGATCAGTCTCAGTGGCCTCAGTGGGTCATCAGAGTGGGGCGTGTCCACGAGGTCAGGGGCTCCATTGCGTCATCGAGTCCTGTTTTAGCCCCGCCCATAAAATATGGAAAATAGCAATCGTGAAAAACTGTTTAATGGTCTAACTCCACATTTCAGTACTTCACAGTTCACAGTCTTTGTAATATGTTTTAGCAATACATATGTAACATTTATAATAGAGCCAGACCGATATATCGGCCGGACGAGATTATCGGCCGATATTAGGCATTTTCCAAACCATCGGTATCGGCAGTTATAATGGCCGATAAATGAATATTTCAAAAATAAAATAAAAACGGACGAAACACGCTTCAATCGTCTCCTTTGACCTGTTATATTGAAAATGTAATGTTTTACAATTTGCAGTATGACGTTATCTATTGCTAAATTATGGCACATCATAGACTAGCTAACCAAAAAGCTAGCTAGCCTATGCCACTATCATCAGTGGAAGACCGCTATTGTTAACATTAATGAGCTTGGAAACCACAATGAACTTTTTCTGCCTAAATAAAGTAATGATTATTGTATTTATAACTGAGCGTATCTCTAGTTACAGTCCCTGCATTGTAAAATGTAAGTTAGACTTGCGAGGAGTGAACATTTAGACATAGAGAAAAAGTATTAAACGTATCTTGTGCATAAAAGTTAGCTTTTCTTTTACACGTGTGTGAAATCCAACAACGCCAAGTGTACAAATAACTATGTTAAGGAAATCTGTTAATGTTTTGTTGCGCGTTCCCGGGAAAAAATAAATAAATAAATAAATATCGGCCAATATATCGGAATATCGGATTTTAAAACCCAAAAATATTTGTATTGGTATCGGCCTTCAAAATCCTTTATCGGTTCGGGCTCTAATTTATAATGTGTTTCGAATTTTTTTTGTAGAATTGCCTTTACAGGGACTTTAAAGGTTGTATCAGCGATTGTGGTTTCAGCAATTCAGCAGAATGGGCTCGATCTGCTCAGATTTTGTGTCAGATGGCCCACAATGCAGAACAACTAATCGCTGGATTTGCCCAACTTTGCATGAATCATGGTATTGAGCATTTTGGAATATATTCAAGAGAATGAGCTGAGTCTCTTAATTCCTATGTTGTTATCTTTGCAACTTTTCCCAAAGACCGCTGGCATTATTTATTGTTAATATCATTGCAGCATTATTCATTTCAAAGTTACGTATCCTCACTGTCCCATTGGAAGATTACCAGATAGATGGATGGATTGGTGGATGGATGGATGGATCTTCATTATCGCTGTAGAGGTGCTTTACATTTTACTTGGTGTCTGAGCTGTCTAAACTACTATTTTAATCCTTCAAAATCATGTGTGTATACATGTGCTTATTGTTTTTTTATGTGTGGTTGTTATTTGTACCTATCTGTACTTTTGTATGAGTGTTTCTCAGCGTGGGGCTCTGTTCTCGCTCCACTGCACTAATAATCCATTGGGGGCGGCAGCTCATGAAACTGTGTCACAGCCAATGAAGCGTTTCACCCTGAAACGTGAAATTCTGTATGCCGGCATCCTGAAGCACTTGCTGATGTAACTGGGTTGTAGAGCATTTAACCTCTTATAATAAGAGGGAGGTTTAGGTGGTGTGCTGGATTGTGGATTTTTACGTCATTCATTGTTCTTGCTCCATTCTTCTGTTCTAGTCAGAATTGCACTTCACTGCAGTCTCGTCATCATACTGACGAATTCTCACCCACCATACTGGCTGCTGAGGACCTTTCGGTCACATTATTTTGGGGGAAATTTCAAGGGCAAAAAAGATCCATTGTCTCTAGTCAATCGTTCAGCAATGTATGCAGCACAGCTTGCACAGAATTCACTTTCGAACCAAGTTACTTTTGAATTTAACCTTTTGTGTCTAATTGAACCTTTTGTAAAATCTGTGCAGTGAAATATTTTCGTCTTGTCTGCATGTATTTTTATTGAAATGATATCTGGATTTTTCACCTATAAAAATTTGTCAAACATCAGTAAATGTCCCTTATGTATACCTTCTGAAAGAGCTAAGTGGAATAGAATGGAATGGACCAACAATTAGTAAACAACTTTTTCAAGAGGTTTTTACACTGCTAGCTGTCGAACAGTTACACGTACACTACCGGTCAAAAGTTTAAGATCGGTAATATTTTTTGTTTTTAAAAGAAGTCTCTTCTGCTCACCAAGGCTGCAATTTTTTGATAAAAAATACACAAAAAACACAGTAATATTGTGAAATATTATGACAATTTTTTTATGTTAATATATATTAAAATGTAATTTATTCCTCTGAAAAAAAGCTGAATTTTCAGCATCATTACTCCAGTCTTCAGTGTCCTTCACAAATCACTCTAATATGATTTTATGCTCCAAAAACATGTATGATTATTATCCATGTTGAAAACAGTTTTTACATTTTTATTTCAGGATTCTTTGATGAATAGAAAGTTCAAAAGAACAGCTTTTATCTGAAATGGAAAGCTTTTGTTACATTAAACACTACCCTTTAAAAAGTTTGGGGTCAGTAAGAATTTGTATTTTATTTTTTGGGGAAATAAATAAGAAATCAATACTTCTATTCATCAAGGATGAGTTACTTTGATGAAAAGATACAGTAAAGACATTTATAATGTTAGAAAAGATTCTAATTAAATAAATGCTGTTCTTTGAACTTTCTATTCATCAAAGAATCCTGAAATAAAAATGTAAAAAACTGTTTTCAACATGGATAATAATCATACATGTTTTTGGAGCATAAAATCATCATATTAGAGTGATTTGTGAAGGATCATGTGACACTGAAGACTGGAGTAATGATGCTGAAATTCAGCTTTTTTTCAGAGGAATAAATTACATTTTAATATATATTAACATAAAAAAAGTCATTTTAAATTGTCATAATATTTCACAATATTACTGTGTTTTTGTGTATTTTTTATCAAAAAATTGCAGCCTTGGTGAGCAGAAGAGACTTCTTTTAAAACATAAAAAATCTTACCGACCCTAAACTTTTGACCAGTTTACATGCTAAGTAAATCAAAACATAAGACAATCTAAAACAAGTCAACCATCTTGGCCTTGTTATTTATGTGAAGTGTCTGTCAATTGATCCAAAGTATTGGATCAATTTAGCTGTACCTATATTGTACACCGTATCTGCAAGTTAGCTTGCTAGCTGCTAACTTGCTACATTAGCTCAAAAATACATCTGACCCTTTCCTTGAGTACATATAAATACATTTTTCATACATCGTGCAGCCTGGTTCTCAGCATGAGCAGGCCTGTGGCATTGATCAAAGAGCAGCACTAGCATATCAAGGTCGTCTACACTGTTGTGTATAGAGAGAGCCTGTCATTCCCCGAAGCACATGATGGCTTTTTTTCCTCCTCCCTGTGTAGTGGAAGACCAAGGAATGATGGGATGCTGCAAACCAGCTACCATTGACCATCTGGAGCAGACCAATGAGCGGGGAGGGCAGGAATGTAGATCACGCACACACTTTCAGAGCTCTGTTAATGCTCTTGTGAACAGGAAGTTAGTGAAATGGTGTCTTGTGATAGCCCCGAGTATGAGGTCAATGTGTGTGTGTCAGTGTGTTAAAAGAATAGCCATGTTTGAGATTCATGCACACATAGTTGGTATGTGGCCTGAAGAATGCAAGTACGTGAACGACCCCTTCTAATCTGTTCCTTTGATGAACCCAGACTCTCTCTGTCAGGTGAGTCTGATTAGGCATCTGCTGTTCCCACGATGCATTGCAAAAGTGCTGTTTCTGCTGGCAAGTTTATTTATACAGATTAAAAGGAAAAGGTCTCGTCTGGTCTGGTCTGTGTGTGTGTGGGTATAGTGTTGTTTGATGGAGCGCACTGCAGAAGTTTGCAGCTACAAACTGTGGTTTGACTTTAGCTCAGTTGAAGCCTTTGAGTTTGGCAGGAAGTGAATATTAAAAATGTGAGCCTTGCAGCTGCGTGCCGTAAAGCGAGATGAGCGAAAAACAACGAGTTGTGATTGTCCCCTCTACAAACACCAGTTACCATCTTAATGTTTATTGTGTTTTTTTTATTAAAAATGAAAAATGGTTTTAACATAGCTATCCTCAAGCAAAAAAAAACAGCTTGTTACGCATGTTAGTGATGTGTTTAATTGTGTATTTTCAAAAATCAACAAGTTAATCGACTGGTCGTTTAGGGAATCCATCTTTAGGAGGCCTTGTGTAACAAACTTTGTGGTGACTTGACCCAAGAGCAATGCTTAAAGGGGAAGTGAAGCAGTGAATCAAGTTGACATGATTTACAAGATGGATTTCCAATATAATCAACAATTATATAAAGAAACATGACAAATGTAAACATTTAGAAGAAAAAAACGTTATATCTTTCGCCGCCAGGGCGCCACCATTGTGGAGTATTCCAACATGTGACGTCACGGGGTTGGTTGGCTCAGGCTCTATCCATAGACAGTAATATAAGTGAATATCGCGACATTAAACTGTTTACACCAGTGTTTTGACCGCGAACGACTAATGTTGGGTACAGTCATTAGACAAAAAGACGACGTCTAATGTTATATGTTGACAAACTGCACATAGAAACATTGTTTGCGATGTCTGCCATCATATTCCCGTCTCGTCAACAGCATGTAACGTTATTTGTTTAAGGGGAATAGAAACGTCCATGTTTTCGCACTGGTAGTGCTAGTAGCTACCGTAGCTACAACCTACATGTACTAGGAAAAAGTGTCTCCGCTCTGACATCCTTCAGGGAAAGCCTCGCCGCTTCCAACACGTCTACTTACCTCACGGAACAGCATATTAGTAAACGTGCGCGCCGGTGATGCAGAATTGACCACGCAATACATGCTCAAGATCAACCTCTTGACAGCAGATGGACTCTGACACGGTAGGCATCGCAGAACAGCCACACTGACACCTGGTGGTGGCGTTGCAAACCCGCTCTTCGCCCCAAACCACCAGCGGCTTTTCTACACAGCAACGTAACTTACATGGTGTTGACGAGACAGGAATATGATGGCAGACATCGCAAACAATGTTTCTATGTGCAGTTTGTCAACATATAACATTAGACGTCGTCTTTTTGTCTAATGACTGTACCTAACATTAGTCGTTCGCGGTCAAAACACTGGTGTAAACACAGTTTGATGTCGCGATATTCACTTACTGTCTATAGAGCCTGAACCAACCAACCCCGTGACGTCACATGTTAGAAAACTGCACAATGGCGCCGCCCTGGTGGCGAAAGATATAAAGTTTTTTTCTTTTTCTTCCAAATGTTTACATTTGTCATGTTTCTTATATAATTGTTGATTATATTGGAAATCCATCTTGTAAATCATGTAAACTTGATTCACTGCTTCATTTCCCCTTTAAACTTGACCTGAACCATCAAAAAACAGCACGAAATGTGATGCAGTGGCCAAAGATTTGTGTTTGGCTGCATCGGTGGTGCATTAAAGAGGATGAATTTAAGTATAAAACTTTTCCAAGATCCTGTACATTAGCACAAGTGTGTTTGTGTGTGTGTGCGCGCGTGCAAGGCTGCGTGAGTCGAGTGTGTGGGTGTTAGCATTAATGTAAATTAAGTACACAACAGTTTCATGCGCTTTTAGTATTTACTACTGTTTGTTCTGATTGGTCCGTGATATGTATGTTGTGATAATCTAATTAAATCGTGAGACCAGGGATGATTCACACCTCTAGCTGTAACGTGTAATTACAATGAACAATACTTTCACATCATTTAGCAGTAGAGTTTCGTGTTAAATTGTGCATATAATACTGTTTTAAGAAGTTTCACCAAGGCTGCATCTATTTGATTTAAAATGGTAATATTGTAAAGTATTATTACAATTCAAAATAACTGTTTCAATATATTTTTTAATAAAATGTATACCTTTATGCACTTATAGGGCCCTATAAAATCCGTTTTATTTTTTCCCAAATTCCATTTTATTTTTTCCCAAATTCCGTTTTTTCCGTTTAAATTTTTGCAAATTCCGTTTTTTCCGTTTAAATTTTTGGGAATTCATTTTTTGTAACCTTTACTGTTATTTTAGTTGTAAAAAGAGTGTGCTTTTTATTCCGTGATTGCGGAAATTATAGGGCCCTACACTTATATGACTTATAATACACTAACTAAAGTTAATAAATAAAAAAATAAAATAACATATTCCCAAAATAATCTAGACATACTGTTTTTTGGGGGGACTAGTCGGCCATTGTGACCCTTTCCCAACGTGTTTATGGGTTTGCATGATCCTCCCCATTCTTCTTGCTCAAGTTTCAGTGTTTGACCTGTTATGTGATCTCCAGCTGTACTTTGGCCCCTAGGGGCCTGGCTTCAATAAGTTGCCATTGGCGACACCATAAGGTATGCAGGTAGACCATTACACATATGCCATACTATCCATGCTTTTATCAGTTTGGATGGAGCAGCATGTACATTGCAATAACTTGCTTACCACTCTCTAACCAAAACCAAGTGTGGTATTGGTTAGAATCAGGTCAACCTACTTGGGGAGAAGCTCCAACAGCCACAAATAGTTTCTATCCAGAATTGAAAACTGAAAACAGAAAACTGATTACTGAGTTTGTAATGGTGACAGACTATAGTATTTTAACACTAAGTACTTGCAGTAACACTCACTTTGTTTCTGAACACTGTGACGTATTCAGATGTTTTCAGAGTTCATCAGCTTCATGCTGATGGCTGGCACCGGCTGATCCAACTTCGAACAGTAGGACTTTGTGAGATGTCCCATCAATCAATGAGCTCGCCTTTCTGCAGCGCCATCACAGTGACTGTGAGAACTTTGCACACTGAACAGTATAGTTAATGCTAGAGCTGTAACCCTATGCAAACAGGGCACATTCAATTCTATATAGTGTATGCTAAACATTTGTGTTCATAAATAGCTTCAAATATAGGAATAGAATATAAGCAAGTTAATATAAAAAGTTGTCAATGCCTACATTTGATGTTTAAAGGTGAATTGGTGAATGATTGCTTTCAGTTTCTTTGTTGTGCTCCATTTGATTGACATGCATGCATGCACAAATATTTTACAGTCCAGCTAAACTCACACCCAACCAGCAATCATCATATATCAGTGTGAACTAGCATGAAATCCTTCTGGTCTTTTCAGCAGGACGGTTGCAGTGTGTTCTTCTCATCATAAATAACTTGATAAGGCAGTTGTGGCAGAGTGAATGGAATTTTGTTTTCAGGGTTTTTTCTTGGAAAAAATGTTTCTGGTATACACACAGATGTGTCTACACACACACACAATACGGACATTTACAGGATCCAGTGTGATATGCTGCTCAAGGTCAACTCTTATTTGCTGTTGAGGGCTCTGTCCTTTCGATCTCTCTGGTTATCTCCTGGCTTTTCAACAAATGTGTGTGTGTGTGCATGTGTACATATTCTTTTTAGCTCTCATAGCATTCTGTCTTACCTTCCTCATATTTCTAGGGAAAAGTTTTTTTCCTAAAAGCTTAGGAAAAGCTTTTACCAATACATCACATGCATTTAAAATATCTATTCTTTTTCTTACATTTTCTGCAAAAATATTGATTCGGTTCTATTTTAAACATGTTTGTGGGCAACATCTATTGTAAAAGGAGTATATTTGCATAAACGATAAACCATAAACATTGCTTAAATTGATACTTGACACACAAAAAAAACTACTTGATTTCATCAGGGAACATTTTATAGAGATGGTGTCAAAATATCAAAATGGTGTGTGTGATATCAGGAAAATCTTGTGGTCTGTGCGCATGTGAGTGGTCCGCTGAGCGGATGTTAAATGCATGATTTTTATGGTTGGATATCTCTTATACAGCATTTTCTCTAAAACCTTTTCACTTCACGCTTTCTCTCTCTTCATCTCTTTCTCACACTTTAATGCAGTCGACATAAAGAAAGCAAACTACTGTAACCTTATTTCATTTCCTAGCTGATAACTTATAAATTGAATTATTAAAATAAAATAGCATTTTCCTTTGTGAGAGACACTTCCTTTTTGTGTCATGATAAATTCTTATGCGTCTTCCCATTTCTTTCTTTTTTTTTTTAGCTTTTTAAAACATCTTTTATTTTTTTGGATTTTTGAAACATTAACTAGCTGGAAAAAAAATAGCACGTTGTGTTTACTTGGAGTTAATGATGTTTTGAACTCATTTAGATGGGAGAGACTTTTGATTTTTTGGCCTATTAATGAAGAGTTTAATTAGATCCATGAATGAAAGACTTGAATCCATCCATCTATACATGTTTATACCTAAAAGTTGATCAAATTCAACAAAATATTGTTTATCTTTGGATATGTACTTGCTATATTATATGTTCTGATATGTCATGGGAGATATGTCTTCTCAGAAAAAAACAATTGCATATATTAAACCAAGTTGGTCCTTAATTAAAGCCTGATATACACTCACCGGCCACTTTATTAGGTACACCTGTCCAACTGCTCGTTAACACTTAATTTCTAAGCAGCCAATTACATGGCGGCAACTCAGTGCATTTAGGCATGTAGACATGGTCAAGACAATCTCCTGCAGTTCAAACCGAGCATCAGTATGGGGAAGAAAGGTGATTTGAGTGACTTTGAACGTGGCATGATTGTTGGTGCCAGAAGGGCTGGTCTTGAGTATTTCAGAAACTGCTAATCTACTGGGATTTTCACGCACAACCATCTCTAGGGTTTACAGAGAATGGTCCGAAAAAGAAAAAAACATCCAGTGAGCGACAGTTCTGTGGGCGGAAATGCCTTGTTGATGCCAGAGGTCAGAGGAGAATGGCCAGACTGGTTTCGAGCTGATAGAAGGGCAACAGTGACTCAAGATAACCACCCGTTACAACCAAGGTGGGCAGAAGAGCATCTCTGAACGCACAGTACGTCGAACTTTGAGGCAGATGGGCTACAGCAGCAGAAGACCACACCGGGTGCCACTCCTTTCAGCTAAGAACAGGAAACTGAGGCTACAATTTGCACAAGCTCATCGAAATTGGACAATAGAAGATTGGAAAAACGTTGCCTGGTCTGATGAGTCCCGATTTCTGCTGCGACATTCAGATGGTAGGGTCAGAATTTGGCGTCTACAACATGAAAGCATGGATCCATCCTGCCTTGTATCAACGGTTCAGGCTGGTGGTGGTGGTGTCATGGTGGGGGAATATTTTCTTGGCACTCTTTGGGCCCCTTGGTACCAATTGAGCATCGTTGCAACGCCACAGCCTACCTGAGTATTGTTGCTGATCATGTCCATCCCTTTATGACCACAATGTACCCAACTTCTGATGGCTACTTTCAGCGGGATAATGCGCCATGTCATAAAGCTGGAATCATCTCAGACTGGTTTCTTGAACATGACAATGAGTTCACTGTACTCAAATGGCCTCCACAGTTCTCCAGATCTCAATCCAATAGAGCATCTTTGGGATGTGGTGAAACGGGAGATTCGCATCATGGATGTGCAGCCGACAAATCTGCGGCAACTGTGTGATGCCATCATGTCAATATGGACCAAACTCCCTGAGGAATGCTTCCAGCACCTTGTTGAATCTATGCCACGAAGAATTGAGGCAGTTCTGAAGGCAAAAGGGGATCCAACCCGTTACTAGCATGGGGTACCTAATAAAGTGGCTGGTGAGTGTATGTGTAGACATGAGTCAGATGTAAAAAATTTAAGATGTGCACTTGAAAAGATAGTTGAGATTATGGTTTTAAATGTCCTCATGCGGAATGACACTTTTATCTGTAAGTATGAAGCATCCAGCGAGCAGATCGTCTGCTCTTATACCTCTAAATAAATAACCCTGTCAGAGTGAGTGAGAGAGTAAAACACAGAGAGAACTTGCAGCGAGAGCAGAGGAAAATAACATGCAGGAAACTGAGAAAGGATGACAGCTCTGTGTGAGCCGAGAGATGCTCGTTTCTCAGTCCTCTTAACCTTTAAAAACCTTACATTCACAATTCCTATGTGCAGAACGAGAGAATAAGGATTGCAGAGCAATCATTGTGCTCTTTAAATTACTATCGCATATTGCCAATCATATATTGTATTATGACCAAGTCAGTCAATGTTCAGTATGCAGTGTAATTTTCATATCCTCATTACAAATGCACCTTTATTTTTACATCAGCACAGGTAATGTCCTTTTTGACCAAATTACTTCAATTTTGAAATGAGTATATTAAAACTACTATCAAGTTCAACTAGGTCATCCTCCTTAATGCAACGGCTTTACCAGACCGGCTTTCTGTTAAACGCTTGTGAAAGTGAAGAATTCAAGGCAGAGACATACTGTATACCCAGTATCCGAAGAGGCTTAAGCCTGGTCACAGACTAAAATGCATGTTTGAGCTGTTTTAAAGGGGTCATGAACTGGCTTTTTAAAATGTTTTTATTTTGTTATCTGAGGTCAACTTATGACGTTCGCTTGGTTTTTACATTCAAAAACATAAAAATGATTAAGTTATGGGCTATTTTCTTCCCTAGTTTTCAGCCTACTTGAAAAATGCTCGGATTTTATGGGCGTATCGCATTGAAGACTAGGAAGTAAACGCCCACTGCTGTGAGTGGATAACAGTTTTGCATATTATAATGAGCTTCAACTTCAGCACGTGGGGGGAGTTTGTTTTGAAAACCACTGTTGTAAAATGGCAACCGAAATGATTCGCCCATACATGTTTGACCCAGAGTCCGATCTCGAATCGCAGGACAATGAACCAACAGCACCTCGAATACAACGGATACTTGTAGACACACACACATAATTATTAGATATCAAACGATCTGTAACAATGCAATGCTAGCCGAGTAGATTATTATTTCTAAAATAAAAATATTACTCACATAAGTGTGTTGCACCACTCCTGTTGGATCCAATATAGAAGGTAACGTAGACTGAATCATGTTCCGTATAACAATATCAATGTTCCGACAGATTAACTTTAACCGCCGATCGCTGAATAAATACTTCTAGGTCATACACAAAATGCATATCTGTGTCGTCTCATTTCTACCTCTTCTATTATAATGAGTGTTGGATGAGCGGGTGGGGTTTTGGCGTCATTGACGTCATACTTCCACACTTTCAAAAACGAAGACGTTTGTTGAGGCTGGTGTCAATAAAAGCTTTTATTGGACTAACAAGGTCGTTTTCAGTTCTGAAACTTACAGGATATTCTTATGATGACCTCTTAGATGTCAAAAGCTCAAGGAAAATTTGATTTCTCAGTTCATCACCCCTTTAACTGAAAGCAGCTTAAAATATGGCACTGACATTGTTTTGCCTCAAGATAGCCTGGATGCCAGCCCGAACTCCGCCCACAACATTTCTTGGTCGGAAGTTCGGCTCTGGACTCGAATCCATTGAGGAGTAATGATCAGGCACAAAATGTTCGGGCCAATCGAATTGCTGAGGCGGGCTTTATACGATGATTGACAGGTGATCTTCAGGGACGTAATCATCACGTTATCAAAGAGCGCTTAACTGGTTTCCCTCAGAGATGACTGCAGCTGGAGAATTGAGATGTATAGATTCCTCTGTCGCGTATGTTGTAAAATAAATCGACAGCGCATTCATTTTAATAGACAAACAGAAAACTCCAATTAAGGCATTTGTCGATCAGAAAGACATTTTGCCATCCTTCCTACATGATTCGGCAAAAGTGGAACTTATCAGATGGCTCTGACGGTCGCTAAGAAGAAGGGACGTAATGAAAAGCCTGTGGTCGTTGTGGTTTCTCCTTTGGTCGCACTCATGAAGGACCAAGTAAAAGAAGCAACACTCGTTATTTTACTTCTAAAATAAGTCAATACTGTTGACAACTGTGAAATGCAAAGTAGTTGACTTACTGCGTTGCTCTGATTTGTTGTAGGTCTACCGACTATCCAATTGAGTGCAGAGTTTTTTTTTTTCCTGGTTCGGTTAAGACACGCCTCATAATCAAAGCCCTACGGAGCAGTTTCAGACTCATATTCTTCCTAAAATATGAGTATGATGAAGTCAGGCTACATCAGTAATGTTTTTTTTTCTAAAGCACATTTATAAAAGCTACTTAAATGTCTTAATTGACTAAGGCCTAATCATGGCTTAATCTAAACCCTGTCTGTGAAAACAGGCCATATTGTTGTAAAATAATATTATTTCAATGCAATACTAATATTTAACACAAATTTTATAAGGCAATATTATGATTTTTAGACATGTATTAAAACGAACACTTAAAATTGTAGTTAAAAGATATAGAAATATTTAACATTTATATTTTTTGTCATTAGTATCAGTAGTAAATCTACCTTGATCACCTAAATCATAGTTTAGTTTTACAAGTTTAATGTCACAATAGACAACTATTAAACACTATTTATTAGTCAATTATTTGAATACTAATACATCACCAGCCACATTTTCACAACCTTGACCGCTCTAGTGGTGGGAGGGAGAAGTGCAGTACAGACAGAGCTGCTACTTCTGCTAACAGACGTACAGACAGATGGAGTGTGTTTTTGTGTGTGTGTGTTTTTTGGAGTTGACTCTGAGTCACTGTACGGCCCATCCAGGAAACGAGCACCGCTCTGCTGCACTGAGGCCTATCACCGCCTCTCTGTCTGCATGTCTCTGTCTACACACACACACAGTGAATGATAATGGACCAGTGCTCCCCCTATTGTTTCTTCACATTAAATGCCCTTTTCTATTTTAGGAGATAAAGAAAGACTCGAAAAAGGAGGTGAAGAAGGAGTCCAGTTTGGCTGGATCGAGATCAGACCTGTCCAATGGCAGCGCCAGCCCGAAATCAGAACCCATCCTCAGACCAGCCAAGAAAGGTAGCACATCTGATCTGAAAACTAGACTGCTTATTCAGCACAATACACCCACACAAACACACCCTCATGTCTCACAGGACAGGATTTGGGGGCTGGTTAAAGTTTCTGTGGATCAAAGATTCAATTAAACAGAGATCTGGCTCAGATTTGCTTTTCGCAGATGAAGAGTATTATAATATAGTTATATTAAATATATAAAAAAACGTTGCAGACTCTTATCCTTCTTAAATGTGCCAAGTCACCCATACAGGTCCAGAATCTGTCCATCAGACCGGTTGTAGTGTGTGTGTCTGTGTGATTGGGCCTTTGAGAATAAGTACAGTATTACTCTCAGACCAGAATCCATTTACTCCTACCACTTCCTGTGTGTGCGTTTGTGTGAAGGCACACAATTATAGATTATTAAATCACCTTCACACAGACACAATAACATAAATATCACATATAGTCGTAGCCCTCAAACCGTATTCACTCTTATAGCCCTTAATCCTGTAATTGTGGACAAATGTGGGCACAGAGGACTCAGGTGTCATCCTAATTTTTATTTAATTTTAATTTAATTTTATTTATTTTTATTTATTATTATATAAATGTTATCACTGTCTTCGATAAAGTTTTGTCTATTCATTTGTGGTGTTTTTTTTTATTTTGGGGTATTTTTTAATTTATTTACTTCAAAATGTACCATATTTTCCATGTAAATTATGCTTATTTTTATTTTTATTATTATTTTTTATTTTTTATTTTTTTTACTACATTAAAATATCATTCCAATAACTTCTTAGAGCTAAAACCCAAAGATGAAGTGACTTTGCTGTCACCTGGTGTCTTATTTTAGCTTATTTTAGAATGCTCTAAATTATTATTATTAAAAAAAAAAATTCACCCACTTAACATTGTAGAATTGAGTCAAAAAAATGTGTGTGTTCAGGAGGCAAACTTAGGAAAATAGCCAAGTCTTGTATTAGCCAAGTATTAGTTGAGTATGTTGCCATATTAAGTTAAAATAAAATGCATAATTTAAAAATATGGATGAAAATATAACCATCAAAATAGTACACTCTCTTATTATTTACTTAAGTAAATAATTTGGGTCATAGAGATAAATATATTTCTGGTGACTATTTTCACTTTTTTCTATTTAAATGTAATATCTGTTTTCTGAAACAAAGAAACATTCAGTTTAGAGTCCTCAATGTGTGTATATCACCTGATTTTCAGACAACAGCACTAGTGTTGGTTCATGTGACTTTAATTTGTTTTGCAGATAGAGATGTTGGTTTCCAAAGAAAGCGTGAACCAAAATACAGTATGTGTGTCTCATTGGTTTTCCCAGAGTATTAAAATATTTCGCCATTCTCAGTTGTGTATGGCATCAATATATTAATATTGATAGGTCAGAGTTGAGATGCCCACAGTTTCTCCATTCTTTAGAGAACTGAAACTTGAGTATCTATTGTCAGAGGCTAATTCATGAGCTACATACAAGTCTGTATGTGTAGTGATCAGCACTGAAGTCAAATGTGTTGCTAATTGTCTAGCATAAATTAAAGAGAAGCAACACCTAGTGCTAGAATGTGTAAGTGCTGTTCTGTTTTGTTATTTGTTGATGGATGGATGATAGATAGATAGATAGATAGGCAGCTCACACATCATTTATCCACATGTATTATTTCATGTAAACAGGCGAGGTAATATGAAAAAGACGTGCAAAGCTACCTTTAGCTACACTCCGC
Source organism: Hybognathus amarus (assembly GCA_030378365.1). NCBI lineage: Eukaryota > Metazoa > Chordata > Actinopteri > Cypriniformes > Leuciscidae > Hybognathus > Hybognathus amarus. The sequence goes on from JAQIUQ010004479.1 coordinate 270,557, forward strand.
AGAATGAAGATGAGCTTGAACTGAAGATCGGAGATGTTATTGAGATTCTGGGAGAAGTGAGTTTGTACAGACTTATTAAACTAAATATGTTTCTTGTCACAGATTGTTTCTACCAAAGATGGAGCCTCTTAATTTTTAAAACTGTGTTTTCCGCTCAGGTGGAGGAGGGATGGTGGGAGGGATCTCTCAGTGGCAAAACTGGGATGTTCCCCTCTAACTTCACCAAGGAGCTGTTGGCCAAGTCTGAGGATCTGACCCCACAGGAAGACACGGCAGCACACGAACCAGTCAGTCTCTACACCATTATGCTCTCTTTAGACCACATCTGAAAATGCTTCCTCATCATGTCTGTGAAAATTCCCAGGGATCCAGGTCATAATAGAAAAGAATGGAATAGATTTTGGAGCTTGTTTTCTTCTTATTGAAGATTGGCTTATTGAAGTGATGATTTCCCAGCAAACAAGCAGATGGTGAAACATGAAAGTTTCATCCCATCGCATAAGACGGTCATGATTCACACCATTAAGCAAGCGACTCCCACAGTGATTTGTGAGTCTTGTGATATTAGAGAGTATTGAGGTTAAGTGTGGGGGAATCTCCTCCTCCTCACACAGCTGATGAAGTCACTTAGATAAGTGGTGAAACATTTGTAACACATGGAAGAAATGCATCCAGATGCTTTAAAACAAGTTTTACAAAATATCTAGCTCACGTCTAATCAATCATTTTACATGCATCTTAGCATTCACTTACGTCTCTGCTTTTAACCAATCACCAAATACAATAATTTAACAAACAATTAAGATAAATCACAAGTTTATTTTATTTGTTTAGCTGCATGTTAAATGACCATAAGCTAGCATCAGTGAACTGTGAACATGCAAATGTGTTGTTTGCTTATTGAACTAATCATTCAAAATTCAAATTCAAAAGGTACTTAACTTAAACTAAACATGTTGTTTTAAAGGGGTTCTGCTGGCAAAGAAAAGTTTAGGAAATCCCTGGCCTAACATGTGGAAATGTTGTTGTTTTAAGTTCTCTGTATATATATATATATATATATATATATATATATATATATATATATATATATATGTATATATATATATATGTGTGTGTCAAATGGCATTTAGAGTTTAGTTTTCAGAGTTAGTTTTTTTTGTTTTTTTGCATTTATTTGATCAAAAATAGAAATATATATTCCTGTGATGGGCTGAATTTTTCAGAATCATTACTCCAGTCTTCAGTGTCACGTGATCCTTCAAAAATCATTATAATATTCTGATTTGGTGCTCAAGAAATCTGTTTTTTGTCCTTGTTGTGACATTTGATCACATTAATGCATCCTTGCTAAATAAAAGTATTGTTTTCTTTTAAAAATACTTTTTAACATTAGTGTATTTTTATCTAATAAAATGAAACACAAATACATTGTGTTCATTAACATTTGTTTTAGCTGTAATTTACATATAATACCAATATCAGCAAAATTTCAGGATTCATTTACCAAAATTCACCTACTGAAATGCACAAGCATTGACAGATCTACTCTAACAGTCCAGCTGTGAAGATTAAGAATGGTGTATTCAAAGCTGCATGCAAATGCTTTCAGTCCTCCTTTGAAACGTGTGTATTTGCAGGTATAAAGGACAGCACCGGCTTCAGAGAGTGATGGCGGTGACAACTGTAGTTTACGGTCTGACACTGGCAGCGTGTCCTCCAGTTCTGAGATTCAGCCCAAAAAGGTTCGGGATTCGGCTTCGGGACATTTTCAAAGACCAGCCGATCAAGCTCCGCCCACGATCCGTGGATATGGATAACGATGTGGAGAAGGTGAGTTTGGAATATTGGTGTATCTCTGTGTTTTAATGAAGCAAAAGAGAAGTGGATGTGTGGCTCTCAGATTTTACGACTTTTTCTTCGGTAATTACAGTCAGGCCGTCTATATCTCGGTCCCCTGCGTTCACTCTGCCTTCGGCCCCACAGCCTCTTGTTCATTAAAACCTTCCTGCCTTCCTGTCCCACTGAGAGTGGTGCATTCCTTTGCTCATTTCCTCATTTTCTCTACCCATCGCTGGATCTCTTTATTAGTCCCACATTTAATTTATGCCTTTCATTTCTTTTTCTTTCTTTTTTTTGGGGGGGGGGGGGGGTTGTGTTGTTGTGGAAACTGATTATTTCTGTGTTTGTCTCTCTCTCTGCCAAGTTCTTGCTCAGAAGTGTGAGTCTGTGTAGTTAAGAAGTCAATAGTTATGTGTGAAATAGCATACTACCATTCAGTGCAGAATATTTCTGCAGTAAACAGTATATACCATATTAATGTAAACTTTCTATATGCTTAGAGTACTCTCAGGATGCACAATATATAGGTACCATATTGATTAAATATTTCATTATGCATGATAGTTAAATTTCCCATTCTTTATAATATGCTAATTTGTTGTTGCTCAAGAAACATTTCTTATTAATATTAATGCTAAAAACAGTTGTGCCGCTTAATACTTTTGTGCAAACCTTAATGCATTTTTTTCAGGAGTCTTCAATGAATAGAAAGTGCAAAAGAACAGCATTTATTTAAAATAAAAACTATAACATAAATGTCTGTATCACTTTGCTAACATTAATGCCCCTTGCTAATTAAAATAATTATTTATTTTTGAGCAGTAGTGTGTATTAAATATTTAATTATGCATGATAATTTCCCATATTTTCACTTTTCCATTATATTTGCAATTAACTAACAACTATTTAATTGTAATCTTTAACTTAATTCACCAGTAGCATTACATTGTTTTTTAAATTGCTTCATAAATGTATTAATTTAAACAAAAAATTCTTATAAAACTTAAATGCATATAAAAAAGTGCTGGGCAACGATTAATTGCATCCAAAATAAAAGTTTAAGAAATATGTGCATGTATATATTGTATGTATATTTACATATACATAATTTATATTATATATATATATATATATATATACATACATATTTTCTATATAAGTAACACATTTTTCTTAAATATATACATGCATGTGTGTGTATTTATATATACAAAATAATTATACACAGTACACACACATGTATTATGTAAACACAAACTTTTATTTTGAATGCAATTAATCGCAACTAATCATTCCCCAGCATTAATATAAATTAATTATTTATCGATTAACAACACAGTAATCTGCCTTCATTATTGTACCCATAAAGCAATGTGCTCCACTCAATCATCTTTTTCCCTATGATAATTGAATCAGAGGTAATATCAGAATTTTACACTGACACACATTATTATACAAACATTAGATTAACAATACAAAATAATCATATTTAACTGAATTAAACATGCAACATGTGAGAACAATCTACCTTAATTTGGTTTGAAGTTGCATGATATCATTTCACGTTAATTAAAGAATAGTGTGCAGTATACACATCATATTGTAGAATCAAGTAGGGAAGTTGATCCATTTCATATACATGTGTGTGTCTGCGCATGCGTGAGCGAGCTGGCCGGTGCTCTCTGTCAAAAACAAAGGAAGTTATTGTCAAAGATGTGTTAATGGGACGTCTTCTGCACTTTGTGTCTCTTCAGCCTCACTCTGTTTAGTTTGAAAGAATAGGAAATCTCTTCAGATCTATTGTTATATATTCCAAGCGCTTTCTCTTCCACCTGTTACGAACAGAGACAAAATTCTTCTTTGCAAGGTAAGTGATTATTGCATTATGGAAATGCAGTGTCGTTTATAAGCTGAAGGTTTACCCACATACAAATTTACCACACCCTGACACGGCTCTCTTTCCATGTCCAGCCCTCACCTCCTCTCTTCCTTCTCTCTCTCTCTGAGTGGTTTCCTGACTGAAGGGCTGTTTTAAAGCAGAAGTGGGGCTTTTGAGACTGTACGAGACTCATGACTCAGGGGGAGTGAACTGTGGTTAGACTTCAAAGCTTATTGCTGGCAGGTCTTGTGCACGCCGGATATATCTGAAGGATTGTTTTTGTCATTTTGAGCAAAGAAGAAGGTAATTAAGACCCATTTTTTCTCTGCAACTCTTTCTTAATTTGTCCGTCTTTCTACAATATGTTAAAACTGTGGCTTCATCGCTGGAAACGAGCTGTTAAATGCGACGGCCGAGATGTGTTTCGTTTCATGTGGGCTTCAAGACAAGGCATTATGGGTGGAAGTCACCGTAGGGTCTTCACAGAGATGACATGTGGCCTTTGAGGAGCAATCCAGATGTCGTTTAAACATTTGGGTGCCACATGGCGCTTGTTAGTCCGACTCCATCATGACTGCTCTAAATGAGAGGAAAAGGAAGAGAGGGAGAAGGAGGAAGAGTGGGTACATTTTTTTTCCTGAGTGAACAGCGAATGTGTGTGTTAAGGCCACATTGGGAGTGTAGGATGTTAAAGAGCTTGTTGTATGTCAGGTTGGATTGATTCCCTGCCATGTTTGTGGAAGGATTGTGGCTTCCCTGTGGGAAAGAGTCCAGATAAACAGTGTCAACTGGACAGTATGCTATTCACACATGTATGTTTGAATTCACTGGGCCCCCTGACAACTTCCTCATGGCCTCCCAACTGCACAATAGCTTTTGATAAATTCTGCAGATTGTTCTTTGTTATCAAAAAATGCTAAATGTTTTGTGAGACTGTTCGACTTGGGGCCTATGTTTCTAGTTGCCCTCATTGACTGCCATGCATACTCAACAGCATTATCAATTTTTAAAATGAACGTACTATTGATATTAAATTACTTTAACATGTATTAACTTTAAAGGGATACTCCACTTTTTGGAAATAGGCTCATTTTACAACTCCCTCAGAGTTAAACAGTTGAGTTTTACCGTTTTCGAATCAATTCAGCCGATTTTTTTATATTTAGAAGAATATTAGTAACCAGACCGTTTCTGGTCTCATTGACTTCTATAGTAGGAAAAAAAATATACTATGGAAGTCAATGAGACCAGAAACTGTCTGGTTACTGATATTCTTCTAAATATCAGAAAATCGTCTGAATTGATTCGAAAACGGTAAAACTCAAATGTTTAACTCTGAGGGAGTTGTAAAATGAGCCTATTTCCAAAAAAGTGGAGTATCCCTTTAACAGAAATGTATAAAGATGTATAATACACTACATAAATAAGTAAATACTTTTTATACTAATTATTCAGCAAGGACACTTTCAATTATATTTATAATATTGCCAAAATATGTCTCAAATAGCTTTTTTTAACTTTCTATTCATCCTGTTAAAAGTATCACAGTTTTCACAAAAATATTAAGCAGCACAGCTATTTTAAACATTGATAATAATAAGAAATGTTTCTTGAGCACCAAATTAGCACATTAGAATGATTTCTGAAGGATCACAGGACTAATAAATTGCATTTTAAAATATATTTAAATAGAAAACAGTTATTTTGAATTGTAATATTTCACAATCAAACTGTTTTATCTTATTGTTATCTAAACTTTTGAATGGCATGTTCGAAGTAGTATTAAATATAAGTATTTGATTCTCCTCAGCCTCCGATGGTGAAGAAAGTCGCTCCAGCTGTTGCCCAGGAAACCATGAAGGCGGAGCCTGAAAACAAGGCTAAAGGTAACAAGATTATATCATATCTGTTCTGTGGATTATTTCCATGACTAGATTGTCCATGTACTCAAATTGTATGCAAATATGACATAATTGTTTCTTGATGTAACTTGTGGTTGTGAACATTTAAATTACAGCAAAGGAGTTTTGCAAAGTCATTTTCCCGTATGAAGCTCAGAACGAAGATGAGCTCTCCATCAGAAGAAGGAGATATTGTTGCTATTGTCAATAAGGTGAGTATGGTGATTGAACACAAAATCAATAAATAAAATTAGCAGATTGATATATTAGGGCTGTCAAACGATTAATCGCGATTTATCGCATCCAAAATAAAAGCTTGTGTTTACATAATATATGTGGGTGCACTGTGTATAATTATTTTATATATATATAAATACACACACACACACACACACGCTATTTCATGTATATAGTGTATATAGATTTATGTATAATTTATATTATATATAAATATAAATATTTTATATCTAAAACATTTTTTTCTTAAATATACATGCATGTGTGTGTATTTATATACATATATATATATATATATATATATATATATATATATATATATATATATTATATATATATATATATATATATATATATACACAAAATAATTATACACAGTGCACCCACATATATTATTTAAACACAAACTCTTATTTTGGATGTGATTAATCTCAATTAATCTTTTGACAGCCCTATATATATATATATATATATATATATATATATATATATATATATATATATATATATATATAAATAAATAATAAATATATATATAATATATATAATAAATAAATAAATATATATTATAAATAAATAAATATATATATTTATGTATATTATATACATACATATATATATATATATATATATATATATATATATATATATATATATATATATATATATATATATTATATTTATATACACATAAATGTATATATATATATATATATATATATATATATATATGTGTATATATATATATATATATATATATATATATTTATGTATATGTGTGTGTATATATTAATAGTTGTTCATTTTAATGACCACATCCCCTGGAAAATCTTATTGGTACAAAATTCCTCTCCAGATAACTGTACAGTATATTGAACATCAAATATGTTCTGATTCACATTTCCGCTTGCAGTGTGGTTGACAAATTGTTACTGACATCATGTCAGGGCTTGGTTAGAACACAGACAGATTGTTATAATGTGTGCTTTCGTTGTTTGTGTGTGTTAGGATTGTGCAGACGCTGGTTGGTGGGTTGGAGAGTTGAACGGCAAACAGGGAGTGTTTCCAGACAACTTTGTGAAGTTATTCATTCCTGAAGTAGAAAAAGAGGTGAGATCCTATTTTTGTCTCTCTTTGACACACTTTAGCTGTTTTCAACGAGGAGCTCCCGTCCTGTTTGTAAACGGGCCTCAGTCTCTGAGCGAAAGGAGAGCTTTGGTGGAATAAACACACGCACACACACACGCACAATCCCCTCTACCCTGTATTTTTGCCTCCCTCCTCCTTACCCTTTGCCTAATTAAGCAGCATGTCCTTTGATGTTTGCTGTTTGGCCTGAAGCCGGGATTGTGTTTTTAATAGGACAAATGTGTATGTTCTAGTATGAGTTTTAAAGGGTGATCAGTGTGTTAATGAGTGTACATGTGTGTTTTAATAGGTGTACTGTGTGTTTTAACTGTGTGTGTGCTTACAGAGACCTAAGAAACCACCTCCTCCTGCAGCACCAACCACTAAACAGGTCACAGGTAAACTCTCTATTGGATTGATCTCTCTTTCTGCAGATGTAAAAATGTGTAGTATACAGGCAGATTACTCTATATGGGGTACTGTATCCCACTATGCATTACTCTCGACTTAACCCTTTTCCATTTCTTGTGTAACAAATGTAAGTAAATGTAAATCATTTATTTCTGTCACTAAATAAAACATGCAAAGTGGTCCTATGAAGTCACATAAAAACAAGGTATTGGTTTAAAAATGATTTATTTTTTTTTGTCAAAAATATTATATTATTCTGGCTCTTCCTTGTGGCGTATACATTTTTCAGCTGTCTATTTAATGATCATTGAAATCTATCATTATGATCTATCATAATGATTTCTTTGTCAAAATAGTGATTACTTGTTTAAGGATATACATTATGGATATATATAGTATGTACAGTATGTATACACACTTACTCAGACATCAGTTCCTCTATAGCTTCTCTTCAGAGGTTTTGAAACTCGGCCCACATAATCTTCGCATTAATGTACCAGGAAATTGGAAACAAAGGCTACGTCTAGAGGGAGAGATTATGCAGTTTTATTTCCAAAACTAGTATATGGAGTAGTGATAGACAGATATTTGACCATTTTTGCATTATCGACCAATTTATATCAATCAATATTGTTAAAAATTGAATGTTCAATGTTCATGTAATTTCAGTGCTTTGTATATCCGGTCTTACGGACCCGGCTCCAAGCGGGATTCGAAGTGTGGGATCTCTGGGGTCTCTGGTGTGGGAGGTGGGCTCGCTAACAATGGAGCTAAAGACTGCAGCATCTAGCATCAGTCGCTAATACGCCTCTTGAGACCAGGGGAGTGAGGTTTACACGGCTAGCTCTTACTGGCCTATGTACGTTACACTCACCCCCCTAAATCTAATGTAATCGGTCCTATTCGACCCGCTCCGAGCGGGATTCAAACCGGGGTCTCCGGTGTGGGCAGGCGGGCTAACAAGGACACTAAAGACCTCAGCTGCTGGTGTCACACAGCCTTACTGGCCTACGTTAAACCTGCAATTAAATTGTGTGATTGGGTGCCAAAATTTGAAACTGCTAATGAAAATACTTATTTTTCCATCAAATTATTTTATCAGCATAACAATTCAAGTACAAAGTTGAATTATAAATATTAACATGGATTTTACACTGTCTCAGTCCTGTAAAATAGCTATATAATCATACTATAATATAACATAATATAATAGATCGTATTTTAAAACCTGTTTTAAACTGTTGCATGCAACATTGTTTAATAAGACTTCACATGACCATGTTATTTTTGTGACAGAAATAAATGATTAAATCCTTCTTGCTGACATTTGTCTCACTGGAAATAGATGGTCAAGACTATTGCATTGTGGGATAACTGTATACCACAATGCAATACTCTTTACTTTACCCTTTTGCTTTTATGTGCTTTTTGCTTCAGTGACCGCAGCACTCGAGCTGCATGACTTCCACAGGTTTGTGTTAAACCTGATGATCATATTCTCCTTCATGATTTGAGAATGATCCAAAGAACGTCTTCTGTTTCAATGGAAGCAAGAACATCTGACTGTCTGTACAAAGAGTCACATGATCAGTGTCACAAATATGTTTATATGATTAGTGACTTAGAAGTAGTGCAGAATCTAATGTATTTCTTCATTTTACATTGTAACATTTCTTTGTTTAATTTCCAACCCTTGATGTTCAGTTTGTGCATGTTCCAGTGAGTCGGCTATTGAACCCTTATATTGTGTGTATTGATCCTCAGACAAAAAGTCAGAGGCAAGAAAGGTTCCACCAGAGCGGCCCGAATCTCTCCCACACAGAGCTGAGGAAAAAGGTTGGTCAGCGTCTTTCAGATTTATTTTGGTCAACTCTTATTCTGTTATTTAGAACTTTTACTTGAAATTTGCCTTCCTCTAAAAGGTTTGACATAGTGTTGACATATTAGACATATTGCATATTGTTTTCAAAGTTGGAATAACATTTTTTATCTTTGCTTTGACAATCCCTCTTTTAGTTTCCTGTAAACATCCTTGTTTGACATTTTATACATTTCAGTAATGATGATGTCAGTGATGATGATAATTATTACATATAGGTGAAGAGTCGAAGTTGGGTGAGATTCTAAAACCGTCCCTTCCAGTCGTCCTCCCAAAGAAGCCTCTTCCTCCGAAGAACAACAACATGTCGAATCGACCGTCGTCCCTGCCACCCAAACGCCCAGACAGACCTGAGAGACCAGCTGTACCCAATATACCGTCAGTCTCACATACATGACCATATTCATCATACCTTAATTCATCATTAGGGTTGAAATCATTTTAATTTTAACAAAATGTTTAAAACAAAAACATTTAATTGTAGCTGAATACCATGAACTAAAACCAACAGAATAAAGAACACTTACACAAGGATCTTTTTTAAATACCATAGCCTAACTAATATACATTTCAAGCATTAAAGACAATTAAAACACTCACTAATTAAAAAAAGAACAAACAAACAAATTAGCAATCGCACAACTGAACAAATACACAAGGTATTCAGGTACAAAAACTGAATTAAATGTAAATTAACACTGCACTTTATAAATAAAACACACATTGCAAATATACTTACAAATTTTACTGAGGCAAAAACAGCAAGTGAATTTTCTCTTTGTCTTTTGTTGTTTTATTAACTTTATTATGAGACGGCAGCAGGAATATTGGGCTGCTGTCACTTTAAGAGCTGCACGGATCCAATAAACTGTTACACATGCGTTTTCTTTGTCAACTGTTTACGTTTAAGATATAACAGAAAACAGCGTGTCAGTCTTCGTGCATGAATGGTTTAAAATTAGGGCTGTCAAAAGATTAATCGCGATTAATCGCATCCAAAATAAAAGTTTGTGTTTACATAATATATTTGGGTGCACTGTGTATAATTATTTTATATATATATAAATACAGACACATGCATGTATATTTAAGAAAAAATATTATTCATATGTAAAATCTATATATTTATATATAATATAAATTACATATAAATCTATAAACAGTATATAAATGAAAATATGTCTTAAATATATACAAGCATGTGTGTGTATTTATATATATAAAATAATTATACACAATGCACCCACATATATTATGTAAACAAAAACTTTTATTTTGGATGCGATTAATCGCGATTAATTTTTTGACAGCTCTATTTAAAATCATATTAAAATGCACATAAAGGAATCGATAAGAGGAATCGAAATTTTAAGTAATTTTAATTGCCTTTTAAGTATCCAATTCCAGAACTGGAATAGATTTTCAATTCCAAAACCTATGCATTATGATATCTTATTATGTGTCAGATGATATTCTTAATTTTTACACTAAGATCATTATTTATTTGGCAAAAAGATGGGGCTCAATTAGTGTCACAATTAAACATTAACAGATAACATTAAACTTTTAACATATGCATTTATACTAATTGATACAATTAAAAATACCTTATTTTACATGACTGAGTCTCAAGACTCAAACATTTTATGTTTGATTTATTTAGCACCATCCAAATTCTTCCATGTAGTGATTCCATTGAATCAGGGAGTCATTTCATTTTAGAATGGATTGATTTAGAATCAACCAATACTTTGTGCAGTGATTCCAATGAATGAGTGAATCGTTTCTTTTTGGAATGGATTCTTTTTATATAAAGCCATCCAAACTACTTCTGTTCAGTGATTCCAATAAATCAGTCACTCATTTCATTTTTCAATGGATTGATTTATAACCATTCAAATGACTTCTTGTAGTGAATCAGTGAGTCATTTTGTTTTTGAATGTATTCATTTAGAAACACCCAAATGAACCAGTTCACTTGAATGAATCAGACTTCCAATGCTACATACTGTATTAGAAAAACTATTCATCCCTTATCACATTATTACTTCAATTTTAATGTAATTTCCAAGAAAATTTTTGCTATTTTTGTGTTTTTACTAAAGCTCTGGTTTAAATATCTTTTGTACAGTAGTGACAGTCCGAAGACTGACGGTGTGGCAGCTGACCGAGGCTCTGCAGACAAATCACTCGATATCGGTGAGTCCCTGTTTAGAGCTGCCATTCAATCCAGAATAACTCATGACTAATAAGACTTATAATAATCCATTTCTAATAAGATTAAAACCGCTCTATGTCCAACTCACTTCATTCGTTTCCATTCTGGAGATGATGGTCTGCCGTGTTTTTTCCTGTGTCCGTGATGCATATGCACGTGATATATATGTGGTCCCGTGTGTTTATCTTTGTATTCGTGTGACTCTCGGCTGAAGATGTAGAAGACTTCGACTCCGTCGTCTTATCCACAGAGAAGCTGAACCACCCGACCGCGTCACGGCCTCGTGTGATGGACCGCGGCGCGATCGCAGATCTTCACGTCTGTGAGTCCACGGATATTATTTGTGCATTTCAGTTATTTTTATTAGTTTATTTTTTATATTTTTCTATATCTATATACACTCAAAAGATTTTTTATGTTTTTAAAAGAAGTCTCTTCTGCTCACCAAGGCTGCAATTTTTTGAAAAAAAATACACAAAACACAGTAATATTGTGAAATATTATGACAATTTAAAATGACTTTTTTATGTTAATATATATTAAAATGTAATTTATTCCTCTGAAAAAATTACTCCAGTCTTCAGTGTCACATAATCCTTCACAAATCACTCTAATATGGTGGTTTTATGCTCCAAAAACATGTATGATTATTATCCATGTTGAAAACAGTTTTTTACATTTTTATTTCAGGATTATTTGATGAATAGAAAGTTCAAAAGAACAGCTTTTATCTGAAATGGAAAGCTTTTGGTACATTAAACACTACCCTTTAAAAAGTTTGGGGTCAGTAAGAATTTGTATTTTATTTTTTGGGGGAAATAAATAAGAAATCAATACTTCTATTCATCAAGGATGAGTTACTTTGATCAAAAGTTACAGTAAAGACATTTATAATGTTAGAAAAGATTCTAATTAAATAAATGCTGTTCTTTTGAACTTTCTATTCATCAAAGAATCCTGAAATAAAAATGTAAAAAACTGTTTTCAAAATGGATAATAATCATACATGTTTTTGGAGCATAAAATCATCATATTAGAGTGATTTGTGAAGGATCATGTGACACTGAAGACTGGAGTAATGATGCTGAATATTCAGCTTTTTTTCAGAGGAATAAATTACATTTGAATATATATTAACATAAAAAAAGTCATTTTAAATTGCCATAATATTTCACAATATTACTGTGTTTTTTGTGTATTTTTTTTTTTCAAAAAATTGCAGCCTTGTTGAGCAGAACTACGGTGGCGTATTGCATTCACTTGAAGAAAAAAAAATCTACTCTGTTTTTCTGAATTAACAAGTTAATTTTTCATGAGAAATTTTTTTTGCTCTGTTTTTCTGAATTAACGAGTTAATTTTTCATGAGAAATTTTTTTTTGCTCTGTTTTTCTGAATTAACGAGTTAATTTTTCATGAGAAATTTTTTTTTGCTCAGTTTTTCTGAATTAAACTGAGTTAATTTTTCATGAGAAAAAATGTGTTTGCTCTGTTTTTCTGAATTAACGAGTTAATTTTTCATGAGAATTTTTTTTTTGCTCAGAAAAACAGAGCAAAAAAATGTTTTTCTCATGAAAAATTAACTCGTTAATTCAGAAAAACAGAGCAAAAAAAATTTTTCTCATGAAAAATTAACTCGTTAATTCAGAAAAACAGAGTAGATTTTTTTTTCTTCAAGTGAATGCAATACGCCACTGTACAGAACAGACTTCTTTTAAAAACATAAAAAATCTTACTGACCTTAAACTTTTGACCGATAGTGTATATGTACCCAGTAGGCACTGGAAGTCAACATAACATCAGAAAGATGAAGAACAATGTTCTACTAATATAAAATTTTGCATGAAAATGAAAATTGGGTTGACGTCAAAATCCAACATTGTTTTTTGTCAGCCTCCAACTCTGGACCACCGTTGACTTTTGGTTGCTTAAAACCATAACTTATAACTAACAAAAAATCAAAGTGCAATGATGTTATGATTTACAACATTAGCATTAGCATTATGACGTTTATCAGACATTGACTTTGTTACCATACCTCATGACTATATGGATGTCAATTTGATGTTGGGATTAGATGTTTGGAAAAGTAATATCACAGCTTAAAACCAACAAAATATCGATTCAGCTGTTGTCAGTATTCTGCAGTACATCAAAATGACATTGGCTTTGGACATGCTTGTTTGTTGTTATTTTTAACTAATCAGAGTGTCAAGTCAATTACATTTGGGGGTTTCACGCCTATCAGATGCAATCAACTGACAAAGTGTCATAGATTTGTGACTTTTACAGGTGTTCGGTGTTAATCCGTCAGATATGATTGTGCCATTTGCTATGTGTGAAGGTCACATGGGCTTACCTCGCTCTGCCTGTGGGTTATCTGGTCATGATCACTTAAATATCTCTCTACTTCCTAGTCCTCTCTGTCTAGTCCTGACCTCCTGGACTCCCCATCTCCAGAGGAGGAGAGGAGAGACAAGGAGATGGGAAAGGAAGAGCAGGACTCATTCACTCCCAAAACTATTGACAACTCCAAGAAGATGCCCAAGGCAGTGCCAGTCATAACAGTAAGCCCCCTCCCAGTCATCCATCCCCTCCCCTGCCAGTCATCCACCCTCTTACACCTTCCTCTCCTTTTGCATGCACATCCCTGTCCTACCACAAGGGAGCACCCTTGTCATTTTTATGTACCGACACAAAAAGTGTTACTTTTGGATACTTAAGTCACACTTTTAAATGATTTCTTTAAAAATTCTTACATTTTGAAGTGTGATTTAGAGGGATAGTTCCCCCCAAAATTAAATATCTGTCATTATTTACTCACTCTTATGATGTTCCAAACTTGTAAGACTTACTTTCTTCTGTAATAAAAAAAGGGAAATTTTATTTTGGAAAATGCCTGTTTTTTTATGTCCAAAGAATGAAAGTCAATGGGGTCCAATAGAGCGATGCAGTGATTTTTCTTTTTTTTTAAGTTAGCATCACCCAGGTTCGACAAAACCCTAATTTTATTTTTTCATTGGCATTTGGATTATTGCAGAAAATAAGCTTTGGGACCAACAAAACTTTATGATTCTTTCACATTTTCTTCATCATGATAATAATCTTCAATCTTTGAAGATCTTAAATCATTATCTAATCTTGGAAACCTAAATACAAAACGTAAGCTATAAACAAACTACACCCTGGTCACATGACACCAATATTAAAGAGATACACCACCATTTTTTCATATTAACCTACTGTATGTTATTCCCTTAACTAAGACGAGTTGATACAGATTTGGTGTGATATTTAATGTCCCCAGCACCTTCTGCAGTCCCATTAAGATACCTTTTTCAAGACAAGTCAAAGCTTTAAAAAAAAAAAGTCCTAAGCTTGTGTTTACCATAGGCCTTATTTCAAGCATTTAAGCAAAATCCCTCTGGATGATGGAGCCTGAAGTGCTTAAATGCTAATTTTTTTCTAAAAATATTTAAAACCTGCAGCACTCCATTTGTTGTTTTGGACCCCATTGACTTTCATTGTATGGATAAAAACCGTTCTTAAAATATCTTCACAGATGTAAAATAGTCATGCAGGTAAACTTTGGAATGACATGAGGGTAAGTAAATGAGTAACAGAATTGTATTTTAAGGGTAAACTATCCCTTCAAGTGTCCAAATACTTTAAGGTGCCACTCACACATACACACACACAAAGAGAGACTGAGGCCCGAAATAGAAGACCAACATCCGAGAGTGATTTTTTGATGAGCTCTTTTTCTGATATCTCATGGGGGTTTCCACAGGGTCCCGAGAAATCGTCTTTACCCCCTAAACCAAGTGTCCCTCCATCCTCTTCTGGGTCCAGTGGGGCTTCTCTCCACCAGGGCGCCGCTGGTCTGCGGCCCCATTCCCCCTTCCGTTGGCCGCGGAGGGAAGAATGGACAGGGTTGCCACGCTGGAGGAGCTCAAAGCACAATTACGAGACCTGAAAGGAACCGTGGAGCTCATGAAAGAGCCAGCACAAGTATGAACCAACAGATGGGGATCAGGAGTGTCCAATCCTGCTCTTCAGGGGGCCACTGTCCTGTAGAGTTAAGCCCAAACCCCAATCAAACCATGTCTGACTACTAGGCAATCTAGAAACTTCAGGCAGGCAAGTTGGAGCGAAACGTTGCAGGACAGTGGCCCTCCAGAAGACAGATGGAGTGATGTAGTGAAAGAGGGGAAGGAAGTATAAAGAGAAGGAAATTATAATTCAATGTATGGAAGTATAGAAGGAAATGTTTGAGATGAGATGTGGGATAAATGAGTTGATTGACTGATGTCTTTGTAGAAGGGATTTTAATGTGTGTAATTCCCAAACTTGTTTTATCAGACAGAGATCAAGCAGTTGGTGAGTGAACTGGATGAGGAGAAGAGGATTCATGTTTCACTGCAGGTGAGGGACATTAGATCAGTCAGCTAACCAGGTGCAACACGATATAGCAATATTAACCAGCCTAACATACACTGCCCGAGCCAAAAAAAAAACACTGCCCGGCCCACTGCCCCGGTTGTTTGTATTTAAATAAGCACATGCTTAATCTATGGATCAGTATTACAGTGATTATTGTTATGTTTCTATACACTCTAGAAAAAGGTACAAAAGCTGTCACTGGGGCTGTCACTGGTGTGCTAATATGTACATTTTAGGTGTTAATTTGTACATTTTAGGTGTTAATGTGTACATTTTAGGTGTTAATGTGTACATTTTAGGTGTTAATGTGTACATTTTAGGTGTTAATGTGTACATTTTAGGTGCTAATATGTACATTTTAAGTGTTAATGTGTAAATTTTAGGTGTTAATGTGTACATTTTAGGTGCTAATAAGTGCATTTTATGTGTTAATATATACGTTTTAGGTGCTAAAATGTAAATTTTAAGTGTTAATATGTACATTTCAGGAGCTAATATGTCCATTTTAGGTCCAAATATGTACATTTTAGGTCCTAATATGTACATTTTAAGTGTTAATATGTACATTTCAGGAGCTAATATGTCCATTTTAGGTCCTAATATGTACATTTTAGGTGCTAGTAACATTTTAGGTGCTAATAAGTGCATTTTATGTTAATATATACATTTTAGGTGCTAATATGTACATTTTAAGTGTTAATATATACATTTCAGGAGCTAATATGTCCATTTTAGGTCCTAATATGACATTTTAGGTGCTAATATGTACATTTTAAGTGTTAATATGTACATTTCAGGAGCTAATATGTCCATTTTAGGTCCTAATATGTACATTTTATGTGCTAATATGTACATTTTAAGTGCTAATATGTACATTTTAGGTGCTAATAACATTTTAGGTGCTAATAAGTGCATTTTATGTTAATTTCAGGAGCTAATATGTCCATTTCAGGTCCTATTATGTACATTTGAAGTGTTAATATGTACATTTTAGGTACTGATAACATTTTAGGTGTTAATATGTACATTTTAGGTGCTAATATGTGCATTTTAGGTGCTAATATAGACATTTTTAAGCGTTAATATGTACATTTCAGTAGCTAATATGTCCATTTTAGGTCCTAATATGTCCATTTAAGGTGCTAATATGTACCACTTAAGGTACCAATATGTAGCCTTTGAGTACAAAAGTGTACCTTTTGAAAGGGTACAGCAGTGACAGCATTTGTACCTTTTTTTTCTAGAGAGTGTAGCATGTTAAATGTTTGGCAAAAGTTCTTCTGACCCTAATTGAGTAAATATAGATTTCATGTAAGAAGATATATCATGGCCATATTCCAGGATGAAGATGTCAGAGATTCATCAGGCTCAAATTGTGAAAGAATGGTTCAGGAGGAAGCAAGAAGAATCATTTTCGCCACATGAATTGGCACCTCCGAGTGTCCAGACCTTAAATTCATTGAAAGTGTTTGGGATGTGCTTAACATTGTCAATACAAGATCTGTAAAACAGTTAAGTAATCTTAAATCTTAATATGTGAAGTGTTGTTTATATTTCCTATGGCTGTCTTTAACTGACTCCTCTTTGTTGTATGCTTTGTTTTAGATGGAAGTGGAGCAGATTAAGAAATCCCTGTCCAAATGAATTCAAGCATGCTGGATGTATCAGATGAAGGATCTGGCTGAGGTTCAGCACCCAGCCCGAGTAGATTGTGCCAAAAAAAAGAACAATGTATCCGAACAATTGCATAAAGAAAACATCTGTTTACCCCCCAAATCACTTGTACTCTTTCAGCTTTCGTTGTTTTAAGAAGCTTATTTTGCGTGTTATGCTCAGACTGGGCGCTGACTGGCACAGAACCCGTTGCCCGGGTGTAGCCTTACGGTGGGTCATGTGATTAAAGGGTGCCGATGACCCACACCTGGAGACGGGTGATGGCGGTTGCCGTGGGATTAGCTGGTCTCCTGCACAACTGTGACACAGTTACCCCATCACCCTCTCTAGTACTGCCTCTGAACGCTAGTCAAAGAACACATCAAGTGAAGGAGAAAGCAGTGTGTTTTACTTAAATACTCTTCACCTTAAGTTCTTTTCTTTTGACTTGGAGGCCTTCTGTTATTTTCTTTATATGCAAAGACTGCGTTTTTGATTTCACACCCTTTGCAAGTTTCCACATGCAGCAAAACCCACATTGAGGCCTTGTTTATTTGGAGCATAGTCTTACCTATTTCTTTTACGTTGGTGATGACAATGAGAAACGCACGTTTTGTTTTCTTGACTCGGTTGTTTTCTTTGAAATCTTCTATATATACTTTTATATTTTAATGTACTAAATACAATAATGTGTGCAGATTTTATTAAAAAAAGAAACTTCAAAAAGTGATCTGGTTCTTTGTTTATTATAAATGCTTATGTCCTCCCTAGGTAGTGCACCACGGTCAAGTATGTGAATCTTATTGCCTGGATTTATGTATTCAGAATTTATATTAAAAATTGCAAATAATATAGACATGTTTTAAGGGGGTAATGAACTGACAATTCAACTATGTGAATGTCTCAGCATTATTTGTATGTATTTGGTGCATTTCACTGTGGATTATTTGGTAGTGGAAATTTCAAACGCAGGCTTTGCAAACTTTTACGATATGGATCTGCCAGCAACTCCACAAACGTAAGTAACCATGTTTATTCTAATGACTGTGATCAGTGATTTCTGATGTATAATTATTCAAGTTAAAGGGATAGTTCACCAAAAAAATGAAAACCTTCGTTCATCTTCGGAACACAAATGAAGATATTTTTGATTAAATTTGAGAGCTGTATCACTACCACATAGGCTCCTAAGGGACTGAAACTTGACGGCACAGAAAGTCATTGAAGAAAATGTTTAAATATTTCATATGACAACAGAGGCTCAAAAAGTATAAGTTTATAAAGCGTCGAGAATACTTTTATGTGAAAAAAAAAACCCAAAACCACCTCTCATCATATTGGTCATCTTTATTAACCCTCCAAAGAATATCATTTGATAGAAAATGTAATTTCTTGAAAGTTAATTTCCCTTTCCAGACTAAGTCAGAAGCCTACATCAAATTGCTGATCTGTGGTCAGATTATACATTCTATCTTTTTTGATGGGGGTTTGTGTATCATTTCAAAGATCACGCATATGTGAGATGTTTTATGAAATGAAAGTCATTTTAAGTTCAGCTCCTAGAATGAGCCGAATAAGATCACGGCTCGGGATACAAACAAACATTCAGTCGGCCCTCAGAAGTGCTCACTGTCTGCAGCTATATGGACCCCTCTCTCAAACACATTTAAGACATTCACTGATATCATTCCATAGGCATCTGCTTCTCTTTATGGTATTTGATCTGGTAATTGAGGATCAGGTCTCCTGGTTGCTGGCCACTGAGGCCTGCAGATAACTGTGTCTCTAAGGACGGTCACATCACTAATGATGCACAAAACCAGGAGATGTGAGCACACCTCAGAAATGTTTTAGAATCCAGTAGGTATGATGTTGTTTGGGTCAATCATTTTGAAAAAAAAATAAAAATAAAAAATAATATATATATACAGCTATGGAAAATTTAAGAGACCACTGCCAAATCAGCAGTTGCTCTGGATTTATTATTTATATTATAAATAATAAATCCAGAGCAACTGCTATTTGGCAGTGGTCTCTTAATTGTTTCCATAGCTGTATATATATTGCATTTGATAATGCATTATATTTCTTTAATAATTCTAAATTATTTGATAATGCAGATGTATAAAAGATTAAATATCAGTGCATTTGCAGGTGGAATGAATTGAAAACGTACAGATTTTATTCATAAACAAAACATGCAT
This sequence comes from Hybognathus amarus, assembly GCA_030378365.1. Taxonomy (NCBI): domain Eukaryota; kingdom Metazoa; phylum Chordata; class Actinopteri; order Cypriniformes; family Leuciscidae; genus Hybognathus; species Hybognathus amarus. The sequence goes on from JAQIUQ010004479.1 coordinate 290,350, forward strand.
CATTCGGAACCCTCTCATCACACCTTTTGTCCACAAGAGTAAAGTTTGCATGAATGAGGAACTTATAGTAGTTCGGCATTTCGCCACAACAACCATTTTTTCCAAGTAGTTTCTGTCAATGACGCCAGTATAGCCTATTGCTTGACGGCATTTCTGAAGAAACAATCCTGTGTTGTAATTAAAATATATTTTTGTCATTTGTGTGCGTTAAAGGATGTGTTAATCATGCTGAGTATGTCCCAATCATGACCTCATATGTGTTGTCTGTTTGTAAACAAATTAAATAAATGATACTTTGTTAAAATTAGAGTTATTCTTTAAATGGCATTCCCTTAAAGAATAAGAGAAATTTGTATATTTTTATTAGTACGTAGGCTAGTAGTAGTAGTTATAATAATATAACAAAAATCACAATAAAAACAGCAATAATCACAATTACTTTTCTTGTTATATTTTCTATTATTTTTTAAACTAAACCGTTCTAGACCCTCAAATGAGTGGCAAGTCAACGAATCTTTACAAATCTTTTACATTTACAATTTGACCACTAACTTATTTTTATATTTGTATATTTTATATATTTATATTTCATATTTATAATTATATATTTAAAATGACCCATTTTATACATACATAAAAAAATATTAAATTAGATAAACATATTTGGTAACACTTTACAATAAGGTTCATTTATTAAACATTAGTTAATGTATTAACTAACATGAACTAACCATTTACTGTATTTGTTATTCTTTGTTAACGTTAGTTAATACAAATCTAGCTGTTCATTGTTTGTTCATGTTAGTTCACAGTGCATTAACTAATGTTAAGATTTTAATAAAGTATTAGTAAATGTTGAAATTAACATTACCAAAGATTAACAAATGCTGAAGAATTATTATTGCATTTTTGTTAATGTTAACTAATGTACTAACTAATGAACCTTATTGTAAAGTGTTACCACATATTTTTAAACGTATGGTTGACTATAATATGCGATTCATATTATGCTGTTCAATAGGTCTAATTAAAAAATTAATTATGTTTAAAATAATTAATTTAGGCAACTTTAATTAGTAGCCTACAGCGGTCACCACCGTTATGACGTCACGTTGCCGTTTTGCGCCAAACGAAGTTTAAAAACGTGTAAGCTAATTGTTTACGAGATAAAATGGGACATTTGTGACGTGTAAAGAAAAGGTAGGCCTAACATTTTTGAATATTTTAAAGAATATTTTCATGGTGCGTAATTTTTTAATTACGAAAATATTTCTGTGTAACTGTTAGGCTATTTATGAGTCAAATGCTGAAGCAAAAGCAGTCGGTCGCTTTATTAGCCCACTAAAATGTGTAAAATGCTATTTCCACCTCATAATTTCTCAAACGTGATGGAAATGACAGAATTTCAGAGGAAAAATGGCTCTTCACACTGTTAGTGAGCGTGGGGAAAGTTTCAGTGAAGCCTTGCAGTGTATTGGAATTGTCTACTTCCAGTTTCTCAATTCTGAAATGAAAAGAAAACAACAGAGAGTAAACCAGTTTGGCGTGCTGGAGCCCTGGGCTGTGGACCAGGTGGTGGCGGTGCTCTGTTTGCCATGCGCGTATCGAGTTTTATATTTAGACATCTGTTCCAGATGATTCAATAGAGACTGTAGCTACATGCAGCAACAACCGCGAGACGTTCCTCGCGCAAGAAACTCTTATGAAAATCAGATCGGAAGAACAGGCGTTTGAGGAAATGATCGGATCAGTTTGCAAAGAGCACAGGAGGGATGACTTCCTCAAATAGGATGGTAATGCCGGTCTTCGGAGACACTGAGTGCGCGGTGCGCCTTAAGTTTGTCTGACTTTCCGCGTTAATTCACAAGAGCTGCATTTTGTCTAATTGCACAACCGCTGGCGCAAACGAGATAAAACTGGACCGGATTGTAATATGTAGTGATGCGCGCTGCTTTAATGAATCGAAAGACGCTGGACGTCACAGCCACGCGCCTTTCCGTGCCACAGGTGCGCTCTAAACTCTGGTTATTCATTATTGATTAACGGCGCAAAGAAAAGGAGGAACGCGCAGAGGGACAAAACAATTACTCGCAGTATGGAGATCATGTCCAATCAACCCACATCAGAGACTGGTGGCGACCACACCGCAGCGGTTTCCATGTCTGCAGGCGTGGAGAGGACTGATGTGACCAGCCCGAGTCCGGTGACCAAACAGAGGTCCCTGCGAGCGGTTTATGTGCTGAATGATGGACTGAAGGCAGTGGCCGCGAACAGCCCGGAATCCGGGGCGCTCCAGTGTCTCCAGCGCGCCTGCGACGCGGAGAGTGCCATATTAACTACAGTGACTTTTGGACGATTAAGACTTTGGGGAGACAACTGTGCTTGATACCTTTTATGACGCAGGTGAGGTTAAGGCATGGGTGCTCGTGGCTATAGTTATAGAGCCCCCCTACACTTTACCTTTTGGGTGTCTCTCTTATCTGGCACACCTAGTTCAGTTCTTGGAGCCAACAACGAGTTGAATAGTGTGTGCTGGATTACGGAAACATCCAAAAATGTGTCATTTTGGAGAGTTTCTTGGACCAGGACTTCCATAGATAACATTCAGCTCTGCAGGATGGTGCATCTAAGGATAGAAACTCATTGGCATTGGTCATGTAAGATTTAGAGCATGGGTGTGCAATTGAATTAAATTACTTTGTACGAATAGCATTGAAGAACTATGACACTACTACTATAGTAATATCATGCAAATACAATAATATTAAAAAGTTATAAACAAAACTTTATAAAACATTAATATAAATAAATATGTAAAATTATAAATTATAAATGAATGGTGGTCCTGTTAAATGCAAAAAGTTGCTCTCTTGTAATTATTATATAAATTAGTATAAAAAGTGTAAGTGTAATAAAATTAGTAATACCATCCAAAAAAAGAAAGAAAAAAAAACATAAATAATCATAAATAAAACAATATAACACAAGAAAAAGCAACCATTATAATTATTATATAAATATTTTTTTTACACACACACATATAGTATGTGTTAAGTTTCTCAAAAAGTAATTATGCTAAATAATTATAAATAATAAATAAATGGTGGTCCTGTACATATGCAAAACCTAGTTGATCTCTTATAATTATTATATAAATTAGTATAAAAAAGTGAATATTAGTAATACCATCCAAAAAAAGCAAAAAAATCATTACATAATCATACATAAAACAATATAACACAAGAAAAAGCAGCCATTATAATTATTATATATTTTTTATACACACACATGTATTATAAAGCACAGTATATTACAGATAACAGACAGATAGTACTACAGGAAAAAAGTTTCTCAAAAAGTAATAATGCTAAATTGTTAACAGTAATGTGATGTTAGGGATTGATGGGCTTTCCCATGGGAAGGCTACTAAAAGGTCAAGGCAATCTCTTTCAAGGGATATTAGATGTGCATTTGGGATCTTCTACCTCCAGCACATTCCTTTCCAAGAATTTACTCGCCAGGTCTAGTATGATGTCTCTCTCTCTCGTAGGCGTGGCTGCACACATTACTCTGAGTGATCAAAATATGTTTACATATGAGCTGTAGGAGGGTGAGAAAATGGGAATGTTTTTAAGTTTGACGCTTGTGAATCCAGAATTCGCTACAGCATGGCTCATTTACAGCACTTTTCACTGAGGAAAAGAGCATTTTAAGGCTAGAAATTTAAAATTCTCCAGTACTATAGACTAGTCCTCTTGTTATTGTATTTCCCTCTTCTCCTCTTTATTAAGAATGTGAGTCATGCATCTCACAGTACATCAAGTCTGGTCTTGTATTTTTGAGCGTTTTGTGCATGGCTTTTAAACATGATTTCAGATGTTTGCGTTTCAACAGAGTAAGCACAGACTGTGTTTGACTGGAAACGAACAAATATAACCATATATAGTAGAACAAATATGCCCTTAGGACTAACTTTAAACAGACAAAAGGATATTTCAAGAGTTTATAGTGTGTGTTGTCATGGATGGTCGTAATAATAGTCGATAGTCGTGAAAATGTTTCTTAATTAAGAGGCACTGAGACTGATGCTTCTTTTTAAAATTCATTGAAATTAAAATTATTTATTTATTTATTTAAAAAAAGAGACTGATGCTTAAAGTATGCAAAACTAGAGTGTATTATAGTGGTATTGTTCTCCCCGAGTGCTTACTGTGCCTCTGATTGATTGCAGACATTGCAGTTGTGGACATGAGCGATGTGTTCAGACAGCCTTCCTTGTTTTATCACCTCGGTGTGCGTGAGAGCTTTGACATGGCCAACAATGTCATACTCTACCACGACACGGACCCTGACACGGCACAATCCCTTAAGGTGAGAGTCTTAAACACACTCATGAACCAGTTGTTTACTTAGACTTCTGTTTACCTAATATGGCCTTTTACAAAGTTTTGATTTTGTTTTTAAGGTCTATTATAATAGGCTTTCATGCTTGAATGTTAAAAAAAACACCTTATTTTAAAAAAAAATATAAACTGTCAGTTATGCTCTGTTTAGTTCTGATCTTTAGGAAACCCCTCCTTCCAAAAATGTGCAATGTGCTCTGATTGGTCGGCTAAACCAGTGTTTTATGATTGGTCAACTGCTTCCAGCAAGTTTCGGAAATGCCACTCCTCTTATCATTACTGCAAGTTTCAACACAACTCAGCCAGGCTTCAACCCTTTATTTTGCATTTGCCTTGAGGGAAATTATTTAAATGCGGGATACTGTGATGTGTACGTTCCTGAAAGAAATCTCAAGACTAGTTTCAGGGGGTTCAGAAACAGTATGCACTGATATAGATTATAAGTTCATTTGGAGTGGACGTTGTGCTTTATAACTTTGCAGACCTTTTTCAAGCTCAAACCGCAACATTACACATAAAGAAATGTACAAAATCATAATATATCACCTTTAAAGGTGCTGTGTGTCACTTTTTTGTAGTCTGATTTTCCCTAAAATAGTAAATACTGGATAAATAATATTGATTTAATTAACAGTTTGAGTTTGAGTAGGTCTTACAATGGAAGATTGGAAACCTGTTTGGTTACACCAAGTATTTTGCAGTTGTGTAGTGCTGTAGATTGCAGAAAAATTAAATGCTACACCTTTAAATCAAGTTAATTATAATTACAGATGTTTTAGACTAAGAATTATCCAAACCACAGTTTTACCCCTAAAGAAAATCCTATTTATTAATAATAATAAAAAAACATTTACTTTCCCCTAAGACATCCACAAAAAAGGCTTTGTCTTATTTAGCTAATTTCTTGAAAAAAAGGTACTTAAATTCTTTTGGCCTTTAAAGATGTCCATTAAAAAAAAAGTTGTCTTATTTAGCTAATTTCTAGATTTTTTTAAATAAAAAATAAATATTGAATTAACTACTTTTCACCTAATATATGTTCACAAAAAGAGCCTTTGGGACAGATTTAATAATAGCTTGCATAACTCTCATTTGGCATTGCAAAACTACTGTAAGGATTTCCTAGAGACACGCAGTGAAAACAAGGTTATTATAGCACATGCATTAAAAGGAGTTTCCTTTTCAGATAAACTCTTTCCTATGCTGAGAATAGCAGGTCATGCCGCTTGCAGTGGGCGGCCTCTTTGTACGGATGACAAAGATACTAAAAGAGACTGTAAGAGTCTGAGGGCTCGAAAGTTTTAACCTCCCATTAACCCTTGCTAGTATTTGTATGGTTGCACTTAGAAAAAGTTAGGACAGGAATATATAAATCCTAAGTTGGGGGGTGATAAAAAGAATATCATAATGGCCCAAAAGTCTTAAATCAGACATTAATTTGTGCTGCTTTTGGTAGATTGCATTGGAGTATCTTTGTCATCTATACAACGAGGCCGTCCACTACTAGACTGCAGGGCCTGACTTGCTATTCTCAGCTCAGGAAAGAGTTTATCTTCCTGCCTGAACAACACGGTCTGTATTCGAGCTAAGGAATGCTATCAGCCCAGGACAGCTGCTCATAGCCACATTGCCACAGAGACATTGGAAGGCATGTGTTCTAGCATACCGAAATGATGACAATCACACGTGGGGAGGAGCGTCACACAATCTGTGTATTTGTTAATGTTCCGTCACGCTGCTGTCCAACTGATTCAGTCCGGTTTCATTCATTACACCATATGGCCATCAGTCATGGAATAAGTATAACAAATGACATGACAGCAAAGCTTAAGATAGTCTGGGGCTTATATAGATAGTCCTGGACAGTCCTAGTCCTTGATTATGATTGGTTGAGCCACATTCAAAGCCGTTGTAAATGACTCAAACATACACCTGTGAATGCATAATATCAATATTACTGCGCCACTGTGTCTCTGTTTTGCTTGTTCTGAAGATATTGCTTGATGGAAGAGTTGTCTTTGTGTTTATTTTATAAAACCTTGCCAGTTATGTAGAATAACTGTTTTATAATTCAATAAGCCCTGTGAAGTTACAGTATGGTTTGCAGTGAATTTAGAACAGCTTTGCTCTGCATCCTGCCTAACAAATCTGTTCTAAATTGTCTATAAACCATGGCTTCTTGAGAATTATTGCTTTAGTATGCATGCTTTTTTGGAAATATTCAGTAATTCTTTTCTTTTGTTTCTTGCATAGGACATGGTGGCACAGAAAAACACAGTAAGTATCAAAAGGATGTAATCTGATGAGGTTTGGAGTCCGTTGTTGGTGTGCCAAGAGCTTTGTGTATAGAGACTATTTTTGGAGCTCTTATGACATACGTTTACATGCTCTTCTGTGTCAGGGCTCGAAAATATATTTTATTTATATCCAGTTCATTTGGTGGGCAGAACATTTCCTGAACTCTTCTTTATGCACACAGTACACTAATCTGTGAGTGGATGCAATGTTCTGGTGGGTCGCTGTGTCCAGTCGTTGAAGATTATTGCGAATTCTGATGAAGGGCTCTCAAGGTGCCATCATGGCTCTATGAATTAGTGGTTTTGAAAAAGGAGATGGTCGTTATGTGTTAGTCTTTAAATAAACCTCTTCTGTTGAATGGATACAGAGAGGAATCTGATCTTTTATAACAGCAATTTAAAGCTATGTGAGTCATTGAAATGATCCAGACACAAGCAAAAGCGTGTTAACTTCTTAACAACAGTTTTGTGAACACAAATGAAATTCAATCTTTGCTCTTTAATATTCATTTGGAATTATTCAGGCATCTTTCTCAGGAATTGTTAACCCATAAATTTTGACATTATCTACTCAACCTCATGTTCCAAACTTGTATGACTTTCATTGTTCTGTTGGACTGTGCCTCTGTTTTATGGTGAGTGAAGCTTTCAAGCTTCAAAAACCAGTAAAAACACTTTAAAAGTGTCCTATAAATGGCCCATGTCATGGGCTTCTGGTGTCATGTGATAGCTTTGTGCGAGTAACAGGGTGAAATTTAAATCATCGACATTAACTTCCAGTAACCTGATCACTGTGTGAAAAATAATTCATGAGTCATGAGCCAATTCTTTGAAAAGAGTCATTTCCAAATGGCTACATTCTCAATAACGCACCAAGTCCGTGGTTCGACTTGTCGAGACTGTTTTCCAAAGATGGCTCCTGTCTGTATACACAAAGTCTACTGTCTTTATAAAATATCTTCTTATTAAACGGTCTGTACACTTACAAAGTTCTCATTGCTTTGTTTTGCACATAGGGACCCTCATTATGTTACTGTGTTAGTGTGGGGCTATTTTGAGCCTTGTTAGTGGTATAAATTAGCGACTTCTCTTTACTGATTATATGCCCTCATATTGCGTATTCGCTGAAACAGTTTTTAGAGATAAAACTCTTTACTTTCGATTATCATGAAAACAAATCTCAGAGAACGGTCTGACTAGGTACCAATGCTGTAATTAGACCAAAGATTCATTTCTGCGCCGGAGTTCTCATTTAACAAAACATTTTGGTACCGCTTCCTTTTACAGTACAGTACTTACAGTGTGCTTACCTAGAAAGTACTGCTAATATAAGGTAAGTACATGGAACAGGGGTAGGTTTAGGGGTAGGTTCAGGGTTAGTACTAAGTTATTACCGAGTAATTGTAGTTACTAAAATAAGTACATAGTATTTACATGGGTAACTGGACTGTAAAAGCGTTACCAACATTTTTAGTAGTTATAGTTTATAAATTTAACAATAAGCCCAATGCCTCAAACAAAGGTGTTGTGTGGTTTCTGAAGCCTTCTCATACAGAGCATGAGTTGTACAAACTACATCTTAAGTTTTTATATTTCTTTGAAGCTTGAAAAGTCAACTTCCTATTCTTTGTAAATGGCATGGAAAAGAGTGACTGAGTGTTTGAACATGAGTGTGAGTACATGACACAATTTTTTGGGATGAGCTTTTGTCTTACTCCTTCGACTTTCTTTTCCTGTCTTCATTGAATACGATGCAGTGTAGATCTTTATCTGTCACTCTTTTTTCTCTTTTCCTTTCAGTTCCCTTCACTGTTTGTTCTCTTTTTCTTTCTTTCTCTCTACCTCGTGTGTTACCTGGAGTAGGCTGCAAGGCCAGTTAAAATAGGCTTCCCATGGGTCCAGTTGCCTCCTGAGTACAGGGGCTCCAACCTAAGAAACAAAGTAGGTACTGCGAGTGTGCTAGTGCATGCTGGGAAAATTCAATATATACACCACTGATGTCTGTGATCCTCTCAGTCTGACTTGTTCATTTAGAAATTAAAAGAATCAAAGTCAGAGAGTTATTTCTTGCTGTGAAACAGCTTGGTTAATTTTAATGGATTCCATTAAATGGATCCAAAGGCTAGTCAGTGTTTCTGACCCCATTTTAAAAACCACAATGCAGCTGAAGAGTCGGAGAATTTTAAATGTGCTCAGTAGCTATGATTAGAACTAAGTCCTGACAGTTTAAATAGTCTAGAAGTGTATGGTGACCATTTGACTTAAAAGAGGCTTTAGGTGACCTCTTGCATTTGAGGTGTTGATGTGGTAGATTGCTGAGATGTGCTTCGACCACCTCCATTTCACACTGGAATTCTGGGACAGTACATGATCACAAAGGTGTTAACAAGATTTCCTTTGGCACTTTCACATCTCTTGGCTGACAGCTGCTGAGTACGGATAGTTTGTACTTTTACACAGAGGTGCAGACTTCCAGTCATCTCTAAAGTGCTCCTACCAACAAAGAATAGGTCTATATAGCATTTTTCACAGATTTAGAATTTGTTTCTCTTTCTTAGGCCTCCAGTGGGAACTACTATTTCATCCCTCATCCCATGACGCCCAACAACGAGTACTTGTGCTGTGAGAACGTGGCCCAGCGTAGAGCATCTGAGTACATGCAACCCAACTGGGACAACCTTCTTGGACCTCTGTGCGTCCGTTGGTGGACCGCTTTGTCAACTTACTCAAAGACATTCACGTCACATCTTGGTATGACCGCTCACATTATGATCACTCTTGACAGGATGCCCACTCTATGATCTCTTGCTTTCAGAAGATCCTTTACAGAGTTACATAATGATGCCATGCCATGTTTTGCTGAACATAAATCAAGCAAACATCTTCTATTTTGGGATTGTTATATATTTTTTCGACCACATCGCGTTGTCACTATAGTGAAGAAATGGGACTCAGCCCAAATGGGATGTAGCAGCCAGATTATATAATCCTCTAGAAAGACATCCACAAGTGCACACTTAAATTTTTTGGCACTACAGTAGCTTCTCTAACAAGCATTGGGGTGTCCTTTCACCTAGACATCTGGTATCAAATTTTAGAAGTCCAGCAGATTGTAATGACATGATTTCAGCATTCTGTTATAGATAGATTTTATACCATTGCTAACTCACGTTTTAGCTGGCCAAGAACACGTAAAGTACAAAAAAATGAATTGTTGTTGCATGATATTTAGATGCACTGCCACTGTAGTTTTTGCAGTCGATGCCGTAGGAGAACCTTTTTTTTTTGGTTCCCCAAACTGTCACCTTTCAGTGAAGTTCTTAAAAAACTAATTCTTAACTTGAAGAACATTTTACTAAAGAACCTTATTCCACTATAAAGAACACTCTTTTGTGGAATGAAAAGGTTCCATGCATGATTCCAATAAAGAACGTTTAATTTTAAAGAGTTGGTTTACTCAAAAATTTTAATTCTGTGATTAATTTCTCACCCTCATGTCGTTCCAAAACCTTAAGACTTACATTCATCTTTGTAACACAAATAAAGATCTTTTTAATGAAATCAGAGCTTTCTGTCCCTCTATTGAGAATGAGGAGTCACGTGCCGATTTGGGCGGGGTTCTGAGCCGGTCGGCCATGATGGTTGGAAACGTTATCGGTTACCAGCGGCAACGCCTTTAGAACCCTATGTTAGAACCCCACAGAGACGCGACTAAACATTCCAGAGCTCTTTAATTTTAGCGCATTTATTATTTTCACTGCATTTATTATTTTGGCAGGACAGAGACGGATCTAAAGAATACGAGAAAAAAGGAAGAAAGTAAAGCAATGCAAAAAGATAAGGCGAAAGAAAAGGGACCTTACAGGAACAAACTCATTTATTTTATTTTTTTACTTATGTTGTCTATGAAACTTATATTGTCCAAATATACATATATTTCAGTTCTCAATAAATATTGTTAATCCATATCACGTTGTTTCAAACATTTATTTCAAAGAAATAAAAAAGTAATGAACAAGGCACTCAAACAACACTTTTGCGTATGTTCGTTAAAGGCACAGCAAACAGTGAAAATCGTATACTGAAGGCTAAAGCAAACCATGCAACAGCGTCTCCTCGTCAGATACTCTCCCTGATGCTGTGTCCATTTCGATAACTTAAAAAACTGTATTCCATTGTTCCTATGTTTTCCATATGTCTTGTGTGTTACTGGAGGAGTTTTTAACGCAGCAGTGACTTCCAGGCATGGTAAAACAGTGCGGAATTGCGAGAAACTCCTCTACTACCGAGCTAAAAACACACGTAAACAATACTGTTTTGCCATGGGAATCCAACCAACATGGCGGAGAGGGGGCTCTGTACAATGACGTCAACTCCTCATTCTCAATTGAAAGCTATGCGACTACCATTTTGATGTTTGAAAAAGTTCACAAAGAGATCGTAAAACTGAATCTGAGCGGTTTGGTCCAAATTTTCTGAAGAGACTTGATCGCTTTATATGATAAACAGATTTAATTTAGGCTTTTATTCACATATAAACATTGATCAGTGGACATAAACAGAAGCAACGTCAAAAAATCTTGATTTGTGTTTCGAAGATGAACAAAAGTCGTACAGGTTTGGAACTGCACAAGGGTGAGTAATAACTGAAGGAATAAACATTTCTGGATGAACTATCCCTTTAAGAGGATATCCGAGGCTCAAAGTACCTGTAGATTTGTCAGTATATGCTAAAGCCTTTTGTAAATTCCTCCCTTACAGTGCTTCTTACAAAGACACGCTCCTGAACGACATCCGAAAAGCTCGAGATAAATACCAGGGTGAGGAGCTGGCCAAGGAGCTTACTCGGATCAAACTCCGCATCGACAACACTGAGGTTTTGACTCAGGACATTGTAATGAACCTGCTTTTCTCCTACAGAGATATACAGGTATATACTGTAAAGCAAAAACACCTAAGCATTAAAACACTTTACAGCTTGGTTTTAATAGTGTTTGGTTCGTGTTTTCAGGACTATGATGCCATGGTTAAATTGGTACAGACCATTGAGATGTTGCCCACCTGTGACTTGGCCATCCAGCCCATGATTCAGTTCCACTATGCTTTTGCGCTCAATAGGTGACCACAAATCTGCATTGTGTGGTATATTCTCCTATTCATATGCTTGGCAAACAGACATTATTATACAGGGTTTGGTCTCAGGAACAAATGCATTTATATTTGTGTGTGTGTGAATGCAGACGAAACAGCCCTGGGGATCGAGAGCAGGCTTTGCGTGTGATGTTGCAGGTTCTTCAGTCGTGTGAGCACCCTGCACCTGATATGTTCTGCTTGGTGTGGGCGCATCTATAAGGATATCTTCCTCGACTCTGACTGCAAGGACACCAAGAACAGAGAGAATGCCATCCAGTGGTGAGTGAGGGAAATGAGCTGCTCAAAGCTCACTTTTCAAAGGTCATGTTTTTTTTTGGTTTTTTTTCTAGGTTGGGCTCTGGAACAAATATCTGCATGATTTGCGTTATTTAAACACCCGGAACATCCTAACACCCAATTTAATATGCTAAAAAAACACCCAGAACACCCTGACAACCTCATTAAATGTGCTAAAATGCCCAGAACACCCTAGCAACTGCATTAAATCAGAAGTAGGTGTACTGAATATGCTAATAACACCCTAGCAGGTGCACTGAAACACACAGAACACTTCAACAACCATATTAAGTGTGCTAAAAACACCTTAGCTAGCCTACAACACTGAATGTGCTAAAAATACTAGAGAGCAGACACATTACATGTGCTAAAAACACACAGAAGACTTTAGCATAAAATGCACTAAAAATACATGGATCGCCCCAGCAGCTGTATTAAACACCTTGATGGGGTAAAAAAAAGTTTCAAAATTCGTGACCAGCTGTATACTTTTAGCGAACATCCCAATGTCGCCACCACAGCTGAGAGTGGCATTTAGTTGAATATGTAAATATGTGCTGCATGCTTTTACAAAACAAAAATGAGAAAACAAGCATTTCTTTAAAGAAATCATAAGAAAAGCATTTCATGTGGATATGTTTGCACAAGCTCTGCAATTCGGCTCTCAACTAAAGTCACGTCGGTAGATTGCTTAAAGGGATACTCCACTTTTTTGGGAAATAGGCACATTTTACAACTCCTTCCAGAGTTAAACAGTTGAGCTTTACTGTTTCGAATCCATTCAGCCGATTTTCCTGATATTTAGAAGAATATCAGTAACCAGACCGTTTCTGGTCTCATTGACTTCCATAGTAGAAAAAAAAATCTACTATGGAAGTCAATGAGACCAGAAACTATCAGAAAATCAGCTGAATACATTAGAGAAACGGTAAAACCCAACTGTTTAACTCTGGGGGAGTGGTAAAATGAGACTATTTCCAAAAAATGCGGTGGAGTATCCCTTAAAAGGAAATAGCTTTCCTGTGTTAAACATGAAAAACAGTGTCATTGTCTCATTTCATCAGAAGGTCAACTTCATTTTCTACTATAAAGCAGCTCTCCAGTGGGTTCATGTTTTTACCCAAGGACATCTGACTCCAAACAAACTTCGAAATGACATCACATCACTTTTTCCGATTTTGTTGAAGTATATCGGGGCTTTAAATGGCTAAAACACCCTAATAATTTCATTAATTGGGTTAAAACGGCAAGAACACCCTAGCATCCACATTAAATCTACTAAAACCCCTAGCAATTACAGTACATAGCAAAGCACTGGAATCCACCTAGGGACAGTATTATTGTGGTGATGACCTTACATTTCTTTAGAAAATGTTAATGTGTGTGTGTGTTGTAGGTATAGAAAAGGCTTTGAGCTGCAGCCCACTCTGTATTCAGGCATTAATCTGGCAGTGCTGCTTATAGTGTCCGGACAGCAGTTTGAGACTTCCATAGAGCTCAGGAAGATCGGTGAGGAGGAGCACACTTCCTGTATCCTGTTTCTCCCAATCCATTCACTTCATTAAGAGCACAGCTCCAGCTTTATCACCCTCTCTCTCTCTCTCTCTCTCTCTCTCTCTCTCTCTCTCAGGTGTGAGATTGAACAGTCTGCTGGGCCGTAAAGGCAGTCTGGAGAAGATGAATAACTACTGGGATGTGGGGCAGTTCTTTACTGTCGGCATGCTTGCCAATGACATCCCCAAAGCTGTCCAGGCCGCGGAGAAACTCTTTAAACTCAAACCACCCATATGGTACATACACAATATACCTGTAGAATATTTATTCTATACGTTAAGTTTAAAGGGATACTCCACTTTTTTTGGAAATAGGCTCATATTATCACTCCCCCAGAGTTAAGCAGTTGAGTTTTACCGTTTTCGAATGTATTCAGACTGATTTTTTGATATTTAAAAGAATATCAGTAACCAGACAGTTTCTGGTCTCATTGACTACTCAGTTTATGGTTTCATATTCCTACAATGGAAGTCAATGAGACCAGAAAACTCTCTGGTTACTAATATTCTTCTAAATATCAGAAAATGCTCATGGATTTGAAAACAGTAAAACTCAACTGTTTAACTCTGGGGAGTGGTAAAATGAGCCTATTTCCAAAAAAAAGTGGAGTATCCCTTTAAGAAATAGAGTTGTAGCTGTGGCCAAACAGTTGTGTCCAGATGCATTTCACCAAAAAAGCTGGAAATACAAATTTGAATCTGGCCACATCCTCCTTTTACTCATAATTTCTTTTCAACTCAACTTTCTAAAATGGCGTAATTGGGCTTTAATGCAACTCTCATTCATTTAATCTTTCAGGTACCTGAGATCAGTCGTCCAAAACCTTCAGTTGATTCAGCATTTTAAGAAGCAGAACACTGAGCATTCTCCTCAAAGAGAGAGACTCAACTTCTGGATGGACATTATCGTGGAGGCCACACAGGGAACCACAAATGGGCTCCGTTTTCCGGTACTAAACCAATAGTGTCTTATCCAAGACTACAACTGAATTGGCCGAACAGCATTTAATTGACTCGTCCATTGTCCATCCCGCAGGTGTTGATTCTGAGAGCCGAACTAAAGTGTACCAGCCCTCATACGTGTCCATTAACAGTGAAGCTGACGAGAAGAATGTTTCAATATGGCACGTGTCCCCTTCTGAGACGGTCAGTGGTTTATGTGACGTCATGTTTGCTGAAAATTTTGTGTATCATTGTTTGATTTTCCGAACTGGTTACAGAAGGGAATACATGAGTGGAACTTCACAGCATCCTCCATCAAAGGCATTAGGTGAGATTTCTGTCTCTACTTTTTATTATAAGGTTAAATTAACAATAGTAATTTTACAAACTATACTTTTTATTTATAATGTTTGTTTTTATAGGTAGTATAATATACAATTTTAATACCGTCCAAAACATGAAAATATGTTGTTTCAGCTGCAATTCTTCCATTTAAAGGGTTAGTTTCACCAAAAAATTAAAATTCTGTCAGTATTTACTCACCCTCATGTTGTTCCAACCCCGTAAGACCTTCGTTCATGTTTGGAACATGAATTAAGATATTTTTGATGAAATCTGAGAGCTGGATCACTCCTCCATACTAGTCCATAGGCTTCTTGAGGGATTGAAACTTGCCGGCCTTGAAAAGTTATTAAAGACATTGTTAAAATAGTCCAAGTGACTTCAGTGGCTCAATCTTAACTTTATCAAACGACGAGAACACTTTTTGTGCGCAAAAACAAACAAACAAAAATAACGACTTTATTTCAACTACTCATTTCCGTCTCTCTTGGCCTCGAGTCAGGTTACTAGTTTAACAGCGTATGATCTGTTGTTGTACGTCACACGCATCACACACATGACTAGCGTCGGCCAACAGTGAGCCTACGTGTGACGTAGCTCTACGCAATTACACTAGTTTAACTGACTAGAGGCTCAAAGAGAAGGATGAATAGTTGAAATAAAGTCGTTATTTATGTTTGTTTTTGCGCACAAAAAGTATTCTCGTCGCTTGATAAAGTTAAGATTGAGCCACTGTAGTCACTTGGACTATTTTAACGATGTCTTTAATAACTTTTCAAGGCCGGCAAGTTTCAATCCCTCAAGAAGCCTATGGACTAGTATGGAGGAGTGATCCAGCTCTCAGATTTCATCAAAAATATCTTAATTCGTGTTCCGAAGATGAACGAAGGTCTTACGGGTTGGAACAACATGAGAGTGAGTAAATACTGACAGAATTTTCATTTTTGGGTAAACTATCTCTTTAAATGTGATTTATTGAGATGTGAAACAAATCTTGCATCCTTCCACTCTTTAGCATCTCAAAATTTGATGAGCGCTGCTGCTTTTTGTATGTCCACGATAACTCGGATGACTTCCAGATCTACTTCTCCACAGAGGAACAGTGTGGCAGGTTGGTGTTCAGTTATAATATATAAATATGAAACGCAAATGTGATGTTTATCTAAAGTCATGTTTGCTTATTAGTTTGATTGAATTGGATCATTAAAGGTCAGAAGCAAAGACATTGGTTTAATAAGGTGAGATTAAATACCTAAAGTATATTTGTGTAATTTACCTTAATCATTGCAGGTTTGCCAAATATTCAGAGTTTGCGATTCATTATTTGTATGCATTTTGAGGAATACTGAATCTTTTCTTGTGCGAGTGAGATGAGTAAATGCCTGCTCACAGTTAGAGCTACAATACCCGTCATGTTTACACAGCGCACACAACGCCTCTGCACTTACTCCAGATTTCTCTCAACATGGGGATTGGAGAGGTGTCAGTCAATAAATGAGAAAACAAAAAAACAAAGAAATGAGTTACTTTACTGGTTATTTGAATAAAAAGTAATCTGCTTACTGATGTGGGAATGGTTGTCTCCTGTTTGAAGGTTCTGCTCCATGGTGAAGGAGTTGATCACAGACGGATCAGGAAATGCTGTCGAGCTGGAGGGGGAGGGAGACGGAGACACCCTGGAGGTGAACGCTTCAAGATTAACTAGTTTTGTCTAATTAGACTAACTTGACTAAAAACTTGTCGATTTTTGTTGGATTTGTGTGGATTGGTGTACTTAACTCTTGAATTGTTCTTTAGTACGAGTACGACTACAATGAAAATGGCGACAGGGTGGTTCTAGGTAGGGGAACGTATGGAGTGGTCTACGCAGGGAGAGACCTCAGTAACCAGGTGCGCATTGCCATCAAAGAGATCCCAGAGAAGTACAGCAGGTGAAGATTTTTTTTTTATGACAACCTTTTTGAAAAGGCCAGAATGGATGTTCACCAGCATATGTTGTGTTATGGATGCCGGTGTTTCCATCAGGCGACTTAAAGGGACAATTCTGTCGTCATTTACCCTCATGTTGTTCCAAACATGTTTGTCTTTCTTCTGTGGAACACAAGATATTTTGGAAAATCTCACTTTTTTCTCTCCATACAATGAGAGTCAATTGGCAACAATGTTGTTTATTCCCAACCTTGAGAAGAAAGCCATACAGGTTTTTAATGAGATAAGAGTGAGTGAGTTAGAGTGATAATGTAATGATTAACAATAACTTTAATCAACATATAATTATATTTAATGAATTTAAAATGTACAATTAATTCATCTTTTAAATGATTTAAATGATTTTTAAATGATTAAAAATGATTTAAAACACTTTTTTTAGTATTTTCGTTTCGGTTTTTTTTAGCACTTTGATGCATTTCCAACTGAAATGATATTTAACCAGAAAACATGTTGGCTAGGACGTAAATTGGTCAATTTGGAATTGATTTGATTGTGAAAATTGGTCCCTGTATGACAGACAGAGAAAAGGTCTTAGATGGTCTTTTCAGGAGGGAAGATAAATAAAGATTGTAGTTCTACAATATTTAACCACGATACATATAAGTGTTTTAAAATCTACAATGTTGTTATTGTTAACTAAAACTATCAGTAATATTTTTTGTCAATTGAAATAAAGATGAAATACAATAAAAGATGAATTAGAAAAATTTGCCATTGCAACTAACAGAAATTAAACAAGTTTTAAACTTACTATAACCGAAAAAGAAAAAGTCTGAAATTAAAGCTTTAAAATTTTAGTAAAAATGACAAAATAAATGACTAAAACTTAAACTAAAAAAGAAAACTGAAAGTATAAAAAATAAAAGCTAATTTGAAATATTAATAAATACTATAATAGCATTTAAATAATACTAAAATTAATAACACTGATACATACAGGTATTCCCAACCACTGCATGAGGAAATAGCCCTCCACAAGTACCTGAAACACAGGAACATTGTTCAGTATCTGGGCTCTGTGTCAGAGGATGGCTATATCAAGATCTTCATGGAACAGGTCCCTGGAGGTACATGTGTGGTTTCTGAAAGACGAATATTAAGTATGTCTTTTCTACTTTAAAAATGATTCATCATCTCTCCTCCACAGGAAGTCTGTCAGCGTTGTTACGTTCAAAGTGGGGTCCTCTTAAAGAAGCCACCATAATCTTCTACACTCGGCAGATCTTGGAAGGACTTCGTTATTTGCATGAGAACCAAATCGTTCATCGGGACATCAAGGTAACAAGTGTCACAAACCTTTATTTGCCCATTGACAAATAAAGACCTTGTGTGGGGAAGTTTAATGCCCATTCATCTGTTCACAGGGAGACAATGTCTTGGTCAACACCTACAGTGGCGTGTTGAAAATCTCAGACTTCGGCACGTCCAAGAGGCTGGCTGGAGTCAATCCCTGCACAGAAACGTTTACTGGTATTTGTTTCACTTTCATCGCCTTTCTTGGTTACAGAATGTGCACTCCATGTGACCCTCTCGCTTGTTCCATTTGACCCGTGCTGCATGTCACGCATCATATATCCTGGTGGTCTTGCCTTTTTGGGCTTAAAGTTAATCAAAGTTCCATCATTAGCCCACCAGACAGGATCCGAGGCAGTTTCATTCCTCCCCTTTCAGTGTCAGGGCACCTCCTCCATCCCACCATTTTCAGCATGCATTAATACATTTTAGAATGTGATTTCCTATATCAGTACTAATGCTCTACGTTAAGGGGTTTTCAAACTGGGGGCGATGGAAAAAGGTTGAGAGAAAAGTAGTGTTAAAATGTAAAACAATAATAGTGGCACGTCTTGTTTTGGCCCATGTTTCATGTCTTGTCATGTGATTCCCTTTTCTAGTCTTGTGATCCTCTGTCATCAGAGTCCACTAAATTTCTCCACATATGTTTCCAGGAGACCATTCCCCTGGCAGGATCACATGAGGGCAAGGGAATCACATGACAAGACATGAGACATGACTGACATGAAACATGGACCAAAACAAGACATGATAAATTGCTGATATTTAATTAATAATAACAGTTGATTATCATTAAAAATAATAATAATTTAACTATAATTATTTGACAAAAAAATTATTTGACAAAGATGTCTTTTATGCTCACCCAGGTTGCATTTTATTTGAAAAATAGAATAAAAACTGCAATATTGTAAAATATTATTACAATTTAAAACAACTGTTTTCTATTTGAATTTATTTTAAAATATAATTAATTCCTGTGTACTGAAAACCTTAATTTTCAAGAAATATTGTTGTTATCATCAGTATTGGAAACAATATTGTTAAAAATAAAAGTCAATACTTTTGTAACATTATAAAATCCTCACTGTCACATTTGATCAACGTAATGAATCCTTGCTGAATAAAATAATTAATTTCTTTAAAAAAAATCTTAGTGACCCCAAATTTTTGAACAATAGGAAAATACGTAATATATATATATATATATATATATATATATATATATATATATATATATATATATATATATATATATATATATAATAAAATACACGTATATAATACCTATATAGACGTTTTGAAAACGTCTATATACGTACACTCACCTAAAGGATTATTAGGAACACCCGTTCAATTTCTCATTAATGCAATTATCTAATCAACCAATCACATGGAAGTTGCTTCAATGCATTTAGGGGTGTGGTCCTGGTCAAGACAATCTCCTGAACTTTGAGCACCTTTGAGCGTATCATGGTTGTTGGTGCCAGACAGGCCAGTCTGAGTATTTCACAATCTACTCAGTTACTGGGATTTTTATGCACAACCATTTCTAAGGTTTACAAAGAATGGTGTGAAAAGGGAAAAACATCCATTATTCGGCAGTCCTGTGGGCGAAAAATGCCTTGTTGATGCTAGAGGTCAGAGGAGAATGGGCCGTCTGATTCAACCTGATAGAAGAGCAGCTTTGACTGAAATAACCACTCGTTCATAACCGAGGTATGCAGCAAAGCATTTGTGAAGCCACAACACTCACATCCTTCGGCTACAACAGCAGAAGACCACACCGAAGGATGTCTAAAAAGAGGCTACAATTTGCAAGAGCTCACCAAAATTGGACAGTTGAAGACTGAAAAAACGTTGCCTGGTCTGATGAGTCTTGATTTCTGTTGAGACATTCAGATGCTAGAGTCTGAATTTGGCGTAAACAGAATGAGAACATAGATCCATCATGCCTTGTTACCTCTGTGCAGGCTGGTGGTGGTGGTGTAATGGTGTGGGGGATGGTTTCTTGGCACACTTTAGGCCTCTTAGTGCCAATTGGGCATCGTTTAAATGCCACGGCCTACCTGAGCATTGTTTCTGACCATGTCCATCCCTTGATGGCCACCATATGCAAATTGGTTTGTTGAACATGACAATGAGTTCACTGTACTAAAACGGCCCCCACAGTCACCTGATCTCAACCCAATAGAGCATTTGGGATGTGGTGGAACGGAGCTCCATGCCCTGGATGTGCATCCCACAAATCTCAATCAACTGCAAGATGCTGTCCTATCAAAATGGATCAACATTTCCAAAGAACGCTTTCAGCACCTTGTTGAATCAATGCCACGTAGAATTAAGGCAGTTCTGAAGGGGAAAGGGGGACAAACACAGTATTAGTATGGTGTTCCTAATTATTCTTTAGGTGAGTGTAGCTCCCTTTAATTTTTAGAAAGGGTCTCCTCCATATTTAAAAAAATAACTGGACTGTAAGTCGTTTTGCTATCAAATCCACTGGTGTGGACCTGGTCACCTTTCCAGGACTTATATAACTCTTATTTCCTGACTCAAAATAGACAGCGTTTCTTCGAGGTGTGGTGAGCGATTCTGAGTCCTGGTCACTGGTAACATGAGAATGTCTCCTGTGGGAGAGTAATTAGATTAGCATAGCGTCTGAGATAGGAGTGTGTTTGTGTTTCATTAGTGACCACTGAAGCATCAGAGCAGGTGCACTCATCCGTCCTCCCTCTCACCTTCCACTGTCATCATCATCACTTCTGAACTTCTCTCCTTGATTTATTGTATTTTGTGTAACATCCTGTCACAGCACATTTGTATATCTTCCCTGGTAAACCTCTGTCCAGGCACGTTGCAGTACATGGCCCCTGAGATCATTGATAAAGGCCCTAGAGGTTACGGGGCACCTGCTGATATCTGGTCCCTGGGCTGCACCATCATAGAGATGGCAACAGGCAAACCACCTTTCCATGAACTGGGAGAGCCACAGGCTGCCATGTTCAAGGTATAAATATATTTCCTTAAAAAATAGAAATGAAAAAAGGAAAATGTGCTGATACTTCTAGTGCATTTGCATACTTGTGTATTCCCAATAAATATATCTTTACTAATTTTACTATCATTAGATAAAAAACTATAGCATGTCAATGCAAACTTTAAAATATATCAATAGTGCAAATTAAACACTTATTATACACTACTGTTCAAAAGTTTGGGGTATGTTTTTTTTTTTTTTGGGATAGAAATGAAATAAATGAATACTATTATTTGGGGAAAAAAATCCCTGAAAATAAATCATCAGATTAGAATAATTTCTGAAAGATCATGTGACACTTAAGACTGGAGTAATGATGATAATAATTCAGCTTTACCATATATAACATTGCAATTATATATTTATATAAATTATTTATGTATTTGGGTCTTTAATAAGGCAATAATGTGAGTGTGCATGTGTGTGTATGTAATTTTTTAATGTATTAATTTATTGGATCTTTAGTAATTATATATTACTGTAACCGTAGTTTTGGAGATCTTTTTTTTTAGAAATCATTTTGTTTAATAATCTAGTTCTTTGCAGAAAATTTGGATTTGGTTTCAAAGCAAAAGGTAACTGACCAAGAAAGGATTTATTTGTATGTATGTATAATTAGAATTAGAATAAATTGTTTAATTATTTATTTATGTCTGAAATGATGAATGATAAATTCCATAATCCTATCCTCTGGATAAAAAATATGGATCATCGCAGTATGTTTTCTGATTGTAGAGATGCATTGTTTTTTTTGTAAAATGTTGTGTATTGTTCATGCTTTTCAATAGGCTATTAAAGGGACACTTTGCAGGAATTCCGTTATTGTCAAACAGTGACCCCTAGAGTCGCTATGGAGTACTTGTTTTCAACGTTACTGTCGTAAATACCACTCACGCAGAGCGTGGCGTGTTACATAGTATACAATAGTATGTTTGTTTAATTTGTCGTTTAATCAGATCTAATATATGTTGTTAGTGGTGAGAATTTTCACGTGATTAAATACATAGATCTGACTATTATCTCCATGTACTTTAATGGTCCAGTGGCAGAACTTTTGCCAAGCGTGTCAGAGGTTCTGGGTTCTAATCCGCACTAAGTATTATAGTTTATTTATACCGACTGTTTACGTCTAAACCGACTGAGACGGCCACCATTCAACCCGAAAGAAGTAATTTAACCATTCGCTGTTCAGTTAAGCTAAAAACTGCATAGTGTCCCTTTAATCAGAGAGCATAATTCATCTCTGTTTTCTTTTCTACCAGGTGGGCATGTTTAAGATCCATCCTGAGATCCCAGAGTCTCTTTCAACAGAGGCCAAATCCTTCATCCTTTCCTGCTTTGAGCCGGACCCAATAAACGAGCGACGGCCGGGGACCTGCTCAAGGATCTGTTCCTGCGTCAAAACATCAAAGGCAAAAAGAGCAAGATCGCTTTCAAACCCTCAGGTAACGTCTCTTACCAAGTCTAACATGCTTTCCACAGCTGTGATAATAATGTGACCTAGGTTGACCCTTCTGGTCATATCCATGGTGTGTAAGGCATTTTGGGTCTGTGAGAGAGCGCACATGGATCATTTCTCGCAGGCAAACACACAGAGCTGCCAACCCCCCACCCCCTCATAGCCCGGCATTCCTGCTTCTCTGTGCTGTCTGGGATCTTCGCAACAGGTCCGAACTGCTCTCAGCCGGCCGATTGCGGTCCAGATTGAACTTGCACAAGAGATGGGTTAGAACAACAGGACCTGGAAAAGGGGAGGGGTCAGAGGAAAGCCCACAGTACGGCCTCACGCTACCATCACAAATTGTTTCCATCCTGCTGCACATGTCAGCTACCCCGCTGTCAGTGAAAAGCATTCTCAGGGTGTGGTGTTTTACACAAACATGCACTAGCTTTCTTACAAACCACTCTGATTTCTCTTTGACATTGACAGAAGACAACAATGTTAGTGAGAGACATGGCTCTGTTCCAAATACTAGTGAGCTGCCTAGTGCCGTCTGTCATTTAAGCTCATGAGTGACTCATTTGAAAAACTCTCCATGTGGTGAACAACTTAAATACCTTTTTGCACAGAAGCCTTGGTTGATTTTAATAGCTTGGTGTTAGCATTTTGCTAAGCTAATGGCTTGATCCTAATAGGCTAGCCTACATAAATATTTGGTGACATTTTTTATTGTTTTTGGTTAAACCTTGTTTTTTTAACACTATTTTTGTTAATCCTTTTGTGTATACATTACCATTAAAACGTTTTGGGTCTGTAAAAATGTATTTGAAAGAAGTAAGGTTATTGAAATGGTTTCTGAAAATTTTATTTCTGTGAAGGATACATGCTACGTGTTACCTCAGAATTTGGTCAAAAAATATTTTGAGGTATATTTTGAACAGCTTTTTGATTTTGCTTCTGGAGCATGCAGATGATAACAACTCAATATTTCCTTCTTCCTTCACGCCATCCAATCGGCTGCTTGGATTCTCTGTGTAACAGTGTGGCAAGGTTTGTGTATCCAATCTATGTGTCCTTATGTGTTCCTGAACACCATGAAATCATAGTTATTTATCTTTTGCTGGTTTGTGGTGATTGTATTGAGTGCATGTTCTTTGTGTGCTCTGGTTCTTTGTGACCTGTATTTTTCCTAATTCTCTTCATTTTTCTTTTCCTTTCTGTTCTCAGTGGTTTAATGTTGATTTTGTAGGGGTTTAACTTACTATTGAAGCCTTTTAGAAATGTTTGTAATTATTGTATAATTGTAATATTGTGGGTAACACTTTACAATAAGGCTCCATTAGTTAATGTTAGTAAATATGCATTAACTAACAATGGGCAACACAACAGTATTTATTCATTTTTTAAATGTTAGTTAATAAAAATACAACAGTTCATTTTAGCTCAGGTCCATTTAAAAATACAAACAGAAACAACTTTTGATTTTAATAATGTATTACTAAATGTTAAATGTAAGTATTTTTTCATTGTTTATGTTAGCTAATGTAGTAGTTAACTAATACTAGCAAATCAAACCTTTTTGTAAAGTGTTGCAATGTTGTGCTTTTATAGTGTAATAGAAACCTAAATGGAAAATGTTAATAAATTGGGGCTGTCAGTCAATTATTATTTTCTTATCAAATCTAATTAATTGCTGTCAATCTTACATATTTGCTGATTTAAAAACCCTAATGTAAATATATTTATATTAATGTGGAAGATGAGTTAATCATTGAACAGGCATTGCAAAACATGTCTTTAGACGTAAATAAATTGCTTGTTTATTATGTAATATTTGTATACACAGTAGGTATTTAATAGACTATAGTCTATTAATGGCCTTTAGAGGCATGATTAATTATTAATTTTAAAATTAATAACAATGTAAAAAACATGTTGAATTGACAGCCCCAATAAAATATTTTGTTTTTAAAATTAATACAAAAAAATATAACTGACTTTATTATTTAGGCCATTATAAATATTTATTGAAAGGTTTTAAATTGAGTATGAAACATCTAAAAATGGTGGTAAACTCTGGTTTGACTGAATGAGAACATGTGTGGGTGTGTAGACGTTTAACCGTGTGTGTTTTACTCTTTTTAGACTACATCCGCAGCGTTTCGATTACCAGTACAGCTACAGACGGAGGCCACGGGGAGCAGCAGCAGTGAACCGGGTCCGTGTCTCCAGACTGCGACTCCAAACAAGACGTGTTTTTCGAGAAGAAAAAACGCTCTAGCTCTGAAAACCTCATCAAACCGCCCAACTCAAACTACCTCAGGTGAGCTCAGAAGATTCCCGCCAGGGTGAATGTAGAAACCGGTCCAGACGAGTTTAGGCCATGCACTGGTCAGCGATAGCTGTAGCTGCTTAAGTGTGTATATGTATGAGATTATGTGAGCATTGGATTAGCGTCTGGAATGTTAATGACGTGACCGTGTTTACGGAGCTTGAGTACCAGCGTCTGCTTCGGCTCTCAGCCCGACAGTAAATCAACTTCCTGGGCATGAGGCGCCGAGGCCTGTCCTGACAGCAAGTAGACTCCTTGGAAACGCTGTTTAATTAACACGGAGGAATGAGGAGACAGGTGTGCTAGGCCGCGGTTTCTGGGCAGGTGTATGTATGTGTGTGTAATGAGATAATGCCTTTTACAACAGGCGCTCTCTGGTTGCTCATAAAATAATCCCACGAACACTTTACTGACCACTTCTTCACCTCGGTTTCAATGCACACACCCAATCACAGAGCTGTCACACATTAACCACGCTTCCTCTTTCCTCTAATGAAATCACGTTTTAAATCACCACTCCAGATTTATTTATACAAATAAGCAAATGTTAACTTTGGCAGCCAGATAAATTAAATTCACAGTTAATTCGTTGATATTTGAAAGCTCAAAAAGTATGAGATCACCTATGAGCGAAACACTGTTTGTAAATGTAATAAACATTCTGCTGCTGACTAGTGACACTTTTTTATCCTAAATTTAATACATTTTTATTTATTTTTTTATTTAATTCTACCTAATATATATTTTAATTACAAAATGCCATATTTAATAACATTTTTAATATTATATATTCAAGATCATAAAAATAAACAATTAATGGTAAAAATCACGAGATTAAATTGTTTTAATTTATTAAATTGCCAAAATTAATACAATTTATATTTAAATGCTGACGAAATTTTAGTTTTTAATATGTAGGCAATACCACACAAGCAAGAGCTGCTTTTTTCCTGAATATCAGCACAATTGCAAATGTGATCTTGTTTATTGAACTATTGAATAATATCAATAAATTAATATAAGGTGACTTAGAGTTTAGACTATTTTTTAAAACAGAATATTGTCTGTTTTTGCTCTATTTCGCAAACGGAAATAGTTCCAAAAAAATCCCCAAAAGAGTCATTACGCATCTCCGAGCTAATCGGTGAACTAATCGGTCTAATGAACAACTCAACAAGGCAGGCTGAATTCAGAACTGCATACTAGTATACTACCCATACTACGTTAATCATATCTATCTATGGCAGAAATATAAGAGTAGTATGCAAGTATGTAGTTCCGAATTCAGCAACAGTCATTCGCTTTATGAATCAGCCGCTTTGAACAAAATATTTGAGTGATTGATTCAACGGCTGCGTCCGAAAATCGCATACTCTCTTGAGTATATACTTATTTTAAATAATGAATTACTCAACAATCGCTAAAGTAATTATGTAGTAATTATGTGTGGAGTATGAATATAATCTGGACGTACTACATCTGCCAAGTTGCCCCTATCATGTGGTATACCAGCATCACTTGCGTCGCTTCACTGGCATTTACAAATCCTCTCCTGTGGCCTCATGGGATAGGAATGTGTCCATTGTATGCACACTTCAGAATCTCAAAGGAAGTAGTTGGTCATCTGTGTACAGGTTACCTATTTTATGAGAACTTAACATTTTTGGACATAGGCGTCACATACTGTTTTTCACCTACTATATAGTAGGGAAGTTCCTGCCACTTAATGACAGTTTAACTTTTTATTTACAAGTGAAGAGTTCAGATGCAAAAGCCTCTAAGTGCCATTTGAAATTTTCTTCTAAAATGACCATTTTTATCAAGCTTGTATATTAAAGTTCAGTAATTTCACTTAAATGGCAATGAAGATTACCTATTAATTGTCATTTAAGTGAAATTAGTGAACTTAAATATACAAGCTTGATAAAAATGGTCATTTTAGAAGAAAATTTCAAATGGCATTTAGAGGCTTTTGCATCTGAACTCTTCAAGTATTTATTGAATTTTTTCCCCCATCTTTTCTTTTCCTATATTTACATCTCAGTGCCCGTGGCTGATAAAATCATATCAATCCACCATGCTGCATTTAAAGACTGCATTCGCTGTCAATTGGAGCATGAGATTTATGAGATTGCTGGATAAGGACAAACTTGTCATGGCTTTTGCAACACTCAACCATTGGAAAACCACCTTCTGTCCGTATTCGTATTGTATTACTAATTCCAGTTAAACCCTTATCTAATCTCTGTTCTGTCATTTTTATTTCTTTGCTCCAAATGCCTAGTCATTTCGCTCTCCAATATGCTCGCCGAGGGCTAAGAGCGTGATAAGGATTGAATGCTGTTTTTGGTCATGATTGTGATTTCTGCAGTGATTGGTCGCGATTCTGGTTAAAAAGATAGTGGTACATAAAATGTGTTTATAATTAGACTATCAAGTATAAAATAAGAGATAATAAAGTAATTACAGTTGCATAGATTGTTTCTGTCCGTCTTCTTTTCTCATTGAGATTTTTTTCTCTTTCTCTTTGAAATGGGCCTTCGAAGTCAAAAGGCCGTCTCTGTATATGGTACTGGAAAGTACTTCTGAAAGGACCATTTTTATGTCCATTTTTATGTGTGTGATTCAGTGTTCCAGATGAGAGTCCTACAGCAGAAGACCGCAGCTCTCCAGCTTCCTCTGAGAACAGCGACTCTGGCCTCTTCCTGCTGAAGAAAGACAGCGAGAGACGCGCCATACTCTACAAGGTCCTCAATGAGGACCAAGATAAAGTGACCTCCAACCTCATGGAGAACCACATTCAGGTGTGTATCCCTGCGTGTGTGTGAATCGTCTGAATCATCATGCACTGATTATTGTGTCCTCGTCTTTTAGGGTCAGGAGGAGCTGAAGTTGTCGGTGGACCACATCAAACAGATCATCTGCATTTTACGGGACTTTATATCGTTGCCCCGAGAGACGCGTCATGGCAACTACTATATCAAAACTCAAATTGGATCTGGACTTCGACAGCACGTCAATCAACCAGATCCAGCTGGTTCTGTTTGGTTTCCAGGATTCTGTGAGTGGATTTCAATATATCTAATGCTGCTGTATACAATCTCAGTGTACTTCCCAGACTTGATACACAATTTATGATATCTTATTCATCTCTCAGAAGATATGTTGTTGCTTTTGTTTTTGTTGCAATGTGCCACCAAGAGGATTGATAGTGTTCCAACAAATGATGTGGGATTTTTTCCACCTTGTTGTGGGATCAAAGATTTGTCAAAGAGATTTCTCTTTCTTTATCCATGAAAGAAATTGTTCTTTTCATTATAGTGATCAACATATTTTGCCTTAAAAAGTAGATAAGTCTTCTGGGAAGTCTCCCCTAGGAACCTTTTCCTGGTTGCATTCATTCTACTCTAGAATGACACAAGTCGTGCTTTATTTTTATGACGCTCTGCGCTGAGAACACATCACACAGCGCTTGTAATCTCCATGCTCATTAGTTTACGATGTTTCTAACTGGCCTGTCTAATCCGTTATTAGATAGAACTGTTATCCTTATATATAAAAAATAGACAGTTATGAAATCAAACATTAATCATGTTTGGCTTGGCCCCCTTCAAAGGTTCAGAGGTCTATCTATCACTGTTTTCTAAGTTCTTAGAGTTAGTTTTTGGAGTAAATACATAAGCTATATTCTGTGTTTACAGAGCTTTTTTTAAATAGCGGGTGCTGGTGTTTCGTATGCTTTCGATCAATTAGCGAACACTCACGTCACTGGTAGTTCCTATAGCGCTGGTTTAGACCCTATTCTGAAGTGGGAGCTAAAAAGGAACTTCCACCATTAGCTTTAGGAACTACGAGGCTAGAATCTTGTTAGTGCCTCATTTTTGTGTTGCCTCAGTGTCTCCCTCCTGTGTTTGGTTTGAGTTTGATGACATTAAAGGGTTAGTTCACTCAGTCAATCTGTTGGAAGAGATTTGTTCCTTAATGTAAAATGGAAATGCATGGTAATTTTAATACATGTTTATTTGGGATTTGAAACAGTGTCATCAAAATGATTGAACCAAAGTTCTACCACTCGTCACAACTTTTCTCACTGAGAAATGGCCAGAAGTTCGGTTGTTCAGCAGTTAGTGCACGCACGCGTGAGAGAAGCGTTCCTCAATAGGGTCATTGAAAGCACCCAATTTATTTTCAATGACTGCGAGATAGGCATATTTTAACTTTTGATTACTAAATTGTTCCGCTATAAAAGTTTATATTCTAGTTAAAGCTATATTTTATTTAAAATGTAGGCTACTTTTACATAATTATGTTTTGCTTTCGCTAAATGTCCCTTTGCGCCACCTGGTGGTCATTTTGCGACCGACTTTGAATTACGGCTTTTCTTTGCCGCGCGGTGGATTTGCCGCGGCACTTGCCGTGGCGGTAAGTGGCATTCTGATTGGCCACCTAATGTAAATGAAAATTATGTCAGTAATTTCTCGCATGTTGTTCTAACCCCGCAAGACTTTCGTTCATATTCCGAACACAAATTTAGATATTTTTGATGCAATCTAAGAGGTGGCTCACTCATTCATAAGCTGCTGGGTAATTTCATTTTGCCGGCCCAGACAAGTTAGGTAAGACATTGTTAAAATAGTCTAAGTGAATAGTGGCTCAACCTTTAGTTTATCAAGCGTCGAAAATACTTTTTGTGCGAAAAAAATTAATAACGACTTTATTCAAGTATTTATTTTCTTTAATGTGGGGCTGTGATGTGAGTTCACGAGAGCGCCACGACGCAGACGCGTAGACCTCAGAAGATGACGCAGATATCTGTGTATTCTGGTTCGAATATTTTTAAGGTTGGTTAAAAATGTTGTGTTCATCTACGTCGAAATGTGTTGACATATTTACAAAAACAGCTTTATGTACAGTGCGTGCCTTCCTCTGCTTGTAAACAGACAATGTAGCGCTTCCGGCTATGTCAGGACGTCATCTGCGTTTTTTTTTTGCACACAAAACGAGTATTCTCATCTTTTGTTGAACGTAAGGTTGAGCCACTGTAGTCACTTGGACTATTTTAACGATGGGTGAGTAATTCCTGACAGAATTTTCATTTTCGGGTGAACTAACCCTTTGATATCCATCTTTCCTCACTGTTTGTGTCTCAGGTGAATAAAGTGTTAAGGAACCACCACATTAAACCACACTGGATGTTTGCCATGGACAACATCATCAGACGGGCTGTGCAGGCAGCTGTTACGATTTTAATTCCAGGTGTGTGAGTTGAGAGAAGGAAAAATAAGGAAAACCAGAAAGCAGAGGACTGAGACCTTTTTTAACAGTCTGTCTCTCTGTCTTTTAGAGCTGCAGACACATTTCGGGCCTGCTTCGGAAAGTGAGGGTGCAGATAAGGACGCGGATGAAGTAGATGAAGAGGATGATGGTGATTTTGGATCAGTGGCACGCACGACACAGGAAGATCAGGCCCTTACATCTGGAGTCAGCACCCTGAGTTCAGTCATATCCCATGAGGCTCAGCGACCACAGCACCCGCTGGGAGCCCAGCTCGGACGCCTCAAACAGGAGACTTGCAGGTACACACCACAGTTTCTTCATAAAACACTCAAAATCATTCTGATGAAGGGAGTTAAATGTAAAAATTGATTTTTGACATCCAGTCGAATGCGATTGAAAACGAAATGTCAAAATAGAACTAAAATCAAATAAAAAAATATTTGTCATGGATATTTATTTTACTTCAAATACCCTGCCATTTAAAGGTTTGGGCTCAGTATGCCCAAAAAAATTTTTTTTTTTTCTTTCTTTTTAAAAAAAGGAAATCTCTTTTGCTTACAAATGCAGATTTATTTGATCAAAAATACAGTAAAAGCTGTAATATTGTGAAATATTATTACAGTTTAAATGTTTATGTTTTGATATTATTTTATTTAATGCCTGTTTTTCAGGATTCTTTGATAAGAAAGTTAAAAAAACACCATTTATTTGAAATAGATATCTTTCATAAAATGTAAATATATTTACTGTCACTTTTAATCATGCCAATGCATCCTTGCTGAATAAAAGTTTTAATTTCTTTTGAATGGTTATGTATTTTATATATTCCAAAATATACTTTGAGTATATTACCAATACATTCTATTATTATTGACAATTTAAGGATTCATATTTATGCAAAACACTTATAGACCACCATGTTCCTTGCCTTTTATACAAAAAAAGACTTTTACTTTTGAGTGTAAATCTAGATGGTGTTTGGATTTAGTTGGTGAAATGTGATCTTTGACAACTACAATTACTGTAGTTCATAATAAAGACAATAGCTTGAATAGTTTGAGAGACAGTGTTTCAGTGTTATGTCTCCCCTGCAGGCTGCTTGAAGAACTGGTTCAGAAAGAGAGGGAGTATCAACAGGTACTGAGACAAACCCTCCAACAGCGGGTACACGACATCGAGCTTATCAGGATCAGACAGCAGTCTGCTGCAGGTTAGTTGTGTAACCCAGTCGCACACACTTACTGAATTACACTCGCTTATTATGCCATTCACTCTGTCTTTATTTACACTGAAATCATACTTTGGCCTGTACTCTATGATAATAGAGAAAGTGTTCAACTCAACACTATCTGATTTCCCGTGTCCCACTCTGACCTCTGGAGTTGTTTACAACCAGGTCATAGAACAAAGCAAATACAAGTTCTGTTAAAAAAAAAAAAACTAGCGAGCTGCCATGCTGTCCTACTGCCTTGCCTACCTAGGCTTTTGTGCAGTGGTTTTCTGAAATGTGGAGGAAAAATCTTTTTTATACAAAAATTATAAAGGCATTAACAATTTAATTTTACTTGTGAACAGCTGTTTAGTTGTTTTTTTTAGGAGTCAACTTATTTTCACCAGTCATCAAGCTGGTCACTGATCACATCCATAAAGATGTACCTTTAATTTCACCAAGCAAAATGCTGTTTCAAGTTTGATTTGGATGTGACATATCTAAGTGATTGAATTTACATACTTCTTCCCATGAATACCATTAATTCTGTCAGGACCACTATTGTCAAATACGACTGACGATTAAAACCAACATGAATGTATTGCAGATATCATTAATTCAAGATTTTAAAGTATAACATAATTTGACAGTTTATTCTGATTCAGGGGGAATCAGAATCCCAAATCCTGACTGACGAGAGGAGGAGCAGGGGATGGAGGAGAGTTTTTGGCTCCTGAGGAACGCGATAGCTTATATATGTGTATAGTGATAGGCGTTGTATTCCTGTGGGTAGACGTGTATCAGCTGAGTCAGCTGATGTGAGCTTGACTAACGTGACCTGGCAGAACTGACATTAAGCTTAAAGGAGTAGTTCACTTTTAAAAAAACTTTTGCTGACAATTTACTCACCCCATGTCATTCAAGATGTCCATGTAATTTTTTCTTCAGTCGAAAAGAAATTAAGGTTTTTGATAAACATTCCAGCATTTTTCTCCATATAATGCACTTCAGTGGTAACCAAACAGTTCAAGGTCCAAAAGACACTTTCAGTACAAACTGTTCAAAGGGCTTTAAACGATTCTAGACTATGAATAAGGGCCTTATCAAGTGAAACGATCGCTCATTTAAAAAAAAAAAGTTTAAGTTTTATAAGCTCAAATGGTCACCTTGCTCGGTTAGGGTTAGGGTTAGGGTGTGATGTGCGTTCGTGACTCTCCTGTTCGAACTCATTCATCAAAATGAATGAATCTTTTTCCGAGTCAATTCGTTCATTTCGTTCATTGAATGAACCAAATCACACGAAAAAAGAATAATTCATTTTGATTTGATTCGTTCATTTTACATTACAGAACAGAGCAAGGCGAGCATTTGAGCTTTTAAAACGTAAACTTTTTTTTTAAATGAGCGATCAAGTTTATAAGCTCAAATGGTCGCCATGCTCTATTCTGTGATGCGCGTTCATGACTCTCCTGTTCGAATCTCGTTTATCAAAATGAACTAATCTTTTTTTGTCTGATTTGGTTCATTCAACGAACGAAATGAAGGAATTGACTCGGAAAAAGATTTGTTCATTTTGATGTATGAGTTCGAACAGGAGAGTCATGAACGCGCATCACAGAACAGAGCAAGGCGAGCATTTGAGCCTTTAAAACATAAACTTTTTTTTTAAATGAGCGATCAAGTTTAATTAGCTCAAATGGTCACCATGCTCTATTCTGTGATGCCGCGTTCATGACTCTCCTGTTCGAACTTGTTTATCAAAATGAACGAATCTTTTTCGTGTGATTTGGTTCATTCAACGAACGAAATTAATAAATTTACTCGGAAAAAGATTCGTTCATTTTGCATGAACGAGTTCGAACAGGAGAGTCACGAACGCACACACAGAACTGAGCAAGGTGAGCATTTGAGCTTATAAAACTTTTTTTTTAAATGAGCGATCGTTTCGCTGAGATAAGACCCTTTTTCATCGTCTGGAATCATTTAAAGCCCTTTGAACAGTTTGCAGTTTGCACTGAAACTGTCTTTTGGACCTTGAACCGTTTGGTTACCAGTAAAGTGCATTGGAAAAAATCCTGGAATGTCCTGCAATCAAAAACCTTAATTTCTTTTCAACTGAAGAAGAAGAAATGGACATCTTGGATGACATGGGGGAGTAAATTATCAGCAAAAGTCTTTTTAAAAGTGAACTACTCCTTTAATTTCAGACTGTTTCAGACACGAAAACAAAAGGTGGGATTTATTGGACTAACCAATTATGCACAGTCTTGCTACTCTGTGAGCCTTAAAATGCTTTCTAGAAGGATCTTAGCATCTGTGCTAAAATATTCCTTCATCTTTCCTTTGTCCTCACCAGAGACGCCCTCCACCCCTCTATATTTCACGTTGCTGCACAGCCGGAGCCTGACAAAAAGCTCATTGACTGGCTGACAGAGCAGGGTGCTGACCCCGAGACAATAGATAAGGTGAAAACATACGAAACACTGAATCACGCTGTGTGTAGACTGCCTTTCCTACGATATAAAAATGATGACTCACTTTATAAGTTTTCATTGTTAAACGAACAGATGATTCATGGCAAGTGCATTTGGTTTCTGATAGTTTGTTGTAGAAGATTATACACTCAACGACATTCTCAGCGATGTGACAAAAGAAGACCTTCGCTGCCTCAGGCTCAGGTGAGGGTTTTATGTTGAATCGTGTGATCTCAATTATTTGATCACGCAAGCCTCATTTAAAGTGCAATAAAGTTGCACTTTATTTTATAGCATGTGCACTGACGTTTACTTAACTAATATATTTGCAGTAGATTTTGCATAATTTTTTGTTTGTTTTTGCATACTATAGGGGTGGAGTCCTGTGTCGTGTCTGGAAAGCCATTCAGAGACACCGAAATAAAGGGATTCGAAAGGTCAATAATGACGAGGGAAATTCAGAAGGATGAAATCAGCAGGAAGTTGCTGATAATGAACACCTAGGCTAGCACAATGCATCCTCACACACATCCCTATAATGAGAGACTTGTAGTTATGTCATGCTTTCTCCTGGTTGGACATGTTTACTTCTCTTTCAGCTATGACCTAATGTATTTGTGGTATTTTTGCATATGTTTTAAGCCATCACATCTAATTTCCATTGGATTTCCATAGGAAAACCCATACGGATGAAAACGGCTCAATCTAGGAAAGATCGTACTTTCTGCTTTTTACAGAGAGGTGTTGCCTGTAAAGGAATGAACCTCTCCAAGTGACTTTGGACTGGGCCTAGAATGGAAGAGGAGAGGGTGATACCTACTTAATGTAGGACTTCAGATCATGCCATTTTAAATGATAGAACGTCTACTGTTTGTTTTTGCATTACAAGTCTGGGAAATGTGTCGAGTTCACTCTAAAATATTATGTGACATACTTAAAATGACCACATACCTCTCGGACCAGGGCTAAGGAGCCTCTTTTAGATGTGTTATAATAAGTTTGGATGTAATTACCCTAAATACTTAAGTAAGCGTAAAATCATCATCACACCTTTCAGTTGCAACTTTAGGAACTATGATTCATACTGTACGTCAACCGTCGCACAACTTTTATTTTTTATAAATGTGTGCAAGACCAGTCTTGCAGAAAACATAACCTTTGGCTTACTTAAACCGCAATTTCCCTTCAAACATGTATCCAATTTCTTAGGAATGATGAGACCTGTTGTGTCAGTAGTTGCTCTAATTAGGTTTATTCAGGCCTCATTGTACTCTGATACAGAGCTGAACACCATGACCTGATAATACAACGACTTCCCAGCAAACACAGAACGTTCCCCTAACGTTCATGAATGGTCCCATGAGGTTATTTTTTGGGGAACCAAACAAGAACGTTATAGGAACGTTCCATGTAGGTTATTTTTAGGTTCCATTTTTATAACGTAAGGAGAGTGTTCCGGCAACGTTCCATTAACCTTACGGGAAAGTTCTAGGAACGTTCTGGGAACCCAAAACTAACGTTGCCAGAACCTAAATTTGTTTGCTGGGTCAAAGAAGAACCCAGAAGTGTTTGTCTTGGATTCACAGAATATTCTGTTTGATCTGATTGTGCATCTTTTATTTATCTCAGCTGTGTGTGGGAACGGTAGTGCTTGAGCACCAATGTACCGTCTAAGTTATTTCTGTTCTTTCTCTTCTATGTTGGCTGATAGTGATGTGATGATGGATGATGCCTTTCTCTGTCTTTAAAAAAATGATTTGTAAACTGGATATTCAGGCTGTGTCTGAGGTAAATTGCCAACTTGCTTCTCTGATTGCCAAATTCTTCAGGTGAATAAAGTTCAGACATGCAACTAGTTTTTTACAATATGAACACCCAAATTGTTTTTCCATTAAATGTAACATGATGGTTATTAGAACGAGCAAGTCAGTTGACTGCCTTCAAATATTTGCCATAGTTTGAAAACTAAGCTACGGAAAATATTCAGCCCGTTCTTATCCCAAGGCCTCAATACTGACGCTTTTTACAATGCATACATCCAACGCACATGGCAGCCTTTAGCGTAAATATGAGATGCAGATATAAATGTAGCCTCCTAGTGGTCTAACCCTACCCCAGACCTAAACCTACGCTAAAGGGTGCCATGTGCGTTGGATGTATACGCATTGTCAAAAGCATCAGTAAATAACGCACTAGGATGAGAATGCGTTGAAATGTTGCAATCCCAAAATGCTGGCAACAATCTTAAATTAGAAAAGACATGCATTTAAAATCATTAAATGTGAAATAATCTTTTAAAAAGTTAAATGAAAAGTTTATGATTTTACAAGGAGCGAACACATTGTTATTGTAAGATTTCCTGTTCTTGATCATGCAAACGTAACGAAAGTAACAGGTATCCCCGTAGTGGTGTTTGTTTTATCTCAGTGACACAAATACGCTTTTTGCATAATTTTGAATATATATTTCCTCAACTGCTCTCTGGAAACATGTCATGTTTTGGAAAATGAATCTAATTGTAGGACGCTAAAGATAAAACTAAATCGTTAACGTCACAATCGTTCATTGACATTAAATTAGACAACATAACAAATTAAGTCCCAATTCCGTCATTTACTTGCGTAGTTTTTCTTTTACATTCAACCATAGACTGTTAAAAAAAACGTGGAAGTTTTCTGACCGTTTTTATGATTGTATGTTGTTTTTGGCTTTCTTTGAGGTTAAGATGTACTTTATGGAAAATAGGCCAATGTGTGTGCAAATTATTGACATGCAACCTTTCAGAAACATGATGGAGGATTAAAAGCCATATATGTTTGGAATGTGATGCTTTGGAACAGAAGGGTTATTAGATAATGACAGTGTTTTTATTTTCAGGTTAACTATTCCTGTAAGACCGTAAGGAAACTGACTGATAAACTTTGACTCTGAGACGTAATTAGGGCCTACGGAATGATGATGCACTCTTGTCATTCCAAATCCAATGTAAAATGCAGAAATCCTGGTTCTGTCGTGACGTTCTAATTGAAATTGTGCTTACCTTAGAAATTGTGCAACCCTGCGATCTAAAACATTGCAATTTGGTTAAATAAAGATTCTGACGTCAGGTGACGTAAATTCAAAGTTAGGACAACGCCTTTTGTCAACGTCAATTTGATGAAAAATATTTTGACAGCTGTTGGTTTTAAATGGAAGTAAACAAAAACAACGTCTGCTATGTGTCATAAGATTTACAACAACATTAAAAAATATATTGTATTTGTTTGGTTCACATGACGTCCCTGTAGCTTTGCGCCGCCATCTTGATGACCGACGGTCTCAGTAATGCCTGCAAAATGTTGTGCAGTTGGCTGCAACAACAGCCGAAAGAGGAACCCAAAAGAAAAGGATAGAAGAAATGTCTCATAATGTATGAATTAATGTGTCATATTGTATCATCCCAGATAGCCGAGACGGAGACGTCTATTTTATGTGTGTTTACATCTGGAAGACGTAATTTTTACTGTGTTTGCTAATCTGCAATATATCTATAGGACGTGTGCTATCTGGGATGTCTCATCTTTCTGTGTGCACACACCTGACCTGACGCAGATAGCACATGCGCCTGCAAGATGTCTGAAAGATCACTTCATCTGGAAAGCATCTACTAACATCTGATAACATACATTCTAAATCATTACATCTTAAAGGGTTGGTTTGGTAATGTACACTTAAAGCCCAGTTTTAAGATTGTTTCCGATGAGGTTGTTTCTGCCCCCCACATCTGTGCCTGTAAGCCTTGAGACAGCAGCAGCTTTAGCAACAGGCGTTAGACTAGTTTCCGTGGACAACTGCAGCTGAAACTCTGGCTTTCTTTGCTGAAATTCCACCTCTGAATATTCAGGCTCAAACCTGTATCCCTGTTTATCCAAATCGTTATCAGACCCCTCATCGTCCCATACAAATGTCTTGGAATCCATTTCCAAGTTGATACTAGCACCTCATTTGCAGGACACGAGATCCAGGGGGCGAAGTTGGATCCAGGATCTAAAGGGGTGGAGATGGTTTGATGAAGGGATCAGGGGTGGCGATGGGTATTAGGGGCAGTGTTAGGAATCAGGGTGGTAAAAAAATTGCTGTAATTATGCAGCAGTTTGCCAGTAACTTACTGTAGATTTAAATTATTGTATATTTACTGGCAACAGTTTGTTCAAAGTTAAATGAACATTTAACATTAACAAGTCTTTGTCTTTACATAATAAAAACTATAAAATAATCTAATGCAAAGCATTCTGGGAACCAGAAATCTTCATCAATCTTTATCAGTTTTTTTCCTTCAGATTTTGGTTCCCAGAATGCTTTGCATGATGCTGTTATTTTAGTTTTATTCTGTAAAGATAAAGACTTGTTAATGTTTAATGTTCATTTAACTTTGAACAATCTGTTGCCAGTAAATAACATCAATTTAAATCTACAGTAAGTTACTGGCAACTAGCTGCCAGGTTTACTGTAATTTACTGTAATTTCTACAGATTTTTTTTACAGTGGGATTTAAGTGTTCTGCAGTGAGGACCATCTCAGTTGACATGGATAGCTTTGATCTTTTAAAAATGTTTAGATGGCATAGCCTACGATACTGCGACTGCATAAGACTACAAAAAGAATACAACCCAGGTATCTCCGCCACCGGAAACGGAAATGGGGAAGTTCACAAAACATCCAATAAAGTCAATGGAGAAACTACGATTAAACCTGTTGTAAAGCATCTTTTGCAACGATTTTCACTTCATATCAGTGAACACCCAGACCACTTAATGAGTTTAAAGTCTTTGTAGACTAAAATTGTATGTGTTTTAAGAATGATTTTAACCAGTGACCTAAAAGCTAACACAGAAACCTGAAATTATCGGGACCGCAGCATTTGTCCAAATTTCAATCAACCGCACTTTTACGTTGTTTACTCATCCAGGTACAGCATATTGATATCCGTCTGTACTCTAACTACTCTTGAAAGCCTTAGCGATTCGCCACTGTAAGGGGAGGGGTTATGCGCATATATATATATATATATATATATATATATATATATATATATATATATATATATATATATATATATATATATATATATATATATATATATACATGTTAGTTAGCAATCCTTGATTCTGATTGGTCAAGAGCTGTGCTTTATTCACGATGAAACATGGCTACGACCACTTCACCCAACGGTTCTCATTGATCGCTGCACAACAGTTCTATGTTGTTTTTTATTTGAGCTTTCATGCATATTACACATTGGAACGTTGTTGCTGTTCACGCTCATGGACTATTTTTTCCAGCGGAAGGTAGGCTTTTAGTGATTTTACTACAAGAAAGTTGCACTAATATTGTTTTTTACATACCAGTACAACTTGTCAGGGAACAACAGAACATTTTCGTCATAGTTTTCGTTGACTAAATCAACACTGATTTAGACGTCAACCTCAAATTTCATTTTCAAATTCAACCAAAATTTGATGTCTGCCCAACACGATTGACGTCAAACAAACATTAGATTTAGACATTCGATTTCCAAATTCATCCAAAATTAATTTCTGCTCAACAGACTGACGTCAAACAAACATTAGATTTAGACATCTGATTTTCATTTTCAACCAAATTTTGACGTCTGCACAAATTGTAGTCCAACACTGATGTCCTGTCTCTGCAGGGAACACTTGTAAAAAAGAGCGACCAATGCAAACTTTAATTTTCAGAGAATAAGATTTGGAAATGAAATCATCTTGTTTTTGTGTATGAGCTCATATTTGATCCTCAGCTATCCAAACGAGGTGGTTAGTTTGGATACAGTTTTAAGGGAACTACTGTAGGAGGAACTCAATATTAAAACAAGTTTTTCATTATAATCGACAGCCATAGTAATCGCTCATATCCACCTTAATTTGCAGCACGGAATTAAACTAATTTATCTAAATGAGAATTGCGATTTATTTTCCCCTATAGGCTTCCAGAAGAAAAACAAACTGCAAACCAGTGTGTTTATGATTATTAAAATACATTGAATAATGTGTTAACTGTACCAGATTTAAAGCAGTATAATGGATGAAACTGATAGCCTGACACATTCCTGTTAGCCTGACACGTTCCCGCCTACTCTTACGTTATAAATAAGGTGAATAAGTGTTATAATATCCATATATTGGAGAATGATGCATGTATAATTTAAGAAAGTTAAGTTGATCTAAGTTAATTCACTTAGAAAGTGAGATGGAGAAAACTCGAGGAAAGAAAAAATAGCAACCTCACAAGAATGTAACACGAATGCACAGATTCCAGTATCCATGCAATGGAAAAAATGTGATATCTAAAACATCACGATGTTTATCAAATGAGAAATTCAAGCGCTAACACTAAACATCCGCTTATATGGGCTATTACATTCGGAATTGGCCTATAATTAGAACTCTTTCTGTTTGTGTCAAAATAACAAAATATGAATGCATTGTGTTGCCTCCAGCATCTTGAAGACATTGCCAAGAAATAATTGTCTGATAAATGTCATTTATCTCTAAGTTCAAGTTTGAGGGAAGGAAGGTTGCAATGAAACCTGAGCAGGTGATCTGTTTGTGACGCATGCAGACCATTTTAAGTTAATACTAAAGGTTAGCCAAGATACAAAAATGTCAGGCATTTAAACAACAGTCATGGAAATAAACTTGGTATGTAAAGCTATTTCCACCAAAAAATAAATGTGTAAAGATATCACATACTCCAACAATGTCCAAAAAGTGACCTGCAATGTCTTTTCTGCACTCTTAAAAGTAACCCTGGGGTTTCACAGCGATTCCATCGATGAACCATATGAAGAACAGATTTAATTTTCCAAAGAACCTTTTGTGCAATAGTAAAGTTCCATGGATGTTAAAGGTTCTTCATGGAACCTTAGATACCAATAAAGAACCTATGTTGTGAAGAGCGTTTGCCTTTAACAAATGTTTAACAACATGCCCGGCCAGCCTCAGAAGACTCCAGACTTTGTACAGCCATGATCTCATGGTAAAATAATTCAAATTGTAATTCATGTGGTAAATGATTGTCATTATGTTAATATTTAGCTGACCATGCAGGCATGGATATTTTCAAAGGTTTTTCAAGCACTCACATGGACATCAAGATGAATAATCATCTCTACATATATCTATATCTCTATATATACATTTAGTTTTTTGAGTGATCTATACTGATTGGCTGTATCTAGCAGTTAATCCTTTTTAAATGGCTAAAATACATTTAATGACACTACATGTGTATTATATATTTACTAGTGATGCACCATATCGGCCACCATATCGGTATCGGCCGATATTTGTTCATTTTTATGTTATCGTTATCGGCCCGATAATAAAATTTGGCTGATATATTAAAGCTGATAAATAATGAATTATTTCCTTCAACACTTGACACTTAAGATGCACACTGTTCAAAATGACTTATCTTAATTCGTTGAAATATGTTTGGAATCAAAAAGGAAAATTAAGTGCAAAATGCGCCGTCATATCGGCTACATGAAATTATAATGAGAACGTTATAATTGTGTGATTGGGAATGGATTTTAATTGTAAGACTTATGTTTTTGCAATCAGGCTCTCAAAAATTATATTTCTATTTATTGGCCGATATATCGGTTATAGGCTTTCAAATATAAAGAATTATCGGTATCGGCCAAAATGTTCACATCGGTGCATCACTAATATTTACTATTATGCATTTTACCATAATTATATAATATAAAAAGATGTCAAGCTAATTTATTAATGTTTTTTTTAAATGTTTCTAACTGCTTGTTTCAGACATATTTTTAGTGTATTTTGCCTTGTTCTATATTTGCATGTTTTAAAACATAAGTCTTACTATATATATATTTCGAAAATGTATTCTTACATCACCGTTTTATAATATGTTATCATTGTTCTCAGAGAACAGCATTCAAATGATTTCCTCGGTGCTATTTTATAGCTG
Source organism: Hybognathus amarus (assembly GCA_030378365.1). Classification (NCBI taxonomy): domain Eukaryota; kingdom Metazoa; phylum Chordata; class Actinopteri; order Cypriniformes; family Leuciscidae; genus Hybognathus; species Hybognathus amarus. Next base: position 332,374 of record JAQIUQ010004479.1, read on the forward strand.
ATAGACACCTAAATTTAGATGTTGCTATTTTTAGACTTTTTTAAACATAAGCCTTACTATATACATTTTTTCTCAAAATGTATTCTTACATCACCTTTTTTAAAATATGTTATTATCACTGTTCTCAGACACAGCACAGCATTCAAATGATTTCCTGGGTGCTATTTATAGCTGATAGACACCTAAACTTAGAAGTTGCTATTTTTAGACTTCTGCATAAACAAAGTACATATCAAGCTGGAAAAATAGGAAAAACAAACCAAGTGAAATCTATCTTAAGCCCAGATCCAAAAATATAAACATTTAAATTTGATTATTTTCCAAAATTTCAAAATAATAAAAGGTTAGATCTCAAATTAGCCAGTGCTATTTTCTACATACAATGAGTTATTCATTCCTTTCTGCAGATTTGACCTCAACTGGTGACGCTGTAGAGAAAAATACTTGAAGCTATCATGTCTGCTTCATCAGCAATATCACTTCTGTCGCATTCTGTTCTTAGCTTCTAGAATGCAGTAATTCTAGAAATTAGTACGACAACAGATTTCCTTACAAAGCAAATGAACCACATAAATCAAGGTAAATGTCTCAATGTAAGACTGGAAGCACTTTAAAATCAGTGTAATGTGAGTCGATCAAAAAGAATAAAAAGGACTCAAACCACATGCAACCATTGAAATCTTGAGCCTTATTGTGAAGTTTTGGTTAATCCAGGTTAAACTACACATTAGGTTTGCTCCTTAAAGAGACAGTTCACCCAAAAGTAAAAATTCTTTCATTATTTAATCACTTATCCATAAGTTGATTTTTGATTTGAGTCGACACATTTGATCATTAACGTCAGTGCTGAGTGCTGACACTTTCGACGGAAGTTTGTAGTCATAAAGATAAAATATGAAACAAAAAGATATTTAAGAAGGTGTGTGACCAACTGTAAATGCTTACGATTATTTTAGTTTGATAAATCCAAAGGGTCAAGGCCTCTAAGATGAGTCATAATAGCTCTTACTTTTTCATGTCTTTGATAGCCTACAAAAATGTGTCTAAAGGATATCATCGATGCATTCATGAAATAGTTATTTTATAATAAAAAATACTGCTCTTAATACATTTCTGCAGTGTTTGGGACCGATACTTTTAAAAGTAATGCATTACAATAATGCGTTACTCCCTAAAAAAAGTAACTAATTGCGTTAGTTACTTTTTATAGAAAGCAGTAAGTTTTGGTCTGGTTTCACCTTTCACACTGCAATAATGCGAACTTTACTTGACATTCTTCCTGTCGTCATCATCTATGTGGGCTGCATCTTGGTTTAGTAATTGGACGTGCGTCTCGACGTCAGCGTGTTGTCAATTCGGCGGGCCAACAACATGAACGGACAGACGCATATCGTTGCAACTAACGTTATATTGTTTTTTTTTTATGGCATAATTATCAAAAATTTCGCCAAATGAACGTCCTCGTCGCGCGAATATTTTATTGTCGCCGGCAGGAAAGGAGGAGAAGATTGCAAGTTGACTTCTGAATGTCATCAGACCATACTTCAGTTAAAAACGTCTCCTCATCTCCCCATGTGCTACACGGTTCTTTTTTCCTGCCACCTTCAGTTTTTTCGGCTTTTTGGAAACCACCAGAACTTCCTGTAAAAGGTCTGATAGTCCGAACCATACATAAATGCTTTCACACACTAGAAACGAACCAAACCTTTTTTCAGTTTGAAGTATCAGAACGTAATACGCAATCCGTTCCCAACGGACGTCGTCCTACACAGTGAAAAGCGTCGGACGCGGATAGAATAAAAATGGCGGAGGGATTAGAAAGGTTGATTCTGTCAGTTCTGTATGTTCTCTCTGATGAGGGTTATTATAGACTAGAGATATTAATATGAAGGCTGCTGCGTGAGGAAAGTTGCTGAGGACATGTCAGGTCGACTAAAAATGTAATATGGTGGTCAATAGTTCAATATCTGCCTACAATTTAATTTTATAACTGCCCTATAACGTAAGAAAGACATGAATAAAAAAAAATGACATGACAACTTATCGTTACAAAATCGAATAATAATTCAGGTTTGTTTAATATCAGTACTGGAATTGTCGGATAGGAGCTTTTTGCAAGAGTTCAATTTTTTGGAACGCATCCGGATGACCAACGGACACGACTTTTCTTCGCACCGCACTCGGCCGGACCCGTTTCGGACCCATTCGCAAGCGCTCTGCAAATCTCCATAGGAAATGAATGACTTCCGGTAGTTCGCAGCCGAATCGGAGCTGATTTCAATTGCCAGTGTGAAGGCGGCGTAAAAGTAACGTTATCGTCGGACCAAATTTCATCTGTTTGGTCCAGACCATGGTTCCGGGGGAGGTTTCACACTTCCAGTTTTGATTCAGACCAAACAAGGTAGTGAAAGGGCCGGTGTGGTGAAGAAATGGACACAGTGACCCCGTTGATTTGAACGGAGAGAGTTGAAGCTCAACATGGGCACTCACTTCCTCATAGCCAAGCGTTGGCGCAGCCTCAGAATCTGAGCTTGACGATGTAGATGTCACGTAAGCAAACTGACTGACTTATAGTAGCTGCGCCAAGAGAAATTTTAATCATGCACAGAGACGGCGAACGCGACCCGGAGCAACTTTTGGTAAGTATTCTGATTAGTTATTTTTATTGCTTCTATTTATGCCATGGGCTGACTTTAGACAGTAAAAGATTGCCTGCGAGGCTGTGCGAGCTTCTCTTCCTGTCTATACGGTAATTCTCTACTGTGCGACGGACAGTCGAGTGGTTATGACGCAATTTTTAGCCTATTTTTACAAAAACGGCTTCTACGTGGCCATAACGTAACATACAAAGTAATGGAGCCTTTTATACATTGTCGTGTTTCTTTAGAAATAAATAATGGATAAATGGAGTCTTTGGACGCCTCAGATGTAAAGTTATTCGCTGTCAAAGTTACGCCAAAATGAATGGGAGTCAATGGGATGCTAACAGCAGGTGATAGTACGCTACAATGGCGGCCCCCGGAGGCAGCTTCAACTTCCGGCTGATGGATTACCTCCTTGGTCTCACCTTAGGACCCCATAGTATTCCAGTAGTATGCCTAAGCAGTTTGTTGCCATCAATTTATATGTTTATTTGTTAAGCGCTTTTCAAGTAATAGGTTTATTTTGTTTAGCGCTTTTCATAGTAGGTTGCGTCAACAGCAGAGGGAAAAAGTCAGCGAAATGTAGATATTACTGTTATTGTGTCATGAAATGTAATTTTTTAGAGTTTTTAAGTCGAGAATGTAGTTGTTTAAAGCTCAAATCTGTGGTTTATTTACTATCTTAAGTACTACGTATCTTTTATCTACTATGTAAGCTGACTAAAAAACACTAAGAACAAGAATCTACAGCTCTACAATCTACAGCTTTGGTTATATACTAGTATATGAAACATATAAGTTAAACTACAGTTAATGACTCGATTATAACGTACTTCAAACGTCTCTTATAACAATGTGATTTTCTCTAATTTGTAACCAGGCTTACCCATAGGGGGGATTACCCATAAAACTAGCTTTGAACCAATCGGACCCATCTCTTCGGGGGGACCCATCTCTTCACCACATCGGCCAATTTTCTATTCCCTTCCCATGCTAACTTCCCTCCATCTTCGTTCACTCGGATGCACGTTCATTGCTTACGATTGCCAGAGTCCCCACTTCTTGGCAGAACCCTTGCAATGTGCTTAAATGGAACACCCAGTCTAAGTATTAAATGTGGTTAAATGTCAATATAATGCCAATACATTGTGTTGGGTGGGGGTAAATTAAGCACATCATGGTTCATTGTGGTCTATGGACCTGCCTGAAGTGTACATGTTGAGTCAGACTCAAATACTGTAACATAACAATAGAGGGGCTTAACGAAGTTGAATGCACTTCAAAATGTAGGCGGGTTAAACGCAGCCTTAAAACTTCAGCAATACAACAAAACAAAATGTATCTAAAGTAAGTTTTGCTAATTGGTTTGGTTGAATCTGGATTATCGAATGTCAGCAGCAAAGACATTGGTTAATAAAGTGAGATTAAATAGTATTTGTTTTATTTATTGCAGGTTGGCATATATATTAATTATTTGCAGTTTACTATTTTTATTAATTTGGAGCAATACTGAATCTGTTTATGTTAAAATTAAATGAGGAAATGCCTGCTCACATTTACTAAAATAATCATATGTTTACACGCCTCTGCGCTTACGTCTGAATTCTTATGGGGTCATGAGAGCTGTTCAGTCAACTTGTATTGCTCATTTGAAAAAGTAAACTATTTTTGTTGTGCTGGAATGTGTTACTATTTGTGGAAAGTAATCTAATTATGTATATGAACTTCCGTTAGTTGTAATGTTTTACCCCTACACTGCATTTTTGTCTGATGTTGCAATCTGAACAATCTAACTATTATTAATATAAATGCACATACATTTACTTACATTTGAATAGTCAGCATCTGAAATGTAAATCATAACATTTTTATGATTCCTAATAATCTATTAATATTGGTTGGTTAATCTATTAATGATCATAGGTATCCATTCAGGATGCTCCAATTGATTGGCCAGAGAATCGGTATCGGCTGATCATAACAATTTTTGACTCGATTCGGTACTCACTAACTTGGCCGATCTTACAAACCGATCGCGATTTGATGACGTCAACGCGTGAGGACGTACGTAATACTTATATTGGAGAATGTTTAATTAAACCTTATTTGTTACATCAGACTTCTCCATGTTGGAGTTTAAATGTTTCTATTTATTTTATTCTCTTTAACATTGAACAATGTTTAATTAAACCTAATGAGTTGTATCAAACCACTTCAATTTGTTCTTTTAGGAGTTTAAATGTTGTTTGATTTTTTATTTATTTATTTTGTCCTGCTCAGACTTGTATTGGACGATGTTTAAGTTACATCAGACTTCTCCATTTTAGGAGACTAAATGTTTATTTTGTCCTCCACAGTATTGGACAATGTTTAAATAAACCTTATGAGCTGCATTAAACTGTTCCATTTTGTTTATTTGTCTTATATTAAGTCAATTAAGCATCGGAATCGGTATCGTTATTCGGCCGATCACCATGACAAGAAATCGGTACTCGGTATCGGCTGCAAAAATCCTGATCGGAGCATCCCTAGTATCCATCACAGTTACAAAATATCCCTCGTAGTTCTGTTCTGAATTTGAACAAAATGTTTATTTGTTTTTTTGTTTGTTTGTTCTTTCATCTGGGCATTTTTACAGGAAAAAGTCAGATTTTAAAGAAATGAACATATTAGTAAATTAGCCTTTAAATTAGTCAAAAGTGTATTTTCAAGCATAATATAATGCATGAATTTCATAGACTTAATATCAGACCATCATTCAGAGGAATGTGGTTTTGAAAGCAGGAAGTAGAAAACTGTTCAATTGCCTCACACCTGCTCAGTGGCGTACAGCATATCCACAGGAATGTAAGGGGAGTAAACTTAAATTCCAGAGGCGGGGGAAATCCAAATCAGTGGCTTAAAAAGAGTTGTCTCTCTGAAGCTCTTCAGATCTTTCTCTATGTGGATTAACAACACTTAGGCTATTCTTTGTTAGATGCTGGATCACTTCCAAAGTTCAAAGATGGTAATCAAAATATGGATTTTGGTCTTCGTTACGCTCTCATTTTTCAGGTGGAGACAGAGGCAGGTGAGTGAAAGTGCTTTAAAGTAATAATATGCAATAGATCTTTTACATGAAATGCGCTCTATTGCATGCACTCTATTGAATGCATTAATGATCCGCCTTGTTATATGACTCGTGTTGTAGAAATGTTGAAAACAACTGCTTTAAAATATATAAATATATTAAATATAACCATTGATTGCATGGACTAGTATCGCTTCAAAATTAAAGATTATGTTTCATGATAAAAAAAAATGGATCTCATTATCTGTTCAGTTATGAGCTTATCCTATTACTGAATTTAAATAGAAACCCTTTTGTTAGCTGTCTTTTAAACTAACGCATGTCTGTAATGTCTACGCTACAATACACTCTAAAAAATGCTGGGTTGTTTCAACCCAATTTAATTCAAACATGTAAATTACACATTTGTAAAACAACCCAGCATTTTTTAGAGTGTACCCTTTATTTTTATTGTCATTTTGGATATTAGTGGAAAGTTTGACACAGCCTGTAGATGTGTAATGACCTGTACAACTCTTTACCTCCTGTTTCTCAGGTAGTTGCTGCCTCAGTTACACCAAAGTACCCAGACGCTGTGCACTTCTGAAAGGCTATGATATCCAAGCTATAACTGGCGGCTGTGATCTTGCAGCTATTATGTAAGTATTTTAATTTTATTGTGCACACATGTTTGATGCACTCTATGTACGTTAGAAATTGTATAATAAATGAGTATAATTTTACAAAAAAAGTGCACAAAGGCAAAATGTGTTATTGTTTTGATTATTTCACCAATTGTAACAAATAGTAATAATCCAGAATAGCCTACACTCTTAGAAGAAAAGGTTCTATATGCGCTACATATTTGGAACCCCTAAAAAGGTTTTATACAGAACCCGTTTTAAGGGTTCAATAATAAGGGTGATATTTGGAACCTTTTGGGTTCATTCATTATCATTTGTTTTGTCGCTTTCCGGATTAAACATTTCATATAATTGAAATAAAGACTCTAAAATATATTTATGAATGCATGTGAATGATAAGTACAAAATTCAAGATATGGGGGTTAGAAAAGTATATATTTATATCATTTTATGTAGTTAATCAGTCAATATCACACTGAAGAGTGCCATTTCAGTTTTTCTCCTCCAAAAATTTAGCATGATTAAAATGTGATATTAAGTTACTACAACAGTTTAATAAACAATAATTTAATTACAACTACAAAATGTTGCAGAATAATGTAATATATGAATGAATAATATCCTATAAAGAACCTTTGTGCCAAAAGGGTTCTCTCTTGTCATTATAGAACCTTTTTTTAAACCTTTTTACTATAAAAGGTTCTTTGGAGTTGAGTAAAGAACCCTATCCTTCATATATAGAACCTCAATGAACCCTCTTTTTAAGAGTGTACGTGTGTGTATTGTTATGTGTCAATACATGAAAAAAAAAAAAAGAAAACTTGTATGTGCATTCAAGTCAAGTCAAATATATTTATATAGCGCTTTTCACAATAACACGATTGCATCAAATGCTTCACAGTATCAAAGCAGTTATGCTACAATCTGTCCAGTATCATTCCCAATCTTTGCTATATTGCCGTTGAATTACTCATTAGAGCTTTTTCTTTAATTATTATTCTGATATTCAAAACACTTTTTTTTGTATAGCCTATTTTGGGTTGTATTTGTAATGCATATCACATGAGCAAACTGTAATTCTTTTATTTTTATGGACATAATGTATAGTATTGTCTCTGGTTATTAAGTTCATGGCATGTTATATCATTGCAGCTTCCACACTGAAAAGGAAGAAAAATTTGCGCTGACCCAGCACAGAATTGGACACAAAGCAGAGTCGAGTGCCTAAAGTATGAGAAAGAGACTTGTCAATCATTAACATGAAAGAATACAGTATTATATAGTGTGCTTAAAAAATATATTGATGGATAAAAAATTTCTGTCCCCAATAGGTTGAAAGCAGCAAGAGTGAAGAAGGCGAGCAGTATACATGCACTATAAGAACACTTTACTTTTAAAGTTACAGTTCTTCTGTTTATATGTGTGTGTGTGTGTGTGTGTGTGTGCTAAGCAATAAGGTACAAGAGGCTGTGCTGTATCGTGAATAAGTATCACTTATTCACAATACAGCACTTGCCTTGATACCTTATTGCTTTTATAAAACGGTTACCACACAATAAAAATATTAAAGTAAACAAAATATGTATTAGTGCAACTATCATAAGGTAAAATCATATCATGTCATATAAGGCCTTCCTTCCGCTAGAAAAAATAGTCCCTGAACGTGAACAGTAACAATGTTCCAATGTGTGACTATTGACCAATCAGAATCAAGGATTGGAACTAACCGTTTTATAAACATAAACACACACACACACACATATATATATATATATATATATATATATATATCTTTATTGGCATTACTTAATTGTACTTTCTGAGTATTTATAGTATACAAGCTACTATATAGCTTACTTGTATTTTATTTGTATGTATTTTAGACCTTTTTGTGTTTTGTGTCTTTTTGTGACCTCTTCAAAATCATTTTGTTTTTATACAAAATTAAAATATTTGAATAGTTTTGATAACTACCTAATTTAGTTCACTGTGTTTTTTTTAAGTAATTCAAATACTATTTAAATGTTTCTTATAAAGAAATAATATATTAAAAGGAATTTTATATTTGATAAGATTCTACCATTCACAAATGGTCTCTTGAACCTGTATTTTGGAATTTTGTCTTTGGTGACTCAATGCTGCCCTCTTCTGATCAAGTCTTGCCAGTATGGCAAATAGGGCATCATACAATAATGAAATAAATATTTGATGCATTTTTATATATAAATTGTTTTTGTTTTCTGTTACATTTCACTTATATTTTCACTTGATATATTTTTTTACTGTATTTCTAAATAAAGGTTCTTAATTCCACTCTGAATTTTTGTAATGACTTATACAATTATTACACAATGGATTTTAGTTTAAAAAACCTAAAGTTTAGTTTTTTAGTTTTATTAAATTTTTTATTGAGAAATGGTTACTAACTGATCAATTCAATACATTTTATGTAGGATTGCACGAATTAAATTGTTTTGGTTCACAGAAATTGTTTTTTTTTAAAGGGACACTCCACCCATTTGCATTAGGCTTTCCATTGTTAGAAACCCAGTTATACTATTGAATGGTCGTGCAACACTATCATTTTCCCCTGAGATGAGAGAAATCTGCTATTTACTAACAGACCAATCACAATCAGTGCCAGTGTGTTTGATTTCACTGGCAGAAACTTTTTGAAAATATGGACGAAGGTACTAAATACACAGATTGGTGAATCTGAATGTAGTGTTAACATGAACGCTAAAAAAGTGATCGGTTGATGTGCATTTTAACATTGCTAAGAAAATCCCCGCTTCTCTGTGAGAAGATCACGAGACCAGTAACTTACGTCTCACAAGTGTCGCGTCATCGGTAGGTAATCAGCGCCACCGGTTAGGAGTTGGGTATCGAGAATCGAGTATCCGATTGGAACCGGGACTACTTTTCGTTTTCTCGAATCGTCAAAAGTTAAAATTTCGATTCCTAGCTTCCAGATTCACAGTCGGTCGACCAAAGAAGAAAGCCGCTGGAACAACACCAACAAAGAAGCGTTTACCGGAAAAGTGTTGGCATAACAGCGCTGAGTTGAACATGAGTAGCTTACGTTGGCGATCCAAAAGTGTGGCTTCAATTCTTTAAAAATAATGAAATATCTGCAAAATGCAACATTTTGTGACAAAAGGAGTATTTGTGACAGAAGGAGTATTTCCTTAGAGAAAGACGTTCTGGTTAGCAAGGTTAGCTAAACTTTTTTGACCCTGTCTCTTAAAAGAATCTAGGAATCGAGAATTGTTAGGAACCGAATTCGAAACAAGGAGTAGAAATCAGAATCAGAATCGTTCAAATTCAAATGATACCCAACCCTAGCCACCGGCCTTGCCCGTTCTCCACACCGGCCCTCACTCGTCCTGCTCGCCACAGTAAACATGATGAATGGCGACTGAAACGCAAAAGCCCGAATCCCGGACATTTTGGGCGATCTTGAAACACATTTTCGGGCAGACTCATCACGCAAACTCACTAGTAGCCTGAGACTTGGACGGTCACCGGTAGGTGTGGACTCCTAGGGCAGCGAAACAAGTGCATTCTGGGAGTTGTTGTCTTTCATCCACATAAGCCAAAAATACATTTTCTGGCTTTTCTCAGTGTAGATAGCTCCAAAAATAGTTTCAAAATTCTTCTACATAAATGACCTATTTTAAATACACAGTCACATTAATTTCCACAGGTGGAGTGAGCCTTTAAGGCATGTTTTGGTTTGCCAGGAAAGTTGGTAATTCAGCCGGGATATTTACACGGGTAGTGGGGAAAAAACATTAACATTCTGGATTCGGATGGCAATTAAAACAGACTAACCCCTGTAAATGTTGAAAATACCTTACGACCCTATTAACTATTACCGTACAAATAGGGCTATTATATGTCAACCTTTCTAGCTCATTGTGACAGGTAACCTATGGCACTTCCATATGGAATGCCAAAAGCTGACTTCATTAAAAATAAATAAATATACAAAGAAATGTAAAAGTAAAAATACATAAATAAATATACAAAGAAATGTAAAAAAGTACAAATAAATGAGTATTTATACTTTTATTTCCTTATTTATGTATAATTAATATTTATACATTTATTCATTCATTTATTTCCACATTCATTTATGTTTTTTAATTTTTATGTCTACATTTATTTATTTCTACATTTAATTATTTCTACATTTCTTTCTCCGTATGCTAATGAGGGGGCGTGTTTTAACTCAGACATCAGCAATTGAGCTTAGAGTGGCAGTGCTGAAGCTTTGAGGCAATGTATTTATTTATGTTTAAGTCAGCTTTGGCATTCCATACAGGTACTTCCATACAAAAAATGAAAAACATGTTTTTCCATGCAAAAAAAAAAAACTTTTTTGGAAGAAGGATTGATAGTATACTGACTACAAAAGTTGTATAGTGTACCATTTGTATTTGAAGTTGAGGAATCAATCAAACAGTCTTTGAAAAGGTTTAAATGTCAATGGAGTGAAAACACGGAAATGGATACCTAAAACCTTCGACTGGTTGGCTCTCCATGAAATAACACAATGTGTAATACAAACCGCCAAGCATGTCATCAAGTTAAAATGAGGGTATGCAGTCCTGTAAAAGACTGGAATATCTATACTGTATGTGAAAGGATTTTGGAGCATAAAAATATTTTTGTCTAAAAATTCTTTACCTGCACATTTGGCAAAAGTTAAGAATAGTTGTTTAAAAGTGCCTTTGTTCATGTACGTTTGGATGGCTTGCTCAAGACCAGCCCGAACCGGTTTATACTGTAGATGGTGTTGAATTGCTGAAACACGATCTTCTCTTATTTCAGATGCAACATGCTGCTTTACACTAAAGTTACTGTTGTTCACTTCTCTCACAATCAGTTGTGTATAGGATTACAAATGTATCTAAATGTTTAATTTAGATTTCCAATACAATAGTATTTTATATTAAGTTTATAAATGATAAGACCAGGAAATCTCTGCAAATGGTATGGGTTCCCAGTGGGATAATCCTGACTGTCTTGTCTCAGGCCCCGTCCATACTACTGCGTTTTCGTTTAAAAACGAGAGAATTAAAAACGAATACGATCTCTCGTCCACACCAGCGTTTTATTTGCGTATTAGAATTGATCTCTGTCCACATTAAAATGACTGAAAACACGGATGCACGTGACCATTCACCAACACTGGGCATGCGCGCGACGCTGTAAACAGGAAATTAATTAACTATCCCTTAATTAGCTACCTCTGCAAAGATTAGAAATATAAAAGACCAGAGATTTCTTTTCATTGACCAACGAAGAGGTTGTTTTTATGTTGTTGTTTTTTTTCAAGGGACGGGTCATGTGATGGGTGGCTGGCGGATCAGGGAAGGAACACGTCACGACTGATGACACCCAAATCATAGAGCCGAGTGTGAGCCTCTGTGTTTCTAAAGTCCTCCGGTTTGTTCTGTTTTCACTTAGGCCCTGTTTACACGAGAACGCTCACAGGTGAAAACGTGAAAATATATTTATCGGATGTGCCTTTTTCTGTATACACGGCGATGGCGTTTTGTGGCTTAAAAACGCAAAAAAGTCAAATCCACCCTCCCAGAGTGAAAATCTTAAAAACACTCCACCGTCGCGTTCCTGTGTAAACGGTAGAAGCGCAAAAGTCTGCTTGACAGTGAAGGTTGTACGCGCCTGCGTACAACCTTCACTGTGCAAAACAGACACATCCAGAACACACACACAAACACACTTTCATACACAAAACACACCAAAAAATTCTGATTATACATGTGTTTTGCATTTTTAAAAGGCTCAGTTTGTCCACCAGATGGCATCCATCTCATTTCAAAAATTGCTTTTATGAGGCCTAGGCTTGACTCTAAAATGAAATACAGCTTAAAAAAATTATGTTCAATGGGGGGAAATTTGTCATAATTATTGCATTAATAGTAATTATAATTTTTTTTTTTGAAATTTTCTCAAAACACCAAAAAGGAAAAGAAAAAATATTATAAAAACAAGTAAAAAAAAAAAATTTGGGTCCATTTAGACCCGAACACCCCAAGTGTGACTGAGCCCTTTAAAAATGCAAAACACATGTATAATCTGGTGTATAAACATGTATAAATTTTTTTGGTGTGTATCTGTGTATAAAAAGTGTGTTTGTGTGTGTCCCCAGAGGGTTAATTGGCTTTATGCACAGCTAGGGTTGCAAAGTTTCCAGAAACTTTCCAGGATTTTGGAAACTTTCCAGGATTTTTCGGAATCTTTCCAGGATTTTTGGGAAGTTTCTGGAAATTCACCGGAAATATTCAGCCCCTCTGCGACCCTATGCACAGCTGCCCTACTTCCTGAACTTAAATGAGAACTCGGCGAACAATGAACCTTTGGTATAATTACACATCGGTACCTAGTCAATCGTTCTCTGAGATTTGTTTTCATGATAATCGAATGTAAAGAAGTTTTATCTCTACAAACTGTTTATGCGTATAATGCTAGCACTGGGGCATTGACTAAGTAAACAAAATCGCTAGTTTATACCACTAACAAGGCTCAAAATAGGCCCACACTAACACAGTAACATAATGAGTGTCCATACATGCAAAACGAAGCATTGAGAACTTTGTAAGTGTACAGAACCGTTAATAAGAAGATACTTTATAAAGACAATTTGCTTCGTGTATACACAGCAGGCGCCATCTTAGAATATAGTCTCGATAAGTCGACTCCGAATGCCGTTCATACAGTTCAGAAGTTCGCTGAACTTCATACAGTTCAGAAGTTCGCTGAACTTCATACAGTTCAGATCACTCAGCACGACGTTCGGGGATTCGACTTATCGAGACTATATTCTAAGATGGCGCCTGCTGTGTATACACAAAGTGAATTGTCTTTATAATGTATCTTCTTATTAAACGGTCTGTACACTTACAAAGTTCTCAATGCTTCGTTTTGCATGTATGGACACTCATTATGTTACTACGTTAGTGTGGGGCTATTTTGAGCCTTGTTAGTGGTATAAACTAGCGATTTCTTTTTACTTAGTCAATGCCCCCAGTGCTAGCATTATACGCTAAACAGTTTTTAGAGATAAAACTCTTTACATTCGATTATCATGAAAACAAAATCTCAGAGAACGATTGACCAGGTACCAATGTTTTATTAGACCAAAGGTTCATTGTTCGCGGAGTTCTCCTTTAAGCCAGCTCCTTGTTTCCTGTCTGCCATTATTGGCCAAGCTTGATTCATTCAGGTGTGTCTGATTATTGTTGCCATGACTACTGAGGTCAGGCACACCTGAACTAATCAATTTGTCCAATAATGGCAAACAGGAAACAAGGAGCTGGCATAAGTTCAGCAAGTAGTGCAGCTGTGCATAAAGCCAACACAGCACAACCTACTTCAAACAGATAGCCTATGTGTGATAAGCTTTGCTTGTTTTTTTGGGGGGTTTTTTTGTATTAAAGGTGCAATCTGACTTTTGGCTGACTTATACACAAAACCGGTGTAAAAAGAAGGAAGTGATGAATAAAAATCCCCTTGTTCTTCTTTTACTCATTTTAGTAGTCATGCAAACACCCACAATGATTTCCAGTTGGTATGCATGGTCATGTCTGTGTATTATCAAAATATTTTCTTTATGCAGTAAGAACTTTAGATTTCTTCAGAATTATCTTACAAACTGTTAAAAATCCCATTGTTGAGAATTGATGACTTCACCATTAGTTTAGATTCACTTGTGTTGAATCCTAAATAAAGAGCAAAGATGTTTTGTCTTAAAGCGGTAGTTGAACCAAAAATCTAAATTTTGTAATTTAGTCATCCTCATGTTCCAAACCTATGTATTTAGTTTATATAGTTTAATATTGCATTTCAAGAGCGCTTAGGGCTGCTAGAGGAGCAAGAAAGTGAAACTTTGCACATCCAAATACTTTTCCCAAATAATAGAATTGTGACCGAATTCTAACCCCATAGTAAAACACTAAAATTAGGAAGGAAGGTGAAAACATTTAGTGGAAGTAGGCAGTGAAAGAGAAGTTCCTCATCTTGGTAAAAAGAGCAGAGTGGGGAAATATTTAGGTTACATTTGCTTAAATATGTATTTAGGGTAATAATGAGGAATACATTTAAAAAGTGACTTCTTTTATTTTATTATGAAACAGCATTTTGCCCTGTCCATGTATATTGTAGTCTACATCTTTTATTGGCTGTCAACAGCCTGGTCGTGGTATGAGGAACCTATGGCATATGGGAGGAACTAGGAAGTGACGTAGATCTGCGCGAGTGCGCGTGTACGTGTTTCACTCATGGTTACGTCCTCGCTGCTGTCGACCGAACGCGTGAGAACATTCAGGACATTACTTTAGCAAGTAAGTACTGACATTTAAACAACACACATAAGAAGAAACTTTCATTTACAGCACCGGTTTTCTCACGTAAAAGCAAGAATTTTGTTCTAAAATATGCCGCTACGCTCCAGCTTTGAATGAATTAGGAGGAGGGCCTGCACGACAGCTCGCTGTCATTGAACATGCAATGCTTTGGGCGGAAATACAGACATGTAATACATTGAAATGTAAATGGGTATAATATACAACAATAAAAAGGTCCCACTTGGCATAGCATCTGAATTTAATATCAATTTGTGCTTAAGTTTGTTTTCTAATTATTATTTCTTTTAGAACATCAAGTAAGGATGAACATTTTCGCGCCACGAGCACGTAGGAACTAGGCAGGAAGTGTTCGTCTTTGACCTTCAAGTGTTCTATAAAGAGTTATGCATATTTGCCTTTTGTTTTATGAAATTAATGACTACTTTACAGACAGTGAAAATAATTAACTTCTATTGATATTCGTTCTTGCTGCACGTGCTGTAATAAGGAACTTTCTTGTATTCTGGAAATGAGATAATAACTTTAAAACATTTATTTTCTATATTTTCTAACTTTGTTTGTGCTCAAAGTTCTGCAAGAAGTGGCTTATGACCCAATTTACTATGGAAATCATTATGAACCAACCTCCATATCAATGTCTGATGCTGGTTGTGACTCTCACATGTCTTAAAGGATAATATCTTCATGCTTCCATGTCTAATTGAGCTTAAATTGCATTTATGCTGGAAGGGATAAAAAACAATAAGGTGTCTTTCCCCCTACTCATTGGGTTTACATGTTGATCACCTTTGCTGGCAGGATAATTTAATTGGATTTAGAATAGAGAGGAGATTGTAATTTCAGTTTTATTTATATTAAACCCGCTTTATACTCTTTATAAGGTTGTTGAAACGTGATGAATGCCGTTTTGTGCTGAACAACCTTGAAATATCATTGCCGATAGTATAAGCATCACCGCGGGAACTAAGACAATGGTTGGATTGGGTTTGGCTTTACATTTAGGCCTCACTGCTGAACACAAAATCTTTACATATACCTAATCCGACCCATCTCCATCCATCCAACTCCACCCTCTGTATTTCATGCACTGAAGGTGTTACTGCTATTTAGGAGTGTCCTGACTGATTCGTTGGCCCTTTAGTATGTTTGCTTTCAGTCTTAACGGCTAGACTCTTCCTTCAGAAACTGCCAGTTATTGCTAAACACCGGTGACAGTTGATGGCTGAATGAGCAGGAAGATATTCTAACCACATGCAACCAACTTATTTCCTGGTTCCTTCCAAAAAGTGTGTAGATTCAATGCAGAACATTGATATAATAAACCTCATAACCACATTATTGTGAAGTATGTCTTGCAACAAGGATTTTTCACTATTAGGCCACAGTTTTTTTACAGACTGTCTCAAAATAAAAAAACATTTGGGTCATACATTTTGGCGCTAATTTTTTCTGTCATTGTTTTGCTGGATAGTTGCTGTTTAATATACAAGTTTAAACCTTAAACCAATGCACGCACACACAAAAATCCTTAATCTAGCTGCAGAAACATGGCATTGTATACTATGCATTTTTTTGTATTTTTGGTTCTTATTTATCTGTTGAAAGTACTTTAGGTAAAGCAAATTACTAAACATGTAAATTAAGTAATTTTGTATTTTTCCATCTCTATTTGCCACTTTTCCTTTAGTTTATGTAAATGGGTTATTGGGCCATGAAATAAACATAGCTATTTCACAATTAGTTCATGTTTGTGGTGCACGTCACATTATCAACATTATATCATGGCCATATTGATTCCTATCACTGCTTTAACTAGCTCTGGAGCCGCTGTAGAGGGCGGCTCTGGGTTTTGGATTCAGTTCAACGAATCAAAAGACTTGTCCTTTTATCAGTGGATAGAAAAATGTTTGGACTTTGAACAAGCAAGGCTGTTATTATGAATTCAGAGACTTTAAAAAGGGCTCTTTGTCTGATCTTGTGAGAAACTTTGTCGCTAGAGATATCTCTCTTCTGTTTCAGATTCCATGGCAGGAATATTTGACCAAGCCAAAATGAAGTTTTTAGAGAATAGTAAGTTCTGTTTTGTACAAACTTGTCTTTAAATATTGACTTATTTCTCTGGAATTTGAAGCTTAATTATTTTCCCTCTGTTAACAGGTAAACAGTCGCTCATACACCCGGTTCAGTCAGTCTCAGAATCCTGATGGAGACAGCAGTCAGGTGGTGAAGATCTCTGTGGAAGGTGAGGAGGAGGAAATGGATGGTACAGAACAAGGACACGTGCAACGTGACGAGTACATGAGATCCAGTGTTTCTCCGCCATTGAACAAATGGAGGATTCTGGTTGGCGTCGGTCTAATACTGATTGTCCTCTGTGTGGGTGAGTGTTTTTGTAGTTCTTTACCATATCCTAATGTCATTAAATATCATTCAGCCATTATTAAAGAATAATACACCAGCGCCCTATGGTCATTTGAACACCTTTATAATGATCATGTTAGTTCTTCTACATTGGGCGATGAATGCCAGCATTTTAATTTGCGCTGTGATTCTGAGTTGTTACATGTAACTTCATCCACTTCTTCTAAAGGACATTAAAGTAAGTGGCCAGTGAACCGTGAAAAGAATAGAGTAAACTTAATTGTTACTTTGTGAATCTGAGATGTATAAAACTCCTATCGAATTACACCAATCAACGCAAGTGTGTATTTTACAAACTTTCTCTAGTATTTGTGTTTATTTAAATGTCTGAAACATTGTGGTTGAAAACAATGAACAGTTGTGATGTTTGACAAGCACAGAGTGCATTTGTCTGTGCTAGAGTAGATTTAAATTTAGCAGTTGATCACATGACCACACTGATGTGATCGTATGCTCCTAGAGTGGTCATATCGGTGAGGTCATATCATGATTTGATTAAGTGTTCACCCATACTTTTTATTCATCCACATTTTGCCAAATCTGACATTCCACATTATAGAGTAAATCCATGATTCCTCGTTACGGAATGGTGATCAGGTGATCTTGTATGATTCTTGGTTTATATACATTGTCCCATGCACTTCATAAATTACTGTTTATTTAAATATAAATAAACATGAGCATATTGATTTAATATGTGATTTAATAATTCATTTATGAAAAGCATTTGGACAATGGTCAGTTCAGTACAGAAATGCTTGACCCAAAATGCTGTGAGTGACCAATCAAAATGAATGGTTTCAGAGAGCAATGTATAGTAATTATTGTATTCCGTTTTTGTGAGTCTCACTCATGCGAGAAACAACTCATTTGTTTTTCTCTCTTTTTCTTGTTCCAGGTATACTCATTGGATACTCTGTCAACCGAAAGTCTGAGTCGCCTTCCTGCCCTTTTGAAAACTCTGAAGTTCAGTTAACTCAAAAGGTTCAAGAAAAATCAAGATGTTAATTATGATCCCCCTGCACCCTCCATGGATTGGAGTGACATTGTTCAACTTCTGAATAATAAACTGTCATCTGAAAACATCGATCAAAAATTAAGGTATCTTTAAATCATGAAAATGATAACACTTAAGTTTAGGATACAATTGTCACTTTTAAATAGCTTATTAGCAAATATTTGACTATATTGGTTGTTTATTAGTATTTCTAAAGCAGGGCTTAACATTAAGCCTTGTCCGGGACAAGTGGATTTTTTGTAGGACAAGTAGAAGAGAAAATTAGTTGTCCGACTGAACAAGTTAAATTATAAACAAAATAAAATGCCATGTTACTTCACGTTATGTGCCACTCGTTACGTCTAATTTACAGATTTAATTTTACCGATTTGAAACGAACACATTTTTCGCGCTGCCTGTGAATGTCCTGAATGTGACTCACAGAAAGACGTGCGCCAGTATAATGCGCATGCACAGACCGCGCGCCAGAAGTTCTCTTTCGCGCTTGAATGAACATCAACAACACACACACACACATTAAGCCAAAATGTCATTTGTCGAGTATCTTCATAACATAAGAGCAGTCTTATGATGGACAAGAGTTGTGACTCGTGAGAGAATGAGGCGCATGAGATCCGCGTCTCTGTCCACAGGCTGCTCTTAAAGGGCCAGCTACCAATAAAGCGTTCTGTCAGTAAAGTTAATGAAAGAACAAACAAATTACTCGCTGCTCTTGACTAAAGAACTTGCGTAGCTTCAATAAGTAGTAGTCTATGTATAATTTATGCCGCGCATACTGTTTGATAACTTTATTCAATTTCTGTATATGTCCTACCTGTTAGACAGTTAATTTTTATCCAGACATCAATGCATTATTGATCATTATAGGTGTTATCAATCATTTAGTTGTTATTGCTAATTTCAGAATTATCACTAGTGCATTTGGTGTAGAACCAAACAAGTTGACTCATGAAACCATTTTGTTTTTTATATCGAATCGCATATCACAACCGCAAAATTAACCTCAATAATCGCAATATGACATTTTCCCCAAATCATGCAGCCCTAGATAAAATTATAAATCTTTACCCAGACAAGTGACTTTTGTGCATGGACAAGTGAAACATAAATTTACTTGTCGGAAGGACAAGTGCCTCAAAAAGTTAATGTCAAGCCCTGTCTAAATTATTCTTATTCTACATCACTAATCCTACCCAATACCTGTATTTAACAATAAAACATCTAATAACTAGGACTGGATATTGATTCAGATGTTCAGATTCGATTAATTGAAATTCTTTTTTTTTTCGCCAGCCCTAACAATAAGCAAGTAATTGGCTTTATGCATAGCTTCACTACTTCCTGAACTTCAGCCAGCTCCTTTGTGTCCTGTTTGCCATTATTGGACAAACTGATTAATTCAGGTGTGCCTTATTATTGTTGTTGTGACTACAGAGGTCAGGCACACCTGGATTAATCAGTTTGTCCAATAATGGCAGAGAGGAAACAAAGGAGCTGGCTGAAGTTCAGGAAGTAGTGCAGCAGTGCATAAAGCCAATTAAGAGTTTGAGGCAAAAGTCATAGTTAATAGTGAGAATTGGATCCTAATCTAAAATGTTACCTTTAATATGATTGATTATTGTACGCATTATCAGTTTAAACATTAACACAATTGTGAATGAGTAAATGTACACATCTACTATTGTTCTTTACTGACTTTCCATTGTTCTTCCATCCAGCGAGAATTCCCAGAATGACCGTAAGGCAGGATCACCTTTAGATAGCATGTTAGGTGACAAAATCCATGATCTTTTTATGGAACTGAAAATGGACCCTGGGTTGATGAGCACTATGTGAAGCTACAGTACCCTATCAGGTCAGTAGGCTCTCCAGAAACACTCAGACCCACATAGCAACACGTTACGAACACCTTAGCTCATAGTTATTCCATCATCCTTTGGTTGTGCTGTTTGTAATCTGGACTGTTTTTAACCCTAAAAGCACCAATCCAAACAAAGTGTGGTTTGGATCAGAGAGTATCGGAAGTCCAAGGAGTTCTTGGCTTACAGTGAAACAGGACGTGAACAGGTGAGCCTTCATCTTCCTCTGCTGAAAACTTCCTCTTACTT
Organism: Hybognathus amarus; assembly: GCA_030378365.1. NCBI lineage: Eukaryota > Metazoa > Chordata > Actinopteri > Cypriniformes > Leuciscidae > Hybognathus > Hybognathus amarus. The sequence goes on from JAQIUQ010004479.1 coordinate 352,652, forward strand.
TGTCATATAGTTGTCCCATGAAAATAATTCCTAATTATTTCTCAAACAATTATATTCACAGGGCCGAGTGGTGTACGCCAACTACGGTGAGCTTTCTGACCTGCAGAATGTGCAGAACGAATTCAAAGTGAATCTAAATGGCTTTGTCGTACTGATGAAAGCTGGAGTTATCAGCATGGCACAAAAGGTGACACCCAAGGAGCAGATCAATACGTTCATTTTCTTTCAGAAATCTTAGTGTTTTGCTAGATAATCATGGTCAAATGTGCCCAACTCCATTAACCGTAACAGTTTTATTAATGGTAACATACTTTTTGCTAGTGCTGATCAAAATTTGATTTGGTTTGTCACCACTTTAGGTTATGAATGCCGCTAAGATGGGTGCAGTAGCAGCTCTGATCTTCCCAGACCAGCTTGACGATGATACTGAGCTCTATGGTCATGTAAGTTATGCAGAAGAAATTCATATGGTTGTGTTGACTGTTTTGCTATTACTACTTCTTTAATTTAAATAAATATTTATTTCAAATAAAAATACTAATTAAATGAATTTATTTTATATTAAAATTTTAATAATATATTGTTATAATGTTTTTTTTTAGATAATGCCAAAGGCAATCTAAATTGCATGTTAAATGTTGACTTTTACAATACATTAAAAATCAGTAACAGTGATGGTTTGAAGTTTTTATTTTATTTGTTTTTGTTGTTTATTCATTCATTCCGTTCATTAATTACAGGTGCACCTCGGATCAGGTGATCCTTACACCCCAGGATTCCCGTCTTTTAATCACACACAGTTTCCTCCAGTCAAGTCCTCTGGTCTTCCAGGAATTCTCGCCCAGACGATTACTATAAAATGGCCCAAAAAATCTTCAGCGTGCGTTATAGTTTTGATTTACCTTGATAATTTTTTTTTTAAAATATTTGTCCAAAACCATACAAATTAATTGGTATTCTTTGATTTCTCACAGAAAAATGGTAGTAAGCGGTTCTAAAGAAAATTACAAGTTGGGACAAGAAAAGGTCAACGTAACTGTAGCTGTCCATAATAACCTTGTTGACACCAAGATCCATAACGTGTTTGGAGTCATCAAGGGATACGTTGACCCTGGTGAGTTTCTACGTTTTGCTTAAATAAGTCTCAGGGATCTGAAGGTCTCAGTCTCATTGTGGTTGTCTAAATCCATCAGATCGTTATGTCGTGATTGGAGCGCAGAGGGACTCCATGAGCTGGGGATATGCCAAGTCCACAGTTGGCACTACTCTTCTGATGGAGCTTGCAAGGGTTTTCACAGAGTTGAAGAAAGGTATGTTCTTCTCTACATGTGTTCAAATGCAGTTTGTCAGTAGATTGTGGCATGCGTTCACTCCTTGTCCTCTTCATCTTAGATGGTTTCAAACCTAAAAGAAGCATTGGTGTTCGCCAGCTGGACTGCAGGGGATTTTGGTGACATCGGGGATTACTGAATGGCTTGAGGTTTGTGCCAAAGTCATCTGTGCTTGGCAATAATTGTAAGCAGTTTGTTGTAAAGCTCAGTTCACGGTTTTGTAACAGTGTTGTTTTCTTCTGTGTTAAACAGGATACTGGGCATCACTGGACAGGAAAGCCTTTGCCTACATCAGTTTGGATGGGGTTGTTAGTGGTGAGTATTACAAACACCTAATTACAAAGGTTTTTTTAATGGATACTATTAAAAGTTTGTCACATTACCTTAATAATATGTTTGTCGGGACCTAGTTTGGTGCAATTACATGTAAAGACAGAATGCTATTTTTTGTCGTATTAATTCTCCATAGTTTACACAGAAGGATCAAACACTTCAGTTTTGGACCCTAAAAATAATAATAACAGTAATATATATTTCCTCTTCTTATGCTTCCTCTTTTTCTTCTTTACTTCTCTACATAATTTTTCTGAATAGCTTTCTTTTTCTGAATAGCTTTCTTTTTCTGAATAGCTTCCTTTTTCTGAATAGCTTGCATTTCTGTAAACCATTATTTCAACACTTCTAAGATAGTTGATTTTGGGGTAAAAACACATATTGGAAGAGATATATGGCAGTTATGTCACCTAATGCATATTAGTGCCGATGCACCGGAGAAATTCTGTGGTGCTCATGTGGCGGACAAGTTCGAAGTTCCACTAATGTAATTTGTAGGTTCTTTCCCTACTCTTCTCCATATCCTTTAAACATGAAATGTTTCTATTTAATCATCAGGTGAGGGCTCCTTTAGAGCTTCTGCCAGTCCTTTGTTGCACACCCTTCTGCAGAAGACCCTGCAAAAAGTCAAAAACGTTTGGTCAAATTCAAGCCTTCTTCAGAGTTACGGTGGTAGTTTGTCACCTCTGTGAGTAAATCTGCTTTGAGTTTTGTTATAATAGATTGAAGCAACAAGCATAATCGTTAGGGATGCACGATATATCGGCCACATTATCGTTCTCGGCCCAACAAGAACATTTAGCCGATATCTAAAAGCCGATAAATAATGTATTATTTCCTTCAGCTGAGGCACTTTAGATGTGCACTGTTCAACATGATGCTTTTAAATTGCTTGAAATATGATTGAAATCACTTTAAAAAAGGAAAATCCAGTTAAAGTGCAAAATGTGCAGCGCAAGTCTGTCATATCGGCTACACAACAATAAAATAAGAACATCATAAATTGTGTTTGTATCTTGACTTTTAATGGGAGACATTTTTTATAATCGTGCTCTAAAAAATTGGATTTACATTTATCAGCCAATACATCGGTTATCGGCTTTCAAATATAAAGAATTATCGGTTATCGGTATCGGCCAAAATTGTCATATCGGTGCATCCCTAATAATCGTGAGTGTTTCTGTGGTGATATGCCATGCACATGCTCCTAAATCAGTTGTCGTTTTATGCTCAGTCTGACAACCATGCAGATGGATGATGCTGCATATCCTGTCCTGGCCTTTTCTGGAATCCCATCTGTGTCATTTAGTTTCGTCTCTAAAGTAAGTGTTGTTTTTAATGATTTATTAGTCTGTCAATGTAACGATAAAAAAATGAATGAATTGATAAATGAATCATTGCGCCTGTTCCTCAAAGACATTTTCACACTATTCAAGCTCACAACCTAGTGCTTTTAAGAGACCGATGGCCCTAAGTGTTCCTCTGTTCATGAAGGTCATCCGAATGCTTGCATACTCATTTTATGATTTCTTTCACCAGGGCGCTGCTGACTACAAGTATTTTGGAACCGATTCTGATAATAAAACCAAACTGGATCTTGCCACAGGTGACAAAGTGGTTAAGATGTCCTTGGTTGCCGCTCAGGTTGCTGGGCAGATGGCCCTCCGTCTCGTTCATGACCACATTCTCAAACTGGACGTTACCGCGTATGGCAACGTGATCACAAAACACGTGAGCACTATCATCAGTCGTGCTAATCTCAAAGCTGACGAGGTAATGCTTTTTGTCATATACATGACGTTTTTGCTATGCTGGTTTACTTTAACCAGTTTTTAACCTGGAAAAAAATTCTTTCAACAGGCCAATAAAATTGAGTCTTTGTCAACCGAGTGGCTGAATGCAGCAAAGAGCTCCTTCAGCCGTGCCGCAGACCTTCTAGCCATTGACATCCGGGGCAGCGACCTGAATGACATCGAGATGTGTCGCATGATCAATAACCGCATAATGAGGGTGAAGTTATTTTCCTGGCTTTTCTAGGCGCATCTTGTATCATTGATTAATACATATTGGCTAAGTTCTCATGTTCTTGTTGTTTCCTTCCTCTTTTAAGGTGGAGCATAATTTTCTGTCACCTTACGTCTCTTTGAGGGAGGTCCCGTTCCGCCACGTTTTCTTTGGTAATGGGTGGCAAACCGCCACAGACCTGGAAAAGTACCTGGATGATGTACATGCAAAAAAAGCAAGCTTTGACATAGACCAGGTCCGAAAAAAGTTTGCTTTACTCGCCTGGACCATCGAGGGCTGTGCCAATGACCTGGCTGGAGATATCTGGTCCTTAGACAACGAGATATAGATATATAACAACCAACCTGACATCGGTTTTGCTTAAATGTGCTTTTCGATACACACAAATAGTCCTGCCACTATGGAAGTAGATTTGATTTGGAACGATAAATTTTGCCCAAAATGTTCGATAGGGCAGCTTTAAGTTAAATTGTGGAAGTTCTTTAAACATTAAGAACTATATTGAGATAATAAATTATATAGATATCTTTCTTATTGTTCTATGATTATAATTATGATAGATATGATTATAGAGTATTATTATTGCAGGACTAAGTATAAATAATACAATATCTGTTCTTCTGCTAACTGATTTTAGGGTGCGTTGCAAGTTCTAGTTAAAGATGTTTTTCCTCATCCGTGACTCGTTATCAAGTTGCATGTGGAGTAAACCTCGTTCTCGGCTGCTACTTGGGGATTTTAGTCCTTTTTGCACTTCGTGTAAAACCCCCAAACTCAGCCTTTGTGACCAACTGAGGACCATGCTATATTTATTTCTTATTTATTTATCAGTGACAGTGTTCACTATAAAAGTGTCTTTTTTTTTTTTTCTTTTTTTTTAATTATCGGAAGCAGTGTCTTCCATAATTGTGACGGTTATACTGTCAGTTCTTAAAAGCAGCATCTGCTAACTGAAATGCATGTTACCAACAGCTGGTATCGAAAATGTCTCTTGTTACAGGTGCTTGAGGAAATAAGCTCAAAAGCACCCGTTTTATTACTCACGGAGCAGTTCCTCTTCTTTAAAAATTTTTTTTTTGAAGAAAAGCCCAAATTGGCAAAACTGAAACCGGAAAATAGTTCTAGTTGGTCTGAAACAAATGATTTGGCTAAGCAGGTTTCCATTTTGACCAAACTCGTGGGCTCAAGCATTTAAGTGACGACAGCATTTGTTGTAACATTTATATTTCTATTGTAAAACCATTATCGGGAGCAGTGTCTTCCATAATGTAGAGTGTTTGAAGGTAGTTTTTGCCTACCGGTGTGTGTATATATCGAGGGCAGTGATCCTCATATTTCACTGTAGGGTGGATCAAATTATCGGGAACAGTGTTTCCCATAGTTTATGCAAATTGTTATTTTTCATTATCGTCACGTTTTTTGTGTGGCTTTTTCTGCTTTGTTACTATTAATAACTTTAGAAAACTTTGGGATTTGTGAGTTAACACCTAGTCGTGACTTTTGTTTATCAGAGTCAGTTTCTTTTCGGTGTCTTATTGGGTTCCTGTTTCAGATTTCACTTTTCTGGTCTGTTTCTGTTGCAAATTGAAAAAGGTGTAATTGGCTTTAGCACTGCTCCACTACTTCCTGAACTTCAGCCAGCTCCTTGTTTCCTGTCTGCCATTATTGGACAAACTGATTAATCCAGGTGTGTCTGACCTCAGTAGTCACAACAACAATAATCAGGCACACCTGAATTAATCGTTTGTCCAATAATGGCAGACAGGAAACAGTTGGCTGAAGTTCAGGAAGTAGTGCAGCTGTGCATAAAGCCAATTGCAATTTATATAGAAACTCAGATTTGTGCTTTTTGGTTGTGTATTTCTGTACTTTATTTCTGTTATTTTTCTAAGATGGGTGTTAGGAAAGAGGATGTGTTCTTACTGCTCAATGATTTAAATATGATGAATGATTGATTAGCTTGCTGCTGATTTTACGCAATGGTTTCATGTTTGAAGGCACTTCTGACATTTGATGGGCACATTTTGCAAGTTATGCATACTATTATGAAACAGTCTTTTCTCCTCTTTGTGGCACTTACCAGAAACAGAAATTGTTTGATCTTTCATAGCATGTGATGTGCATGAATCAAATCTTAATTTAACTTTTATTTAGACAAGTGGGGATGATTTACCAAATTTATGTTTATCAAAATAAATAGCAGGGAAGTTGAAATTGATCGTTTTGAATATGTCCAGATGCTTTGGGGTCACAACCATTTGATTACTGTTAATTGTTAGAACTTACATCTGTCAAATGTCAACCTTAAATTTCTCTGTAATAAACTCTCGCAGTGCTAGTATGTTAACAGCTGTGTAAGATTTGTTGTTGTTTTTTTTACCTCACAAGACGTAAAACATTGAACATGCCTGATGGGGACAAACATTTGTGTTCGTATTTGTTCAACTTTGAGGGCCAACATTATAAAAAGTTAAAATTAAAAAATGTTATCATAGGGTGTAATTGTCAGTGGTTTAGTTTATAAAATGAATAAAATGTAATAAAAAAATAATTAAATGTCTGTCAAAATTGGTGGTCAATGGAAGCAAATATGCTAAGGGAGTGGAAAACCCCCCTAATGCACCATGAAAACCAGTAAGTGCTGGCTGTCCACTGATCATGAGGGCAGTAACAAAATTATACTAGGACATCATTTGACTATGTTATAGTAAATTACCTTAGAATGTGCCGCAACTAAAACATTGTTGTCCCCAATCACATGTTCAAATACCACATGTTTATACTAAGTCTTCATTATATTTAGCTTAGTTTGACAACCAGAGTAAAACGCCCCCGTGCGCTCGTCTGCGTAAAAAGCGCTGTCGCTTTAAGAAAGAGATGCAATCCTTGTTATACCGAGGGGAAGAAGGATTACGGCCGCTGAGCAGCTTATTATCTTTCTTTAAAGCGACTATTTAAGTGGTAAGTAAATCATTTGACACTATTGTCTGTTTTGAAATATAATTCACTCAAAACTACATAAATGGGAGCTCGGACTGCGGCACTGGTCAATACAGGTACCTCTGCGCTAACCGTCCTGATGACAGACTCCATCACAGAGCATGCGATCAGTATGGATAACACCGCTGATGCCTATTTGCTGTAATTTAACTGTCTATTTATAAAGAGGTTACTAACGCTTGTTTGAATCAGCTTGTTATGTCCGCCTTTATCTGAAATTAAGACAGTGGCTGTGTCTCAAAACCTAACGTGCTGTCTAGCTAGACCACTATGGGCCTGCGATGAAGACTCGAAATGCTGTCCATTTGGGACACTCAAAACGTTTTATATTTTATAATTTAAAGAAATAAACCACAAGATAAACCACAATACTTAGCACGACTCAAAACGCAACTGTTCAATAATAATTCAGTCACAAACAATAAACAATTGTGGTAAATATAATAGTTATCCTAACTATCCGGTTGCAAAGTATAGAATTCAACTTGTCACAGATTCAGAATAGGGTTATATTTTGCTTGAACTAAAAAAAAATGTTAACTAAATTGTGCATGAAATAAAATAAATGCTAACTGAAAAACAAAATGTAAACTTATTTTATTTGAGCTATAGTTTCCAAAGCAACATTTGTCATTTTCATTTAGTTTTACTGGATGTAGCCTAAAATAACTAAAACTGAAATAAAATCAATACAAACTAGATCAACATTTAAACAATTCAGTAACTGAAATGACAAAAACACAACAAAATTACTAAAACTTTGAAATTAAATGATAAAAAGCCTACAAATCACTTTTAGTTATTTGAATCTTTTGAATTCATTCCAATCCATTTTGAATCTCCAGAAAGATTCATTTAGATTTGAATGCTGTTGGAACGCAAGTGGCGAATGACATGATTCATTGAATAATTCAGTCAACAGATTTGTTTAACACATTTGCGACCAAAACAAGCGTTATTATACAGACCGTATTAAAGGGACAATGTGTACTTTCTGTTCACTGAATGAAAGAGATAAGTCAATCCACATGACCGATTTGAATATGTAAACTTGATGATGTTCACCTTACAAGGTCCGTGATTATCCCTCTTACGTGCATCTGTTTGCAGACCTCTGCAGTCAGTATCAAAAGTTTGAAAATACACATTGTAACAAGGTTATAAACGCTCACTATTACTCATCTCTGCATATGTATATCTGTTTTGCAGTTTGACGTTGAGCAGTCAGAAGCGACTTTGATTTGGCTCATATGTGCCTGGCATGGCCTTGTCAAACACTGGACCGCCAGAGGACCGTCCCTGACATCCTGTAGTGGATATGTTCTAAAGACCTCAGGGACTGGCCTAAAGCTTGGTAAGACCACTTCTAGATATCTATTCACCATAAATACCTTGCTGGATAAAGGCGAAACTCTAAACTTAGAATGTCCTGAATAAAAGACTGAATTGTTAAATAGGTTATGTCATATTTAGAATATTGTTTCTATGTGCTATGCCTCTTTAGATCTATCTATCTATCTATCTATCTATCTATCTATCTATCTATCTATCTGTCTGTCTGTCTGTCTGTCTGTCTATCTGTCTATCTGTCTATCTGTCTGTCTGTCTTGTCTATCTATCTATCTATCTGATCTATCTGATCTGTCTATCTATCTATCTATCTGATCTGTCTATCTGTCTGTCTATCTATCTATCTATCTATCCATCTATCCATCTATCCATCTATCCATCTATCCATCTATCCATCTATCCATCTATCCATCTATCCATCTATCCATCTATCCATTTATCCATCTATTCCATCCATCCATCCATCCATCCATCCATCCATTCCATCCATCCATCCATCCATCCATCCATCCATCCATCCATCCATCCATCCATCCATCCATCCATCCATCCATCATCTACTTATTTCTATTTAGTTCTCTAAACTTAGAATGTCCTGAACACTAAATAGTTTAAATTGGTTATGAAATAGTTCATAAATTGTTTCTATACAGCTGTACAACTATATAAAGCCAATGTGAGTCTGTTACTGAAATACTGTATAATATCTCACTCACAGTATCAGAGTTTCAAAGGGTGGACATTTCCACCCACCCTGTCTCCTACGACTGTGTCCTGTATTGTAAATCCTCATATTTGTGCGTATGGGATCTCTAGAAAGGAAAGAGATGCCATGTGGCATTATGTCTGCTCCTCTTAGTCATGCTCTAGTTGCCAAGGGTTAATGCGTCATTGTCATTGTCACACTCAGTGGTGATTTTTGATGGTTGGCGTGTTGCGTTAAAAAGTGTGAATAAATATGTTTTATGCACGTGTGTGGGCTGTTTTAATTTAAGGTGTTTAGCCAACTCACATTCACATTCTCTCCACACCTTTCCCCCTTTCTCTCTTTCGTACTGGGAGGCATATTTCATAGTGAATGGTTTACTGCTCCATAAGTGGATGTTCATTTCCCCAATAGAATCAATGAAGTTTTGACACCCTTTTTGCTCTCTCTCTCTCTCTCTATATATGTTACACGCTTTCTGTAATACTTGATTCCGATTGGTTAGTCGGCTAAATCTGTGTTATGTCAGGGCATATTTATGTAAGATCACTGCAGAACTCATAATAGTCTATCTATTTGTCTGTCTGTCTGTCTGTCTGTCTGTCTGTCTGTCTGTCTGCCTGTCTGCCTGTCTGTCTGTCTGTTTGTCTATCTATTTGTCTGTCTCTCTGTCTGTCCATCTGTCCGTTATAGTGTACATGCCTTTTCGTCTCTGTCTGTCTGCCTTTTTGCCTTTTCATCTATTTGTCTGCTTTTTCATCTATCTATCTATCTATCTATCTATCTATCTATCTATCTATCTATCTATCTATCTATCTATCTGTCTGTCTGTCTGTCTGTCTGTCTGTCTGTCTGTCTGTCTGTCTGTCTGTCTGTCTGTGTCTGTCTGTCTGTCTGTCTGTGTCTGTCTGTCTGTCTGTCTGTCTGTCTGTCTGTCTGTCTGTCTGTCTGTCTGTCTGTCTGTCTGTCTGTCTGTCTGTCTGTCTGTCTGTCTGTCTGTCTGTCTGTCTGTCTGTCTTTCATCTGTCTGTCTGTCTATCTGTCTGTCTGTCTGTCTGTCTGTTTGTCTGTCCATCCGTCTGTTATAGTGTACATACTCTGGTATGTAGTGTGTTGACACTTTTGTGAGTTTGAATCCGGCTAGAGATGTTTCCTAATCCTATTTCAGTAATTTCCTGTCACTATCAAAAATGGCCACAAATAAAACAAAGGATTTGTACAATGATGTTGACACATCAATATAACCTTTTTCTTTTTTTTTTTTGTGGGCGAGGTTAAGCTGTGCGATGTTGTGCACATTTTGTTTTGTGCTGCAATACTGCTTAAGGATTGTGTCTGTGGTCTTGCCTCACTCATACTGCATCTCGCAGTGACTCAGCAAGAGAAAGCTAAAAAAACAAATATGGAAATGCTTTACCGTTAACAAGCTGTGACCTTTTTATTCATCTGACTGAGACATAAGGAGATGAGAACAGAAGATGGATCTTGACATGTTTGGAAGACAGGACTGGACTGCAATGAACTGGATCTAAGGCACTGTGCGCACTGATTCAGGGTGGGAATAATAAGTCTCAGGAGGCTGGGCAGAGTTTTTGCAACATAAAACACAGTTTCACATGAGACTGCAACTATTTTTTCAACAAAGAATCAAATTACGCATGATATTCTTGACTTTAGCTTACAAAAGAGAGTTTCATGTTGCGGCTGATGGGAGGAAGAAGAAATCGAACAAATACATCTTGCAGATTAGAGGAGACGCTTGACAGTTTACTGTGAAAACAGGACACACCCCGAGGGAGTGCAGTTCACTCATACACACACTCCCTGAAAGCACTGCTTTCCATGGTCAAATGGCGGCAGTCTCAGACTACCAGCGACACTATAATGTAAAAGATGAGGTAAAAGATGCTGTGTACGGTTTCTTCTACAGAGCAATAAAATGTATTTTGTTTTGTTTTCCAGGGCATTTCCTTTAAATAACAGGTTTACTTGAATTGTGGAGGATAATATTGTTTATGCTTATGTTGTGTGTGTGCAGCCGGACGGTGAAGACATGCAGTCTGACGAGGGTACGGAGTGGCTCATGGAGCTGCTCACAGATGTGCAGCTCCAGCAGTATTTTCTGCGTATCCGTGACGACCTCAATGTCACACGTCTCTCACACTTTGACTATGTCAAAAATGAGGACCTTGAAAAGATCGGCATGGGCCGCCCAGGTGAGTGGGGTTGCATGTGTTTTAACTGTGCGAGAGGAGTTTTGAATTTTGAAAGAATTCATTAAATTAATATTAAATTACCGGTCTTATATAATAATAATAAAAAAGACGAGTATTATGTTATATTATATTATATTATATTATATTATATTATATTATATTATATTATATTATATTATATTATATTATATTATATTATATTATATTATATTATATTATATTATATTATATTATATTATATTATATTATTCATCCCTCTCTGGCTCCGGCAGGTCAGAGACGGCTGTGGGAGGCAGTAAAAAGGAGAAGGGCCATGTGCAAACGGAAGTCATGGATGAGTAAGGTATGGTGTGGATCCTGAAATAAAAAATGGCAATATTATATATTAATATATATATATGTGTGTGTATCGGGTAAATATACATATATATATATATATATATATATATATATACCCGATATATACATATACCCGAATATATATATATATATATATATATATATATATATACCCGACACACACACACACACATGCACACATACATATAATGTTTAAGTATTATTTTTGTTTTACTATATTACAGGGTGAAATGACTGGCTACTTTTATATAACTATAAATATATCAAATTATTATTATTTTAGTTTTAGTTTAATTTTTATTATCATTTTATTTATTTTTTAAATTAGTGAAAAATTTACATTTTTAATTTCAGTTTTAGGTTTTAGTACTTTTTAGTTTTAATATTTTTACAGTTAATAACTTAAACTTAATTCAGTTTATTTATTACCAAGGCAACATTTAATTATTTTATTTCAGCTTCATTTCAATTATCAGTATTATATACTGTGTATATATATATATATATATATATATATATATATATATATATATATATATATATATATACTGTATATTAGTCTGTCAAACGATTAATCGTGATTAATCGCATCCAAAATAAAAGTTTGTGTTTACATAATATATAATATTTATATATAAAATGTTTATATTTATATATTATAAATTATATATAAATCTATATACAGTATGCACATGAAAATATGTCTTAAATATATACAAGCATGTGTGTGTATTTATATATATATATAAATGAATTATACACAGTGCACCCACATATATTATGCAAACACAAACTTTTATTTTGGATATGATTAATCGTGATTAATCGTTTGATAGCCAGTTATATATATATATATATATATATATATATATATATATATACTAAATATGTCGAAATATTTTAAGTAAGTCTTTTTCTCTCATAGCTGCATTTAAGCTTCACATAGATTATCACTAATGTCTGGCAGGTTTATAAATGACACCTCTCACTGTTTGAAAATCTACTGCATATTTGGGTCAGAGGCAGGTGGAATCACCCTCAGCCGTAGTCTCTGTGCTTGGGCCAGCAGGTGTTCACAGGGAAGCGTCCTGACTCCGATTCCCAGACTCCAGTGGTGTTCCGCAGCTCATCCCCATCATCAGCTCAACCAGACGGTCAGCCAGCCGATCTCACCTGCCTCATCAGTGACAGAGACCTCACCCTCTACGAGAAACTGGGAGACGGCTCCTTCGGAGTGGTGAAACGTGGAGAATGGCAAGCCCCCTCTGGAAGAGTGGTAAGAGGGAAGGAACATAAACATCTCTAGTAATGATTAGGTATCCATATGCAAAATGAATGTAATGCATAGAGTTTATTCCTGTGCTGTAGCTGAGTGTGGCTGTAAAGTGCCTGAAGACAGACCTGTTGGACCAGCAGGGTGAAGGTCTAGATGACTTCATAAGGGAAGTTAACGCCATGCACTCCCTGGACCACCACAATCTCATTCGTCTATATGGTGTTGTCCTCACACACCCCATGAAAATGGTGAGGATTGGAAATTGAAGTTTCATTGTGTCTTTAAAAATGACCAACTGTATTCCTATATGAGCCATTCTACAGAATTGGTTCAAAGTCAGTGTTGGAAACGTCTTGAAAAAATCTTTGTTCCACTTGTTCTATTGTTCAAATCTTTTTCCACAAATGTTGTATGTATGCAAATTGTATAATATCCAAGGTACACATTTCTAGTAATTGTCACTACCGAAACACAGTAATAAGTAATTTAATAAGAAGGCTTATATTTACATTCTATTCATATTTTGTTTACATTTCCCTTGTAGATATATTTTGTTCTATTTAAAAAAAAAGTTTTCACAGGTAAATTAATAACTATTACAATTTTAACAATATTTCAAGTATAATTGATACAACTTGTTGCATTAATCCAGGTTAGTTATAAGGTTAGTTAAAAGTTAATCATACTGATTTCAAAGTTAAGGATTCATTAGTTTGAATTTACATTATATCAAATACTATACAGTAATAACATCTTAGTTGATAATTCAATATACTTTATTTTAGACAAAACATCATGACGGCACATTTTCTGTAGTGACAGTAATGTTTCAGTAGCAACCAAATCACATTACAGAATTTGAACTCGCAAACTAAAACACTACTAAAACATACTAAGCTACTAATGATTTGCATAACTGTTCTAAAATTTTGTTTATTTCCCTAAATAAATGATTTTGTGTTCCTTTTTGTCACTACCAAAACAATGATGACATGTTTTGATCCTGACTGTTTCGGGAGTGACAATTTTAAATACTTGTGAGCTTAACTCAAAGATGCTAATCAGCACATGGTTAACTAGCACAGTTCTGACCAGTTGTACATGCACAAAAACTAAATCACTTCAAAAAAACCATGATGTCACAACCGAAACTTCACCACATGTTTCAATAGTGACTGTTTCGGTAATGACAATTACAGATACTTGTTTGCCTAGTTCAAAGATGATAATCAGCACATGGTTACCTATCACAGTTATGAACAATTGTACACACATAAAAACTCAAATTTTATGGATTAACACCCAAACAAGTTTGATTAATTCGAGATGTTGATAAAATAGTGATGATCCTTAAAGTTACACACAGATTTTCAGACTTTTGAAAGCATTTCCCTCAAAATTATGGTTCCTATCTACAACGAAATAGAGGCTATGAGAGAGGGATACAGGAATATTTCCTGATAAAAAAAAAAACTAGGGGTGTGGTTAAAGTCAGTCTCAGTCAATTGACTAAACACACACTGTTTCAGTACGTGACATGAAAATGCAGGACACATTTTTTTACATAAAGTTTCATGATTTAAAAACAAAATATAGAATAAATGTTTGTTTTTTTTTACTTTTAAAAGAAAATGGATTTAAAAAAAACATTTCAATAACATTTTCACAAGTTGACGTGGTTAGGGTCGAACAGTCACCTTCCAATTGAAAGTCCCCAATAAATGATGATTTAATATAATATTAAGCTAACTGATATTTTAAATATTATTGTGGAATTCAATAAATAATCTAAGTAATATTAAAAATCTAAAATTTTAATACTTAAATGCTATTTAAATGTGTTTTTGGTTGTGGGACAGCAGTTTGCACCAATATTGTAGAATGGATTCCATATAGTCTACCTTTATGGTATAGCAAACAAACCTAAACCAAATCAAACTAAACTACTCTAATACTTTTACTTAGCAAGGACACATTAAATTGATCAAGTGACATTAAAGACTTTTACATTGTTACACAAATATATTTCAAATAGATGTTGTTCTTTTGAATGTTATATTCATCAAAGAATAAAAAAATAGTTATATAAAAAATTAATAGTAATAATAAATAATAAAAAATTAATGGTTTCTGAAAATTCAGCTTTGCCATCACAGGAATAAATTACATTTTTAAATATATTAACATTGAAATCAGTTTTATTAAGTTGTAATAATATTTAAAATTATTGCTGTTTTTAGTGTATTTTTAATCAACAAAGCTACCTTGTTAGTCATAACTTTTAAAACCTAAAAAACCCTTACTGACCTCAACATTTTGGTAGTGTAAATGGTTTAAATTTTTGTGTGAACTACCTGTCTTATTTGTGTTTCAGGTGACAGAACTTGCCCCACTGGGTGCTTTGTTGAACCGCCTGAGGAAGCGTCAGGGTCATATATTGATAGCGGTGCTGTGCCACTACGCCGTTCAGATCTCCTGTGGCATGGCGTACCTTGAGTCCCGAACGATTCATTCACAGAGACCTGGCTGCACGTAACATCCTGTTAGCATCCAACGACCTCATCAAGAGTCGGTGACTTTGGCCTAATGAGGGCCTTGCCTAAAAATGATGATCATTATGTGATGCAAGAGCATCACAAAGTCCCTTTTGCCTGGTGAGAAGAGTTATAGACCACCATCTAATTATTATTGATTCCCCCAGCCCATGTTGACATCCTCCGCTTTGCAGGTGTGCTCCAGAGAGCCTGAAGACCCGTACCTTCTCCCATGCCAGTGATACCTGGATGTTTGGAGTAACACTGTGGGAAATGTTCACTCACGGGCAGGAACCATGGGTTGGACTCAATGGTAGTCAGGTATACACACATACCTGACCCTAAACACCTTTTTCTGTAAGTAAAGTTGGTGTGACATCTGTGTGTCCTGTTGCATAGATTCTCCATAAGATCAATAGGGAGGGAGAGAGGCTTATTAAACCGGAGGACTGTCCGCAGGACATTTATAACGTTCATGCTGCAGTCCTGGTCGCCCAAACCCGAGGACAGGCCGACATTTGTGTCCCTCAGGGACTTCCTTGTGGAGGTAAGGTCTTGAATAGCAACAGCAGATGGTGATTATACTGGTTAGAATGTCCTTGTATCAAAATGTTTTTTATTGAATTGCACATACACCAGAATGTTAATGTTATTATTGGTTGTTTTAATTAACTAAGTCTTTCTAATTCACTTATAGACAATGCCCACTGACATGAGGGCACTGCAGGACTTTGATGAACCAGACAAACTTAAAATTCATGCCAATGACATCATCACTATCATTGAGGGCAGGTGAGGACATAATTTAGAGTTCTTTGCATCAGCCAGGTGTGACGAACCACTGTATTATTATTATTATTATTAGGCTTGCTTTCTTAAATACAAAAAATTGTATTTACTCTAGTTATTTTAGTCTGTTTTTACAGCCTCATTTCTGTGCTACAGAGCAGAGAACTATTGGTGGAGAGGTCAAAACAGACAGACTCTGAAGGTGGGACAGTTCCCGAGGAATGTGGTGACCTCTGTGGCTGGTCTGTCTGCTCACGACATCAGCCGACCTCTCAAGCACAGTTTCATCCACACAGGCCATGGAGACACAGACCCACTCCGAAGTTGGGGCACGCCTGACAAGATCGATGAGTAATATTCCATGACCATGCACGACTGACTTCTTGTTAGGAGACTCTATGGATTATTTGATCTCTCAGGGAACAGACCGCTGTTCGTGTGTTCACCACTAGAGAGCAGCAATATATTATTTTAAACAAGTACTTCTCAACCTTTTTGAATCTAAAGCCCTCCGTTGTCCCGAAATATACTATTTCCAAAATTATTCAGTAATTAAGTTTAAGTTAAGTTTCTCACTTTAAATATTGATATTTTAATTTATTTTACCTCGATTCATTTTGTGATTTGAAATATTTCAAGAAATGTAGCACTGTTTGGCTAAAAGCTAAATGTACGGCAACTGAAAATGCAAATAGAAAAAAAAACAACAAATGAGGAAAGGATCTTCATCAGTTTAACAACACAGTGCTCCAAACACTCACAACACAACCAAATACAGAAACGCACGGCAAATACTCACAAAACACATATGATCAGGATGTTAAAATTAACAAAAAACTCAACAACACCACTGACGAGTAGACATTGAACATAAAGCATGTCTCATCCAGGTTGTTGTGAGGATTTGCAGCACGTGTTGTCAAACTGAACTGTTTTCTTAATTTGCATGTGTTTTCTTTAGTTGCAGTGCATTGAGTTCTCTTGGCCAGTGTTGTATGGTGTTCGATAATAAAAAACGGTAACGCTTCCTTTTACAGTACAGTTCTTACAGTGTACTTACAGTGTACTTACCTAGAAAGTACTGGCTAATATAAGGTAAGTACATGAAACAGGGGTAGGTTTAGGGGTAGGTTCAGGGTTAGTACTAGTTATTACCCAGTAATTGTAGTTACTAAAATAAGTACATAGTATTTACATGGGTAACTGGACTGTAAAAGGAAGCGTTACCAAAAAAACAAGTTACTGATGGGTAAAAATAAAAAAATAATTATTTTATTTTTTATTATAATTTAGGAAATTGCAGCTTATATCTTGATTGTATGTGTTTTTAGCAATTTAATTGTAATTATTTGTATATATTCATAGTAATTTGTTGATTTAAATACTGTTTATCTAAATATTGTTGATTTAAATACTGTCATCTCTGCCCACTTGTTGAGAGCCACTGAATGACAGAAAATCCACAGAGGTGGATTTAGTTATTAACCCAATGTGCTTTTTGTTCAGTCTGTACCTTGGTAATCCCATGGATCCTCCAGATGTTCTTGGGTTGAGATTCAAATACGGCCAAGCCCACTAAACTTCCAAACCGGGGCTAAAAGTAAGCAATCGCTTGATCTTGTTTTGAGCTGGGCTGCCAGTTCTGCTCTTCTTCAAATTCACCTCTTATCTCTTTGTCTTCTTTTATTTCTGATCTTTTCCTACTGTTGTGTCAGAACAACCTCCCCCCAGACCTCCTAAACCAGCTGTTCTACTTAAGAGTAAGAACCATTTCTTTTCTTCTAAGAAATCACATGAAAAAAACGGCTTTTCCCAAAGTTCTGCCTTATGACTTGTCCCCAGAACCATTTTACGACTCTGTGCTGGACAATGATGATGATCTGATAGTGACGGGTGTGAAGAAACTCTCGCTTAAGACGCCCACGTACCTGGGTTTACGCCCCTGGCCTTGGGAAAGCATTAGTCCGAGTGACCGCCTTCAGTGAAGTCTCACTCATTGACTTTGGAGACGATAGTTTCAGCTCTACGTCACCCTCACCCATTACCGAGACGCCCAACCCCAGCACAGCGAAACCACCTGCAGCCTACGCCGCATCTCATCTTAGATATGGCGCCACCGCAAAGCCCCAATTGGAGCCCTGCCCAACCCCATGCACCCTACACCTGTGGTGGATTGGGATATGCGGCCCCTACCTTCTCTTCCGGCATATGACGAAGTTGCCTTGGATAGTGCTGAGCAGGAAGACATGGAAGTGAGCTCCATAAATGCATCTGCGGCAGTGCAGGAAGACACTGTATCTGAACAGACACAATCAGAGGATGACATTAAAGTCGATGGGAAATGCAATGTGGAGGACAACCTCTTTCTACCATTCAAGCATGGTGAGGAATCCCACTCGTTTTCGCAATCAGCAGACATCTTCAAGGAGCTACAAAGGGAGGTGATGGTAAAGCTTCGGGTCCCTCCGACCGGACGTTCCCTCCCTTCTTCACCCCTCCCGACTCCTTCAGCTCTCGCCCCGCACCGACAGATCATCCTGCCCTCCTCTTATGAGGACAGGCCTCAAATCCCTCCAAGAATCCCAATCCCACCTATGCGGCCCTCTAAGCGGGCAGGAATATATGGCAGCAGACTGTCGGTTTCTCTCGGAGACCAAGAAGACGTGAGCCGCTGTCCGCCTCAGATACCCCCAAGGGATCACGCTCTATCTCAGCCCAACTCTCGGACACCGAGCCCTATGGTGCAGCAAGGCGGCTCCCCTCAACAGAGGTCCAGCCTCTGTTGCGTCGGATCATTGGGCTCCTGCTTATCCCCGTCATCATATTCCTCTGCGCCATCCAGCTCCTCCATCGCATCATCTACGTCAACCGCCACCACTGCAAGTTCTCAGTGCGGATCTACCGAAGTGGGCCAGACTCCGCCTAAGAGTCCCTGCATCCTCCCTATCGTGTATGGTGGCGTGAAGGCCAGCAGCACTCATTACTACTTGCTGCCTGAGAAACCGGCATACCTGGACAAGTACGGAGAGGTTCTTGAAGGACTCAGAGGGGAACAATGAGAAAAAAACCACAAATATGGCCACTGTGAGGCCTATGGTTCAACAAGTCAACAAGCTCAGTTCTTCCCCGGACACACTGAGTAACAGCGGGACTTCCAACAGTCTGGCCTGGCCGAGCAGCACCCAAGCAGGTGCCTTTAACCGTGTCACGATACAACAAGTAAGCAATTTTTCACCAGAGACTCGCACCATTGGCTACTCCAACACAGTCTCATCCCAAGAAGTCATATAACTGACGTCTTGGGACGTCTTTTGACCATACGTCAAAATCCGCCTTTTAGGGCCCCCTAAACATCGGTTATATGACGATCCTGGGACGTCATACAATTGACCTATGGCTAAGCCACGCCCCCTCCACTCACTCGGACAAACACGGCACAGGCGCTATGGCAGCTTTCACAGTAGGAGACATTTCACAGGAGGCAATTGGTGATTTTTGGAGACAGAAAAATTATATATCATCTTGAAGTCAGGTCTTATCATCTCTAAAGGGCATTAACTATGCATTGGAGGGTTATATTAATAATTTTATTGTTGAGAAGGTCAATGAAAAGCTTCAGCTCCAGGCAAAAATGTACATGTCACAGTGTAAACGTGATAACCCGCACATCGTTGCCATCACCGTTTGGTGCTACAGTATTTACATGAATCATTCAGCACAACATTGTTAACATTTGTTATCTTGGTTATTTACAGATACACGTTAATGAAGCTAATTGACATGATGTACAACACAGCTAGAAGCTAACATTAATGTTTTCTAATGTACGTCTAACGTTAGACTGACGTTACGTTAGAGATTTTAAAGATAACGGTCTAATACGTTGTTGACTTAACTTAGATCAGATGTAGACATCCTTGTTTAATTTATTCGCGTTTAGTTGGTGTTATGGTCTAGCTACCCCATAACTTTATCCAGAGCAGACACTTATCTTGGTTGAGATGTGGTTTGGGAAAGGGTAAAAAATACACACCGTCGCCCAGCCTCTCAGGATCCTAGTGTCAGAGTTGCATGTACCCCATGCACATCGTTTGACCATTTTAAACTTAAAATAACAAGAAAAAAACGAATGAAAACTGACTAACTCCAATGCATTTCAATGGAAGTGGAAGCAGAGAATGTCCGAGTGTATTGAGGTTAGCTGTGCACTGTGATTGGCTCATCGCGTTTGAGGGCGTGGCTTAGCCATAGGTCAATTGACGCTTTACCTTTAACGTCAGTTAGGTGACGGGGTAGGTTTAGGTCTGGGGTAGAGTTAGGATCCGATAACGTCATCTAACCGACAGTTATATGATGTCTTGGGATGAGACTGCGCTGGCTACTCAATGATATCATGGTATTTTGAGGTAACGGATTGGTTGTTTCTGTAGGTGCAGGAGGCGGTACATGGAGTGACAGTAGAGGAGTGTCAAACTGCCCTTCAGACACACAGCTGGAACTTTCAGGAGGCCGTCAAATATTTGAAGGTATCTTGTGCTTCATTTCAGACACAAAAGAGAGAGAGGTGCTCATGGATGATTTAAGATCGTTGAAGCATTTACAGATGACTGTTATCTGATGTAGGTGGAGCAGTTGTTCCGACTGGGTTTGAAGGCTCGGCCTGAATGCATAGAAGCTCTGGAGAGATGTGGCTGGAATCTGGAGCAGGCCAGCACTCAAATGCTGGACTCCTACGGTCCATCTAGACATAGGTAGGATAACTATATGATTATTAAAGGGATAGCTTACCCAAAAAAGAAAATTTACTCTAAACTTGTATGAGTTTCTTTCTTCAGTGAAACATGAGAGAACTACTTTTTTTGTTTTTCAATACATTTATGTCCATACAATGAAAATCATTGTGGTGCAAGTGTTGTTTTGGACCTCACTGATATTTTTTAAATGTCTAAAAACCAATTCTTTAAATATCGTTATTTATGCGTTAAGTAAAGCAGAATATATTCAACATATCTTTCTGATTTGTGTCAGGTTCTAGTGGCAGAAAAAAAGGAAGAACAGAGCAGATCTCCGTTCCAGCGAAGCAAGGAGAATCGATCCAATGAGAATTCAGCTCTTTGACTCTTGACCAGTTATACAATTGATGTTTGCCAATAGATTATGCAGGTAATTTGAATATTCATTGCCTAACTGTTTATAATCAATAGTAAAATGCAAAATTCATTTACTTGAAGTACAACAAGTGCAATGTGAACAGTTAAATATGAACCGTGTACATCAGATTGTGTTTGTATATTTTTCTTAAGTTTTAAAATAGAGAAAAGTTTGCTTTTCACTGCATCAAGTGTGACTTTACACTACTGCATTCAGCCTGTGAAATGTTTGTTGTTTATTTATTCTGAATATTTTATGCAGGGGTGTAGGAATCATCTGAAAAGTAGGGACGTAATTTAAATCTTATCAGCACGGCTCAAAATTAATTAAGTGATGTGAGTTGTTATGGTTGCTACATCCCTTATTTTATGTAAAGACACTGCAGGGTATACTGGTCAGATATTATAAGCTTTTGAATGGATGGATAGACCATTAAGGTGCACTCGCATTTATTGTTCTTCTGTCAGTTTTTGTGGACGAAGTCGGTTGTTTCAATAGGGATTGAAAACCATAGGATCTACAATTTCGTGTGAGGGTAAAAGATTTCCCCACACAGATTCCTCAAAGGGTTCAAGGTCACATGGCGAATGACCAACTTGGTTTGAAAGTGACTTCTGTGTAACCTGTGCTTCATACATCGCTACATTAATGACGATGGACTTTTTCCTGTGAAATTACCGCACATTTATGCATCTATTATGCTCATACTTTGGTTAACTCTCATTCATGATGTTGCATGCAGTATACGCCTTGTTGCTATCAGCTTATACTAGTTTTTCATTAGTTTTATTCTATTTTGTGGTGGTAAAATTAGTCACCGCATGAGACTGCACAGCCACAGATCACCCATAGTCGGTCTTTCTATTCCCCCCATGCCTCTATTATTTTGGTTTAATCTATTTTAGATAACCCACAATTAAAACGAACAAACAAACTGTGATTGAACTGAGAATGTCAATGTTCATTCCTCATTCCTCAAGACTATTTTAGAATAAACCTATTTTTCATGTGCCATGATGGCTGCAGAAAAGACTGTAAATGCACGTATTGTATCATCAGTTTCTTGTTAGTTTTGTTGGTTTTTATTGTCTTTATCACAGGACCAATTGTTCTCAGTTGCTGATTTAGCTATTATGAGAATTTTATCTTTTTCATTTACTTTACGCTCAGTGGAACTCTGCTTTTAACTTTGCATTTTCCGATTTTGCTCAGGTTCATATATCACAGAAACAGCACTTAGTCTCTGTATGAAGATTTGGAGAAGTTTGTATTAATGAAATGATCTTACAGTAACTGGAACTGAGTAACAGCTTTTAATGCACATTTTTCTTCTGTCAGAACATGTTGACCATATGTCATACACTTGCGTCAATCACTCACGAACATCTTAATAAGCAAATTGAGGCTTTTGCTCTGTGCTTGTGTGCTCTGTAATTTTCATCTGCCTCCTGTACAGATGCTCAGTATTCTAGTTATGTTTTTCCTGCACTGGTTTTGTGTTCATGTCTTTGCAATTGTTGTTCAGTTTTTGGAATATAGCCTGTGTCAGTGCTCCCCTTATGTAGCTTGCCTCCCACTTTTTCTGAATTGGATGGCAGAATGCTGGGCTTACTGTAAAAGCTTTATAAATGTGTATTCTATAATTATCTATGTATTTTTGTACTGAAGTATATATTTAAAACTGGTGTAAAAAAGTATTATGGCAACAATTCACAGATATATTCGCAGATTATACAGAACGCAGGATTCTTAAATCTTATGGACTCATTTAGCCAAGAGGCAGAGCTGCACCATAGGGCCCACTGACCCTGGCAGTGGAGCTGCACCATAGGGCCCACTGACCCTGGCAGTGGAGCTGCACCATGGGGCCCACTGACCCTGGCAGTGGAGCTGCACCATAGGGCCCACTGACTCCACATGATATGTGAAGCCTTACAGAATAGCTACTGAATGTCAAAATGTACAGGACATGGTGCTGTCTAATAAATATATAAATATATTTGTAGGATATAATAAATGAAATACATAAAATATTACAAATTAATGAACTTTTTTGCTGTTATGTTGTTAGTTTGTCAGGCGTCAAAAAAAATTTAAATATGGATGCTGATACTTTGACGATTTCTCTAAATCTTTATTTATCTAATCCACCATTAGATGTCAGTGCTGTGCTAAAGAATGAAAGTTTGTATTGCTTTCACAGTTACTTGTACCATATTTCATATTCCCCAGACATGAATTTATTCTCCATTACATTAATAGCACTTGAACTTCTAGAGCAAACTTGACAAATAACCCCAGGTTTTAAGGGGTCTATTTCAGCTGTCTAGTAGTCTCAGCCTCAGACGTCACGCCCATGGACCGTTGGCTGAACGTGTGATGCATAATATGTATATACACTGAACAAAATTATAAACGCAACACTTTTTTTGCCCCCTTTTTTCTCAAAGAAACCAATCAGTATCTGGTGTGACCACCACATCACCACATTTATCCCACTAACAAGGCTCAAAATAGCCCCACACTGACACAGTAACATAATGAGGGTCCATACATGCAAAACGAAGCACTGTGCGTGTACAGAACGTTTAATAAGAAGATGCGTTATAAGGACAGTTCACTTCGTGTATACAAACAGGAGCCATGTTAGAAAATAGTCTTGATAAGTCGATTCCCGAACGCCGTTCATACAGTTCAGCTCATTCAGCACGACGTTCGTGGTTTGACTTGTCGTGACTGTTTTCCAAGATGGCTCCTGTCTGTATATTCGGATTTGAATCAGCAGAATTTTAAAATCCTCTTCTTCCATTTCCATATCAAGTTTAGTTTCTTCCATCATTGTCAGTTTTCCTGTCTCCACAGCACTTGTTAGCCTAGCTTCCAAACAAGATGGCAGATATTGATTCAGTTTCTGCAAGTGAAGTCCCACCCACTGATCTGTAATAGAGCTGTAGGGTGAGTGGGTCCCACATCCTTGAATAATAATGAGCGGTAACACTTTAGAATGCGGTTCCTTTGTTAATGAATAACTACACAAGAACCAATGAGTAGCACAATATTAACAATCTAGTAACTATTATTAACTAACAATAAACTCTAAATTAACGAACTAGTAAGTAATAGTGCACAGGTGAAAGTAACTACTATTTTTTTGAATGCTTCCCAGAGGACTACTGAAAAAGTTTATTAACAATATAGTAACTATTATTAACTAAAAAGAAACTCTGACTATGAATTAGTAAGTAATAGTGTGCAGATGAAAGTGTTAATAGATACTTCCTGTGGGAATTACTAATTATTTGGATCCGTATTATAAAGTGAAGATCATTGGAACTAACTAGTAATGACTCAAGTGTTACTACATGATCTAGTCATGATTTGTGCAACCGTTTTCTTTTAGTTAATAGTATTTACTAGATTGTTAATAAACTTTTTCAGTAGTTCTCTGGGAAGTATTAAAAAATAGTAGTATTGATCACTTAATAGTGAACTACCACTCTCACCTGTGCGCTATTATTTACTAGTTCGTTAATCAGAGTTTCTTTTTAGTTAATAATAGTTACTAGATTGTTAATATTGTGTTACTCATTGGTTATTGTGTAGTTATTCATTAACGAAGGAACCGTATTCTAAAGTGTTACCTAATGATTAATGTTTAGTCTCTACACTTTTCAATGAAATGTGACTTCCTGCTTATTATGACGCAAAATGCCGATTTTTACGTCATAATTAGCAGGAAGTAAAACACTTAAATCCTTAGTTCTCCCATCTCAGGGAGAAACCATGATCATTCAAAAATATGACTAGGTTTCTAAAGATACAAAGCTTAATGCAAATGGGTGAAGTGTCCCTTTAAGATTTGAAGGACATTTTAGTTTACATTCGCATCACAAACCATTTAGATTTCTTTATTGGGTCTCCACTTGATGTCCAATGTAAAGCTCTAAAGCAAAACCAATTGAGAAGCACTGATCAAGAATACTAGAAAGCATCAGAGTGAACCGTGCAATCAAATTTCCATTCAGTAATTCCTTTGTTTATTAAAACCTTGTGGCACGTTAAGCACAGCCTATTGAAAAAATTTAAATGGCCCTGATACATTCAAATTGGAATTGAGAGTATTAGGAGACCAAATAAAATTTCTTTAAACTCTTATTGAAAAGCCCCACTGAGTTCAAGTAATATCCGAGAGCTAAGATTGGACATTGGAAGTAATGCTAGGTCAGATTTGTGTCTGCTGTAGTCCGGCTTATGGAAGCCACTATCACAGAAACATCTAAGACAGCTGAGATTCAGATCGATAACACTCCTGCTGTAAGCAAAGCTGCCGTCCTTCCCATGAGTTCCCTAGTATACCAAGGCAGCTGGTGATACTTCAAACTTTATAAACAGGTTTTTTCATCATTTTCAAAATCTCAGGAGGAAGATGACACAGTTGGATAAACTAAAAGGTGTGCATCTGCAAAGGGTGTGTGTTCGTTATTACCAAGAGACCTGAAAGTGCTGTCTGCAGTGGTTGTTTGTCCATACAGAAAAAGGGGACAAATTCCCAGTCTCATTGTCTTGTGTTTGCTTGAGCATTAAAAGCTGTGTTGGAGACCTAAATGTTCTGTGACTCATTGCCGAACCTGAGTATATTGATCCCATCACACTCAGATGATGTCTGGCTCTTCCCGGGCCCCAGAAAGGTTCATTCAAAGGTGTTAAACCCAAGGGCTACAAGATAGATAATGTGCTATTCAAAGGAATATTCCAAGGTAATTGCGTAAGCTGAGCGGCGCACTGAAATGAAAGTTTTTAGCTGAAACCAACTAGGCCAAGATCTAAAACTATTTTGCATAATATCATAATCAGGCGCTATTTACATGTAAATGGGATTAAACCAGAATATCACATGCTTTTTCTCTTAGTCACTGTTTCTGTTATATTTCTGACATGAAAATTCACCCTATCTTAAAGAATGTACTGTATGTTATTGAACTTGTTGTGAACTTTTCATCCATGCAAATTTTTTTTTTTAATTCGTTTTTACCTTGGAAACTCAATCTTCTGGTTTGGCAATGTGACATCATAACTTTTGCGTAAACACGCCACTTTCGAGTCAAGTGGCGTGTTATCTCACGCATTTTTAGCTATCCGCGTGTATGCGTGTATGTCTACGCCATTAATGTCCTGAGTGATTCCCCGTGTATGTACACGCCGTCAAATGTCCGAGGAAACGAAACAAAATGTAGATCTACATCTGGGAGCGATCTTTTTTCCCTATAGGGATGGTAGGGGAACACTCATAAATGCCATTAACCCCAGTGACGGGTAGGTTTAGGGACGGGGTTGAGGTAAGTCATATATTTATATATACAGTAATAACGTTAAGTCAACGGCGTTCATAAACACGCTGAAAAGCGATTATGCGTGTTGATAGCACGAGAAAAATGGAAGTACGAATTGGCGTGTCATAACTGACTGGTGAGTGCAATCTTGCATTCAGATCTGCCTCCATCCAATCAACAACCCTATATTTCTTCTTTTTTAGTATTTGGTTTCACTTGAACATATGTCACAATAATGAAGATGAGATCTGTTGCTTCTTTTGATTTTAAAGTAAGCTGTTTCTGTTGAAATTTCAAGTCAAGAATTTCAGCCTGAAATTTGTGTTGTATAATTGATTTAATGATCAGAATTTTCAAAGTTTTGCCAAAGTTTTGGTGGAGTCAGCCTACAAATGGTTTAAAACTGGAATATGGAGAAAGAATGTAAAAACACACATTTTCTTTTTTTTACTCTGAGAAATGTTGATCATGCAGTGTATCAATAAACAGCATGAGTCATACAGTCTAACCATTTTATGCATTTAGTGTTTTATATAAATGAATGTTTATAAATATATTACAAATAATTATAAAATATTTTCTCTGTCTGTATTGTGGCCTTGAGTGACATTTTCTTATAACTTTAATGTCTGATGGTCAGACTTTAGACATTAACGTGACGGAGGAGGAACAAATATGAGGGTGCAGGTGGCTCGTCTTAAGATAAGACCATGGCTGTAGTTCAAACACCCATCAATTTCCAAACTGTCATTTTAGTGATAACTGCAGGTCACCAAATAAGCTCCCCACCATCATAGCACTTCCGTACCAACACCCTTCCCCCACACACACCTTGATGAAAAGCCAAAAGCAAATTAATTTAAGCTTTGATGACTAATGGGTACAAACCCTCCCATCAAAGTTCTTGATTATCTCTGTAATGTGTGACGTAATGCATGTTTATCATTCAGTCTTCCTCTATCACTTTAGTTTTTCTCTTTTCCTGTTTCGCCTCTCATTAAGCCGAAGCCTTTGGCCCGAGCATCGACTTTGGGTTGAAGGTGTTTGTTTTCGTCATCCTCTTCTTCCGTGGTGTGAAATTTTAAATACTTTTCTTTTTACCTCTGCTCATCCGTCCACTGGGCTTTTTCATAATTCATATCATAATAATTATTCTCTGTTCCTCTGAGTGTGATTCTGTGTATCACAAGTGTGAAAGAGTCTATGATGTCCTAATGCATGAGCCGAAGAGAGCTCAGTATGTTCAGTGTTCTTTTCATTAAGGACAATAAAACATCACCATTTACTGTAAGATACATCTTTCTCTATATGCACTCAGCATGTGTGTATACATGTTTTTCTGTGTATGTGGGTCCATCCATCCAAATGTTCTTTTTTCTTTCTTTCTAACATCCTGCAAATGGATCTCATCTATCTATCTATCTATCTATCTATCTATCTATCTATCTATCTATCTATCTATCTATCTATCTATCTATCTATCTATCTACCTATCTATCCTATCTACCTATCTATGCAAGACATTTTGCTGCATTTTTCATTGTGTCATTCTGTGTCATGTTTGCTACTGTACCTCAGTAACTGATTTCAAATTAAAGAAATGAGTGCATTTTCAGTTCATTTCTAAATAGTTTCTGCTCATGTGCTGGTATCGAAATTATAGCTTAATGAAAATGGTAAAAATGTAGAAAGGTTTCTGCAAGGGTTAATGGACAGAAAATATAATTAGCTCACTATAAAACAATAGAAGTCAATGGAAAGTCTCCTCTATGGTAGAAAAAACATTGTGTGTGTTGTTCTTTCTCTGTGGGGATTCTCTCTCATCCTGGTGTTTAATGGAGACAGATGCCTGTAATGGGCTGTGGAAATGGACACAGATGCATCACCAAACAAAGTTACACATCAGCAACTGAGATGGTCGTGAAAAAGCGCAGAGGGACTTTTTTTAAACATGAATAATGACTACCGAGCACCCCGATCCCTTTTTCACTCTGTCTCTCTTTCTGACCTCCAATTTTTGTATTACCATTGAGAAAAGATTGAATACAGTAAGTTCACCTTGTTCCCCGTCTCCCTATTTAATCATTATTAGGCATTAGA
The DNA here is from genome assembly GCA_030378365.1 of Hybognathus amarus. Lineage (NCBI taxonomy): Eukaryota > Metazoa > Chordata > Actinopteri > Cypriniformes > Leuciscidae > Hybognathus > Hybognathus amarus. Next base: position 381,153 of record JAQIUQ010004479.1, read on the forward strand.
GTTTGTGTGATGGTGATTAAGTATGGGACTGGGACTTTGTCGTAAGGATGGGATGTGCATTCGTTGCAGGAGGCCGATGATGATTCATCCTACAATGCAAAACGCCTGTTTATTTGACTGTATTAACACACTCCCTGCTCCAGTTTCACCGTGCTCAGCTGCACATGAGAATGACTGATCAAATGCTCCATCAAGGAAGCAACGATCATAGGTATGGATTTTCGTTGACTTCAAGTTGAGCTGTAAAAGCTCTTTGTATTTTTCTACACTGATTTCTTGCTTTTTGGGAGGCTACCCTTACATGCTTCATATAAATTAGATCAATATCTAACAGATTCTCAAAGTTATAAGAAATTGTATATATTTTTAATTAGTTTGAACCAGTATGAATTTATTTTTATTGTGTGTAACAGTTATATATTTTGAAGAAAATGTTATTAATGTGTTTTGAGGAAAGCGAATTTACAACAATAGCATTATAAAAGACAATAGGAAATAAACACAAGCAAACAATTCAATCAAGCACTCAAGCAGCACTCAGTACCTGCAACATTTTTACAGTAAAGATTTAAAATGACATCAGCATGAGTCACAGAATGTTCTTTTTTTATGAACTGTCCCTTAAGTTCAATTCAGCGGTCTAGGACTGATTTCCACCACATTATCATTTGGTTCAGTCTGTCACCTCACCTTGCCTGCCTCTTTCTCGAACTTACTCATAATGGTGATTTATGTATGCACTTTCTCTTTTCTCCTGACAGTAATTGACAATGTGATGAATGGCTCTGGAAAGGAAGGCAAGGCCACTCCAGCTGAACGGTAGTTTGTTCTTCTTGACTAGGAAACAGAGTCTGTGTCCTTTAAAAAGTGAGATTTGCATTCATTTGCAGGTGTGTGGAATGGACAATCACCAGATGACAGTGAGGCAGATTTCTCTTTAGTCAAGTAAAATATGAAACTTTAATCTTGTTGAAGGAATCTGTCGGAGTATAAACTGATGATTTAAATCACAAAGCTTGAGTTGAGATAATTTAGTGTTTATTGCTGAAAAACTGACACATGATTGACTAAAAATGTACAGTGACCCCAAAAAGAATTTGAACACTTCTCTCAAAACTAATTGAACTTTTCTGCATTATTTTATTATTTTATGAGGTTCACGTCCTAAGAAAATTAGTTATTAGTTTAATGGTGTACCTACCTAATACTCTGAGGAAACTTTAATGCTTTTGAATAGAGTCCGTTGAACCACATGTGTGAAGGATATCTCAGTGCTATCACTTTTTTGATCATTATTGAATTTTCTAAGGCCGGCTCTGTCACATTATTGGAAAATCTCTCCAGTGTATTGTGTAACTTTGTAAGGCGAGATGGAACAAAAATGTATCAGTCATTTTGGATAAGTGAGCAAAGATTCAATGTCTGATATCTGAGACGCTCTCAGGGCACATTTCTCTTGCACATACATCCAGACACACTCTGTCTCCTTGCCAGATATGATATAACATTTTCACTGTCATATCAGAGTCATTTCTTATTCATACCACAGCATGGCAGGATGGGTTGCCGTTTGATCCACCGATGCCCCTTATATGAATAATGAGGCTGATTCTAGAAGATATCTGAATCGCTTTCAAAATAACAGCAAATGGATGTTTTAGAAGTCACTGGGCATGCTAAAAACTTTCTGCAACAAATTCAATAGCAGTTGTTCCACTCTACATGCAGTATTTTAATGTCACTCACCGCCTGCAATCCACTTCAACCATGTGTTAAATTTGCTGAAATAATGTGCTCAGTTATGTAAGCTCAATAAACAGCATTTTGTGGCAGGGACTTGCAAAGTGATACAATTGAATACAACTTTACACACACACAAAATCACACACTTAAATCCCATTAACTCACAATCTCATTCTCATAGCATAAACATTAAAATAACTAAAATACTGCACTAGTAGCAATTTTTTAAAATAAATTTCATATATATATATATATATATATATATATATATATATATATATATATATATATATATATATATATATATATATATATATATAATGTTATATATATTTGAATATTGCGGGAGACGGCTAAAAATAATTTCATTAAACTAAGTCATTAAACGGTTGCTTTGGCACTAATGTTGGCAATGTTATTCCTGGGAAAGATATGTCAGAGACATTTACAATTTCTAAAATTAGTCTCAGATAACAGATTGTGGCTAAAATCATACCGTTTAAATTAAATATTGTTCATAATATACTCCTGAATGAGGAGAGATTTTTTCAATTATATTATGTTAGTAGGCTAACCTGAGTTGATCTCTTCTAAAACTAGGTTTATGGAGAGGAAAACAGCTTCTCTTTCCTATAGGGCTGCAGTATTGACACAAATTTCACAATTCGATTCGATTTTCGATTTCCTGTTCAATTCAATATTGATTCTTTTGGATATCAGGTACAATACATGGATTTTTTTTTTCAAGAAAAACAAATCTCTCTGGAAGTCAGTTGAAGCCTATAGGCTTCATTAGCCTACTACTGTTGAAGGTAAAAATGAACTGATTTGTTGAAACACTTAAATCACTTTTTTATTTCTACGACAAATTAAGCTTATACGCGCGAACGCGCCGTGGGCGTTGTCCTGACAACGAGTCTCGAGAGCAGCTGATGCTCGTTACTGTCAGTTAGCGTCTTTCCGCGTAGTGTCTGCTATACGGTTTGGTTGATTTGCTCACTGAAATTATCATTCATATACGTTGATATTTATGATGACTATTCACAATTAAAAAAACAAAGACATGACAGCATTACTCCTGGTGACGGTCATTCACAAGTGGGACGGAAGAGAAGCATTTTCTGGAAGAAAAGAAGTTCATTGCGCGAGGCCTTGTCAAGTCATTCAGCTTAGAAGTGAGTGGCCGTATCGTATATTATTGCATAGCAGCAGTAGATGACAGAGCACTGTGCAGCATATTCCTGCTCAAATCGGCGGACTATCGCTCGGGAATTACTTTTCACAAGTAAGATTTAACATTATCTGACTAATGTTTGTAACTTTTGTGAATACAAAATCCCATGTGTCCTCTATCATAGCTACATGTATGACCTTTGCAGCAAGAAAAAAAAACCGCGTGAAAATCAGTTTAGTATTCAGTTCAGGTTCAGGTTTTAGTATTCAGTGAGATATGATTCATTAAATGTGCTGACACCTCATATCACCTGTCAAACAGATTACACTGAGCGGATGACTTATAAGATGGCGGCCCCACGTACGGCTCGTCCGTGCCAATGTAGCGGTCGATAGGGCGTCCACCTATATGATGTCTGTGAGTATAACATATGTCCTCATATCTCTCTTTTTAAAAAAGACTTTACATATATGTTGTTCAACCCGGTGGGAAAATAAGAGGAAACGCCGCTTCCATACTGTAACGTTAGCAGTTTTACCATTCTCCAGTTTTACACACTGTTACAGCAGATTGTGTAACTTTGTGTAAGCATTATTGTCTATCACTTTTAACACATTTTTTAAAACTATCTGTATTGGATAAAGTGCTATACATAATGGTGACTTTACTTAAATTGATTAAATTTAATATCAGGAATATTTGAAATATCAGATACTGGAAAATACAAGCAAATATGTTCAGTAGTTTGACATTTATGTGCAGAAAAGGATTTTTTTTCTTATGAGAGAATAATGTTAGAAATCAAACTATCATTTCATTGCATTGCAATAGTTATTGTTTTACATATATACATCGGTTTCGTAAAAATAAGAATCGATTAATATCAATATTTTTCTACCCGGACCTATCTGCCAATATGCAACAAATGCTCTTTTGACATTTCAGACAATCATGTCAATTCATATGCCATTGCAATTACACAAGGTAAGATCGAACTAGTCCTTGTCATTAACCTGTGCTGCCATAACGACGATCTAAGATCTAAGAACGAAACATTACCATACAGTGAAAAAACACTTCTCTGTTCTCTTGGTGTTTAGTTTAAGGTTTCCAGCATGTCCACTACAAAAATTGTGCTAAAAAAAAATCAATGACCGTTTTCTATTTAATATTCCAGGTTATCGTGTAGGTTATGCTCAATCAACAATAATATTGATTACCACAAAAATCAATGTTTACTTGTTCCTCGTTTGTTTTTTTCAAAGTAGCAATCTGTATTACAGTGAAGCTCTGTAAGGGATCGTTCACCCAAAACATTTAAATTCTGTCTTTTTTTATATTTTATTAATTTTATTTATTGTGCTGAACACAAATGTAGATATTTTCTGGTCCCCATGCATTGACTTCTATAGTATAGCAAAAAATACCATGGAAGTCAATGGGGACTAGCAACTGTTTTAGTTTCAAACTTTCTTTAAAATATCTTCCTTTATGTTAAACAGAAGAACAAATGTCATGTGTGTTTAGAACATCTTTACACTGACTGTGAACAATGTAAGGTGTGAGTTCTAGCTCAGTTTTCAGACACATTCAAGAAAGAGTCAGATTAAAATTCGATATTCTGTACCTGGAGACGTGTTAACCCAGCACCACATTGAAACTGTAACACTTTATGAGTAGAGACAGGATGTAAAACTGTGGCTGAAGTGAATATATCAGCTGTGGAGCTGTGATTGGTTCCCAATGGCTTTGGAGGAGAGTGACACCATCACAGCTGACATAGCTCTGAAGAACATGATTAATGGTGGAAATGGCATCCTCTTGACCCCATGAGATCCTCTTTACCATTATTCCTCCAATCAAATCTCCTTCTGTCTTGGCCCATATCCCAGAGGAACCAGGGAATGTGGGAAGCAGACAACTCCCTATAAGCTGTGCTGTAGGTTTGAGCCTAAAAGTGATTTCCTGTGTCTAGATGGAAGCGATAAGTAGCCTATGTTATTATCTCTGGCATTAAATGTGTGACCTAGGGAAAGGGAAGTTTGTCCTCAAACAGAATTTGCTGTCACTACAGAAAAGTATCAAACCCCAAACACAAAGGATGAGGAAATTCATAATTTGTGTCCTGGAAGGCTCCAATCTTGATAAAACCTGCCTAGTAATCCTGAAGACATTGATTTGTTGTTGAGGTGTATTTAATTAGGGTTGGAGCTAAACTCTGCAGGACTGTGCCATCCAGGACCAAAGTTGCCCATCCCTGGATTACATGTACAGGATACTTTTATACTAAAAGTATTACTTGTTACATGACATTTCTTATAGGTTTCTATACCTTTCAAAATGTAAAATTCAATAACCCTTTAAATTAAAGGAGTAGTTCACTTTTTAAAAAAAAAAACCTTTTGCTGATAATTTACTCACCCCCATGTCATCCAAGATATCCATGTCATTCTTTCTTCAGTCGAAAAGAATTTAAGGTTTTTGATAAAAACATTCCAGGATTTTCTCCATATAATGGACTTCAATGGGAACCAAACGGTACAAGGTCCAAATGAGAGTTTCAGTGCAGCTTCAAAGGGCTTTAAACGACACCAGACGATGAATAAGGGTCTTATCTGAGCGAAAAGATCAGTCATTTAAAAAAAAAAAAAAAGTTTAAGTTTTATAAGCACAAATGCTCACCTTGCTCTGTTCTGTGATGAGCGTTCGTGACTTTCAAACTCGTCCATCAAAATGAACAAATCTTTTTTCGTGTCATGGTTTTTGATTTTTCCTCCATATGATGGACTTCAATTGGAACCAAACGGTTCAAGGTCCAAAAGACAGTTTCAGTGCAAACTGTTCAAAGGGCTTTAAATGATTCCAGAGAATGAATAAGGGTCTTATCAAGCGAAACGACCGCTCATTTAAAAAAAAAAGTTTGAGTTTATAAGCTCAAAAGCTCGCCTTGCTCTGTTCTGTGATGCGCTTTCGTGACTTTCCTGTTCGAACTCGTTTATCAAAAGGAACAAATCTTTTTTCGTGTCATTTGGTTCATTCAACAAACGAAATGAACGAGTTAACTCAGGAAAAGATTTGTTCATTACATTTATTAATCTTTTTCAGCGCAAAAGTTCAAATGCTGTGTGTGATGATAGTGGTCAGATGATATTTTTTTTATAAGCAAATTCGGTCACATGACCTGAGGGAATAATTTTTCTGCAAATCTGGGATTTTTTCCCCTGTATCCATTCAAGTACATGTACATGTACACCTTTTTAATCAATTACAAACAAATCTGTCTCAATTTTTCAGAGGTGAATACTTTTGTACATTTCAGTTGCCATTCCCCTAAGTAAATTAACTCCATTGAGCTCTCAGAAGAGCAGTGACAACCATATTTAGCTTCAGTGGGAATGAGGGCTCCCAGTCAACAAGTGTGACTGGGTTCTTGGCCTTCTGTATGTCACGTATGAACCTCATTTGCACTGAATAAGTAACTTCTGTATTAGGGATGCTCCGATCAGGATTTTTGCAGCCGATACCGAGTACCGAATTTCTTGTCATGGTGATCGGCCGAATAACGATACCGATTACGATGCTTAATTGACTTAATAAAAGACAAATAAACAAAATGGAACAGTTTAATGCAGCTCATAAGGTTTATTTAAACATTGTCCAATACTGTGGAGGACAAAATAAACATTTAGTCTCCTAAAATGGAGAAGTCTGATGTAACTTAAACATCGTCCAATACAAGTCCGAGCAGGACAAAATAAATAAATAAAAAATCAAACAACATTTAAACTCCTAAAAGAACAAATTGAAGTGGTTTGATACAACTCATTAGGTTTAATTAAACATTGTTCAATGTTAAAGAGAATAAAATAAATTGAAACATTTAAACTCCAACATGGAGAAGTCTGATGTAACAAATAAGGTTTAATTAAACATTCTCCAATATAAGTATCACGTAGCGTCCTCACGCGTTGACGTCATCAAATCGACGATCGGTTTGTAAGATCGGCCAAGTTAGTGAGTACCGATCAAGTCAAAAATTTTTATGATCAGCCGATGCCGATTCAATTAGGAGCATCCCTATTCTGTATCCAATCCACTCACATGTTTTCAGTTAAAAACAATGAATGTGTCTTAATTCAGACAGCTTTATTTTCAAGTTCTGTCTGCAGTTTCTTTTATTATTGAAGGTCTTTTTAGTGAATAGGCCTTTTACATACACTGAAACACTTGATCTTTCCATTTCTTAAAGTGTAGTAAGTTTATGTGTGAGGGTGAATACAAAGCAGAGGTGACCTGTGAAGCTGCCGTAATGTGTTGTAGGTGGATGTGTTCGATGGTAATGAGAGAGGGAAGAAGCTAATCAGGACTATAGAAAACAAACCCCTCTCTTGATCCTGAGGCCTCTTCACCTCACTCATGTGCACCCATATGATCTAATCAGACATCATCATTATGACCTTGGTCTGCACACTCCACGCTGAGGAAACTCAATATACTGCAGGCTCCCAGCTGATGGCTCACTGGGGGCATGGATTTCACATCAGGTTAGACGGAACAGTCCCGGCATGATGAGAAAGTGAGAGGTTTTGGTTAAAATCAGACAGCGTGAGGTGGGAACATGTCCCTCTGTTTTTATTTGACATGAATGGTTAGTTTCGCTTCTTTTATATGTTTCTCAAGCTTGGGGTCCGTCTTCAAATAGCCAAGGGGTCCGTGGAAAATTTCGGAACTGAGAACAGAAAATCTCAGTGTAAAACCATGACAAGCAATATGACAACAGCGTTTGCTGACTTTTTCAGCAATATGGCTTCCAGAAGTGCCTTTGCTATTTATTTCTAAATATTTGCCATTACTCCAGCGTTCAGTGTCGCATGATCCTTCAAAACTCATTCTAATATCGGATCGAATGCAATGAGACTTCCACAGAAGATATACATTATGTACATGTTTTCATATTTCAGATCACTTCCATAATTGATTGCTATCAGGATCTCGTTCTATTAAAAAATAAATTGCATACCCAACATGAAACACATTCATGACCCATTTTACTTCTGTCTGTTCGGCCAAAAATTAAAGGGCTTGATGTCCTCCAAAAATGCGTGTCGTTTTAAGAGGTGACATTTTCAGAGGCGAGGAAAGTTGATATATGTTGAAAGATGTGCACCAATGAATTATTCACAATCTGAGCAAGAACATAAAGCGTATTTAGAATGTAAATCACGTCTTTTCCATTTGTGTGTACAGATCCTTGGTCTGAAAATACCAGTTATAGCTTGTAGAGGAAAGCCTCAACGTACTGGAAATCCTAGAGCTTTAGATCATTTATTGACCGTATTAAAGCCTTGTGCATGTGTTTGTTTGCAGAGCTTCTCTGACTTCACTGAACTTTATTGCTTTTGGCTGTTGTGCAATCCTGAGTAAGTCTGGTGTTATCATCGCCAGCACTGACGGCTATACTGAATTTTCTTTTTTGCTTATCTATTTGAAACCTTAACGTAATGAAATCCCATCTACTCCTGTTTGATTCGTTACAGGTAATCTCATTTCCATCGTACTTTTTTCTCCCTTTTCGTGGACGTGTTGCAAGGTGGCTTGCTTTCCTGAACAAAGCAGCTCCCACCCCTATTATTCTGAGCATGTGCATGCAAAGGGAACGTTTTAGTGTACTTTGTAACCCTGTCACGATTCACTGTGGGAATATTGAAGAGAGTAGAGACCATCTTGAGACATGAGGCATCGTTGATGGAAATGTGTTTGCGACAGTCACTATTCACACATATGATGCACTTAAAAAGGGAGATGTGGCTTGTTGGTTTGTTGCAAATACCCATGGGATGATTGGCATACTGGAACACAGTTTAGAAAGATGATGTTTAGGCTGCATCACTGACCTTTGGTAGCAAGTCTTTCTCAAGGTTGTGGACAAGCTGCACTGGCCAAGATCCACTTTGATAGAACTGGGAAATATTTCAAATTATTTATCTTAAAATTCAGGCTGATCCTGATTCCTGATTAGGTTCCATGTTATTCGCTGATTTAAAAATTCAATGCTATATTTCAAAGCGGCTTCGTGACCTTGAGGCAAAGAAAGTATTAATCAACCATTTTAAATGCGACAAGTGAAATCAAGCATCACAAAATTAAAATGTGCAGTATGAAAAATGGATTTGAATCTTCATTTTGGAGATTACAGATTACATTTTTAAATGTTACTTATGTTTTTAAAGATGAACTTTAAGTGAATGTTAGATGATGGCAAAAATGTACAATTAAATGTCTAATTATCTAAATCTGTAATACACTCAAAAAAATTATGTTGGCTTTGATTATTATTTTTTTTTTGTCAACAGGTTCCACATAACTGGATTATGTTAAACAAACATAATTCGTTCACGTAACTTCAACATCATGGAATTAAGTTATTTTAAGTTACACAATTTAAGTATTCTCAACTTACATTTTAAAGGCTTCCTGACAGGAATCAGGTGTTTTTTTTTATATTCATTCATCCTATTAATATTTCATTTATTTCAGTGACATAATTAAATTGATAGACTATTGCTTGCTATATATATTAGCATCTTATATACTAAAATTTACTTGCTCCTGCATTCAAAGCAATGGAAAAGGTTTAAATCAGTCGAACAACCAAACAAAATCTCTACTCTTCCCCACAATGGTATAACCCACTGTAATTTAAATGGTTTAATATTTCCAATGTAATTTAACATTAAACACAATTACACACTATCAAGTCTCCCCTTTTCTAAATTTCTCAGAAAAACATAAAATAACACTTAATTTTAGCATTTATTCTCTCTTAATTCAACCATATGCAAAGTATGCTGGGAACTAAAAGCACCGTCCAGTTTCTGTTAATGCAACACAAATCAATCATGTAATCCAACACAAACAGATTAAGTAAACTTAAATTGTACGTATATTTAAGCAGATTGAACACAATCAAATTAAGTTCGGGCAAAATGGCAGTTGACTCGCACTATACTGCCACCCTCTGGATGTAAGATTTTTTACTTAACATAAATGGTTTGTGTTTAGATAACGCGTTAGGATTTTGTACTGTTAAAACATACCTAATTACATAGACCTTAATAGAAAAAAAACACAAGTCAATTTTTTGAGTGTATTGGACATTAACCAATATGGTGACAAGATGTGAATCTCTAGCAGTGATGAGACCTGAGTTTCAGCCTCAGTCCTCAAGTTCAGTTTTTTTATTCCATCACATACTTGTATCACTATCATTGCAGGCTTTCGATTTCTCCAGGAAAGTCTCAGGACACCTATGGTGTGATGGTGAATACAATCAAATTGAATCTATGAAGCTCAATTGTGTTTGAAGAATGTATGTTCATGAGTGGGGTTAACGTGGGAGAGAAGAAGCCAAGCAAGACTATATAAGACAAATCCCACTCTATCTTGAGGCCTCTTCACCTCCCTCATGTCCACCCATATGAACTATTCAGACTTCATAATTATGACCTTGAGCGGCGCTCTGCACACAGAGCAAATTCAATAAACTGCAGCCTCCCAGCTGATAGCACACTGGAGATATGGATTTATTTTGCAATGGTTTTGCCTTGCCATCCTAACATTATTAGAAAAAAATGTTTTGGCTAGGAGATTTGTTGTTTCTTTTCAGAGATGACAGGTACGGACGAAAGAAGAAATCGTACCCTATAAATCAGTGAGTACCCTACTTTTCACCCCTACCGTGTCTTTGGTTTATTCAAACTCACTTTGTACAGCTGAACTGATATGATCAGGCTTAGATGTTTAGTGGTAATGCTGACTGATTTGTGTTTTGAGAGTACTTGAAGGGATAAAGGCTGCATGGCTGCATCTGAAATCACATTCTTCTCTATAGGCGAAAAAATATGTGACAAAAGTATGTCTGAATTCACATTACTCATAAAGAGAATGCAAAAAGTTCCTGGATGACCTACTTCCGGCGAGGCTCGGCAGTGTGGATGGACACTTATCCCTTGAGGCCACAGGAGAGGATATGTGAATGGCAATGAAGCATAGTAACTGACACTGGTAGGTCACATGACATGATAATGACAGATTACATTCATACGACACACACAAGCTGCTGCTAAATAATTACCTAATCAAAACCATAGACATATGGAACAGAAACCGCTGCCATCTTGGAACAGGGGTCTTGCCATCAGGAAGTAGCTAGGTAACAGTGCAATCTCTGCATTTACTTCGAATTCATTGATGGTGGCGGACTTTTTAATTTCTGGAATCAGTGATAAATATATGTCTGACTGTTGGAACAAACCTAAAAAACAAGATAAATCGCATTCATGATGATTTATGGTGATTTTATTTCCGTTAGACCTGTGTCTACATTGACGCTGATATATTAAAGTGGAGAGGCTCTGGATCACGAGAGATTCTAGATCTACATCTTGAAGATTCGTTCATTTCGACGAAGAGTTTGAATAGGAGAGTCACACAGAACAGAGCAAGGTGAGCATTTGCGCTTATAAAACTTAAACTTGGTTATTTTTTTAAATGAGTGATCGTTTCACTTGATAAGATCCTGATTCATCGTCTGGAATCGTTTAAAGCCCTTTGAACAGTTTGCAGTTTGCACTGAAACTGTCTTTTGGACCTTGAACCAGTAATATGCATTAAATGGAGAAAAATCCTGGAATGTTTTCATCAAAAACCTTAATTTCTTTTCGACTGAAGAAAGAATGACATGGATATCATGGGGATAAGTAAATTATCAGCAAAACTTTTTTTTAAAGTAAACTCCTTTAAGTATAGGGGATAGACTACATATCTCTAGCTCTATTGGTGGAAGATAAAAGAATGTTTAATTAGGAAAAATTTAGGGCTCAAAAATGTCCTAGGCCTGGCTTTTTCAAGGCTTTTCCTTTTTGTACTTTTCTGAGGGAAGGATAAATTATGGTGCATGACATTTCATTGTGCTGATCAGCGAAAGTGTAATGCCCATGACCCCCTTATTTTTTTTATTTCCAACTAATGTGATTTAACTTTTAACCTAACCTGAAATCTTATTGCACAGTTTGCTCGTAAAGTTTCCGTGGAGCCCATGGAGTTTATGGGGATCTTACTTTTAAGGACTATCTTCTGATGATTTATGCACGTTGGGTTTGCATGTTTTATGGCGACGTTTTCATTAAATTAATGATTTTTATACTGTACAAATTGCAATTTTATGATGGTTAGAAACCTGACTTTGCTCAAACAAGATTCAATTTTGAGCTTCAAATGGGTTCAAATATGCATCAAATTGCATTACAGTATAGAATTAATATATTTTGTGTTGCACTGTTCACTCTCTTATACTTTTCTTTGACAACAACCATTTGGACGTCACAAGTGGTACAAAAATACAATGAAATCCCATATCAATAGAATTGATTGTGAAGAAATTCTCTGATTCCCCTGTGGAAGAAGATGGATAAATAGGGCGAGAAAATTGCTTTCCCTGACCTCTCACCTGTCAAAAAGAATCCATTGAAGAGGTGTGCTTAGAAAGGAAATGATTGATCAGGCAACCAAAAAAGCAGATGAACAATGAGAAATAATTTTCTATTGAACTCTTCAATGTGTATTTCTGAACTATGTATAAGTCAAATGATGACAGGTAGATTTCTCGAGGAAAAGCCTGGGTGTGTTTCATATTTGGAAACACTGAAGTTTTATTGACCAAAAAATCTATCCCTTTATTGAACGCATTTTATTTTTAAATATCCCCCCCCAGAGTTGTCAGTGTTTAGCAAAGACAAAATTGGAAAATTGGAAATTACATTTGTTGCCTGTATGAATATGTATTATTACTATAAATATATATTGATAGATTATGAATTATGATAACTTAATATGTACATACATCAAATGTATTATTACTATCTTATAAATTATTACAAGATTTTATATCTTTTATTATATTAGATTTTATTATATTAAACATCATTTGATTTCATTCAGTTTATTTTCATTTGAGTTTCACACTGAGCACTTTCAGAGTTGGAATAGATTAAAAACTTTCTTAACTTTTTAATTAGGCTATACTAATTAATGTAATTAATATTATTGTTATTTACTAAATAAAAAATCAATAAAAACGACTGTAATATTTTTAAAATGAACAACAAATAGGTAAAAAGTACAGGTAAAGTTTTTTTCCCTCTGACCCTCTTTTTTTCTCTGACTCTCTAAAAACAATATCATGCAGGTAACCTAAAAAGGATGCGTCATAGCTGTTTTTAAGTCATAAAAATGAACCTGACTTTATTAAATATTTTTTTTAGATTAAATCAAATAAACCTATACCTCTTCGTTTTCACATTTTTACTTTCTACTGTGTTTATTTTACCCTTAAAACTATAATTAGCATTTTAGTGAATAAGGAATGGGGTGAAAAAAATTAATGAGGCATGTTGGCAAATGAAGATCGGTGGCTTGAGACGTAGACGTCAGCTAGGCGGGGGGTAATAAAAACTCCCATTCATCCCAAGGAGGGGCATAATTGGCTTGACCACATCTTGAAACCTCCATCTGTGGCAATAATGTAGGCTACTACTTCTGCATTTAGCATTTGGTGAACTCCAGTCCCACTGAAACAATGGGTTAGAAAACCCTCCATCGACTTTACCAAGCACAGACTCGTTTCAAAACCAAACTGACTATATCCTTTACATAAGCCATAATTAATGGTGCAATGATTGAGTCCAACATGAGTCGGGGTTGCGCGTGGTGCGCTGCAGGAGGTGACGGGACCAGCGCGCATTTGGATGAGAATCACTCAGAACACAGTCTGAGCCCGACGGGACACTTGGTGGTCGCGGTGTGCCTTGGATTCATCGGGACTTTCGGGTTTCTAAACAACACGCTCGTTCTCATTCTGTTCTGTCGTTACAAAGTGCTGCGCTCGCCAATGAACTATCTTCTGGTGAGCATCGCAGTGAGTGATCTGCTGGTGTCCGTCCTCGGCACTCCGTTCAGCTTCGCCGCCAGTACGCAGGGACGGTGGCTCATCGGACGCGCGGGATGCGTGTGGTATGGCTTCATAAACTCATGTCTGGGTAGGTCTATATGTTACAGCGGTGTCATTAAACGATTAAAGTTGGATTCGCGTGCAGTTGTCATAGTTTAGTACTTTGGAATGACGCAAGCCACATTAAAACACGTTTTTTAATCGTGAAAGTGTTATGATAACGTTTGTGTATCCCATTAGACCGATGTATTAACATTTTAAATGCGTATTTTTTGCGTTGCAGTTAATTGTTTTAGCACATTCCCTTGGAACACTTCTGGAACATCGCTACGACGTCTAATCTATTACGACGTCGTCAAAATGTTCATGTCTTTTTCGAAGTAAACTTCTTCCAGTAACAGAACAGTCTGAGAAATAAAAAGGGATATGTATAAGTATATTTTTACACTTCATGCTAATTTATCGTTCTGAACTCATGTCATGACTCATGACTATACAATTTGAATAACCGACAACATTTGCCAGCGTTCTAGTCGTATTTTCTTATTTAAAAAAATACTTCTAACCTTTAGATAACCTCTACACGTGAACGACATCTGGAAATCGTGTAATTTTCATAGTGTAAATATAATTGCCATTATTTCTCATGAGGTAAAATCTCGCTTCAGAAGCCTATTTAAGTATTTCCCATTCTAAAAGTTATAATAACATCAATACTTGCAACTTTTTAAGTGGATTGTTTACTGTTGTGGTAAACTACCCGTTGTTGGCACAGATATATTTCCTATGTTGGAAAGCTTATTAGGTAACACTTTTGATAACTGTATGTCATTAATGAATTCACAGGAACAAATGAGTAGGTCTAATTATGAACTATTAACATTCTAGTAACTAGGCCTATTAACAAACAAAAAACTCTGATTAACACATTAGTAAGTAGGCTAATTGCACTGTTGAATGTGGTAGTTAGTCAGTAAGCTACCAGAGAACTACCTATACAGGTTCATAAGTAACATGAATAATGCATTATTTAGGCCGCTATAATAAAAGGTAATGGTAACTTCAGCCTCTTTATGCAACATACTGTATATATATGTTTACACATAATAGGAAAGCAGTATAACTTCCCAGGCCATAGATGGCAATCAGTTTAAAAGAATGCTTTCTTGTTGATAGATTAAACTCCTTGTACTGTTTATCTGCATGAGTTTATGAATCATATATTGTGCACAAAAATGTACTATAGTACCATGTTTCTGGAAATATACCAGACTGATGATGATCTGATAATGTGGTGGCACATAGCAGCCTACATTCTTGTATAGGGATGTGAACAAGAAAAGTCAAAAACTCGAGTCTACACCAAAAAAGAAATGCTCAGAAAGTACACTAAAAAGTTCAACCTGCTAAAATTAGGTTACAACCCACATAGTAAGTTCAAAAAGTTCACTTTTACAGATGATAAAAATGAAGTTGGAACTATTAAATGGACTCACAATAAATGACAAATTAGTGGAAACAAAGATGGTGAAAACATTTTACAGTGTTGAAAAGGCCCATAAGTCCATAATTGGAATAAACACACCAGGGCAGAGGTGTATTCTCCTAATTGGGGATTAGCATTAGACCTGAAGGTGTGGAGAGCTTTTTGCAGGGAAAAGCGATGTGTGCTGTCCTGTACGTGACCCATAACACAGTTTCTGATGGGGCTGAGATGAGTGTAGTATATTTCCAGTCAGTAGAATAGCTGTTTTGTGGTTAATTAACAGGTGTCACTTTTCTCATACCATGCAGCCCTTAAGATCGAGTTGTTGTGTATTATATGACAACAGATTTTTACATCAGTGCTTATAAACTCTAGAAGTACAACCTAGTTGGTAATTAAAGAATATTGTTGATTCATTGTAATTGTCAAAACCTAAATGACCGGTCAGGGACCTTGGCTAAACAAAGCAGAATGAATCAGCATTGGTTCGGTTAAACTGTGCTTATGGGAGAACTAGTATCCAGCAAACAAATTTATGTTCTGGGAACTTTAGTTTTTGGTTCCCAGAACGTTCTTAGAACATTCCCTCAAGGTTAAGGGAACGTTCCCGAAACATCTCCTTACGTTATAAAAATGGAACCTAAAAATAACCCACATGGAACGTTCCTATAACGTTCTTGTTTGGTTCCCAAAAAATAACCTCATGGGACCATTCGGAAACGTTAGAGGAACGTTCTGTGTTTGCTGGGTAACAACTACACGTGATGTGATGACACGATCAAAGGTATCTTTTCCATGTTAATCGGAGTTTTGTCCTCACTAGCCGCCACGCGACTCGCAACGATATTTTAGAAACGTTTCTATTTTCTGCGACGTCGCGGCTGGAACAACAAACATAAAGTGTGGCAATGATAATCTAAGGTAGCCTACTGTGTATGTCTTTAATTTAATGTTAAAAGCATGCAGTGTGTGACTTTGAATATCATTTAGTGATCCCAGATTTGTAGCTGTAAAAGCAACAATGGATAATTCACCTCAGATCTTGAAATTGAACAACTGGAAACAAGAACGTTCAAACCGTGAAAAAAGTATATTGTTTGACAAAGACTGTTTTTTAATAATGTTTAAATGGTGTAATATATGTGAATTTGATTATGCAGTAGCCTATCCATTTTGGACAGACAAATTATTTGTGCTGGGATCTTATCTCATCGCGTCTGTTTAGGACCACGGTGTAAGTGGAGAAAAGCTCTGTAATCAGTTCTCTCCTTGAAAGCCTAATGACAAATGCCTTTCATTGCTTTGAAAAGGCTTATTACTTGCTTTCTTGATTAGCTTTCATTAGGAACCTCCTTGCATGTATGATTTAAGTTGCTTCTTTTCTCGTTCTCAATGTCTAATGCCATAATGATGCTAATTGTAAGCAGTGTAGGCTACTGTAGATTTCTTTCACTGATTATCAACCTTGAATAAATTACACTAACAATGCTAATACTTGTATTAAGCTATACTCATAAGAAATATCAGCCTTTACTTAGGCAGGCAGGGAAATATAACTATTAACATTCAAAATGTTCTTGAGATATTTATAGTTGAAATATTCAAGCTAATGGTCTCTTTGTACAATTATTGAGCGAAAGTCTTTCTAAGAAGCTTTCTTTAGGATGAAAATGGCAGGATTTTGAAAGATAATTTTCAAGAAATAATCTCCAAAGAGACCAGAAGCGGCACATTGCAAGTTTTGTCTTTTTTTTGCTTAAAGTTTGGTGAATCACACAACAACAAACCTAAACACCTGCACAAAGTATTGTAGAGTCTTTATTTCTTTGCTTTATTAAGCCTAATGTGACTACACATTTGAATAATAAATATGGTAGGGTTGCAACTTCTGACAGTTTGTTATTATAATCCTGTATTTGTTTGCTACAAATTAAAGTACAAGTTCATACATAATGCACTGAATTGAGTCTGTGCTCTGTACTTAAAGCAGTAATGCTTTGTTATTGTTTGTCGCATCAACTTGGTATCAAAGTACCGGCACCAGGGGTGGTAAAAGTACTAGAACTAAAGTAAAAGTATATAAACCCAAATAAAAAATTACTCCAGTAAAAGTAGAAAGTCCTCCATTAAAACATGGCTTGAGTAAAAGTACAAGAGTATCCAATTTAAGACGTACTTAAGTACAGAAAGTTAAAAGTAAATATTCAAATTAACTGTAAATATGAATAATTAAGTTGAATGAATAATATAATCAATTGTTTTGGGAGTACAATGTTTTATTTGAACAAATGATAAGATTAGATACTGCAATTAAGAATTTGTTAGCTAGCTGCGTGATATAATGAAATCACTTGGCTAACAATAGTAATAGCAACACTAAAGAACTTTTCCTCTGCGGTCGCCCTACAGGTTGGAAGCGGCATTATCCGTTACCCTGTCGTAGAGGTTTTTCATTGGTTTGGAAGAGCCAGTGCAATAAATACTTGGACTGGGTGCAAATTTATTTTGTGTAGGATGGTAAGGAAAGACTCATGAATATTCATTACGGAACTCATCCTGATTGGCTCGCCGTAACACATCGCCACGAATTATAGAGAAAACAATCAGCCTGACAGCCTCATTTGTGACAATTTCTGACAACAGACACATACATATTCACGAAGGTAAGGTTTCATCTGATATTTGATCAGACATAACTTATGATTCATGTAATATCTCATTGTAATGTTGGAGTGTTATTCAGAACGGCAAGCCAATCAGGGATAAGCTCCCTATTGAATATTCATGAGTCTTCCCATCATCCTGCAATTTTTTTTTTTTTTTTTATGCGCGACCGGGCATGGGGAAATGTATCGGAATTAAAAGTAAACTTTATCTTTAATATTGTACTGGAGTAAGAGTGAAAGTAGATGCAAATAAAACATACTCAAGTAGAGTACAAACACCCCCTAACCGGCACATTTGGAACCTTTACTTTGCACAATTATACATTTGGCTTGATCGTGAGAATACACACTCCGTTGCACGTTACCAAGAGACCTTGCAGTTAGTCACAGCTCAAATAAGTGTAAACACCTGCTCTTCACAGTTAAAATGGCAGTGACATGATAGCTGCCTTCAGTTTCAGGTGAGATAATTTAAGATCCACCTGGGTTTTTTGGTTTCTGTCACAGTACAAATGACAGTACACAGAGGAGTGCACAATGGAACAGAAGTGTCTCTTATAAGATGCACCGAAAGCTGTCTGCATGTGTGTGGTGCACTGATAAGGATGTTTGCCTTGTTCAGATCTTATAAGACTGTAAATGACCAATAAATTACCAAAAAAAGCACTTAAAAAAACCCACTAAAGCAAACCCCACCTTTCTGAAGAGGAACTTGATGAGACGAGACCGAATAACACTTTGTAGTAGTAGAAGAAACTTCGCGATGTCAGTGTAAGGTTTTTCAATGCTGTTTTAAGATGAGCCATTGTTTTCATGCTTTATTTAACAGTATTTTACTTTTAAGAAAAAAGCCATTAGATCTTTTACAGTTTTTCACTTGAATAGAGTAAGGGAACTTAACATAGGTTTATTTATTTATTTATTTATTTTTATAGTCTTTTACTGTTAAAATTAAATAAAAAAAATAGTTATTTAAAAAAAGCTACAGATGCAAAACAGGTACACTGAAAAAAAAGATCTACTTTGTGTCACATGTCAGTGTATGTTTGGACTTTCAGTTTGTGTTTTGATTGGTTCCTTTTTTCATTTACATGTTGAAAAACTGAGATATTTCCCTTTCGTTTGTGGCCTTTGTTTACATGCAAACGGAGAATGCGCCTCTGAAACCGATTCTTTCTAAAAACTCCGAGCCCGATCTCATGAAAGTTCGTATCTCCAGCACGAATGTCATTTCTTGTGCCATTAATACACCAAAACTAGTTTTTGCGTGTATATGGTACGCGTTTTCGCGTGCATATGATACGCACTTTTCGGGCGTATAATAAGATCAAAACTCCCCACCCCCCTTCCCCCTAAACCTACCCAGGGGGTTTTCAGTGCGTAGCATATGCACGAAAAAACATTTTGGCGTATAAATCCCACAAGAAATGACAATCGTGGTATAGAGATGCACTTTCATGAGACTGTGTTGAAACTCCGGTCAAAGTGGAGATTTTGGAAAACTTCGTTTTCTGAGAAAAACGGGTTTGAGGCAGCCGACGTCACAGTATATGCGACAGAAATTGCACCTGCGTCAAAAGTGCGATCGATTCGTTCGATTGGCTGAACTTGGGCTTGAGACTGTTGTTACACTACCACCTACAGGTTTGGCATGCTCTTGACGGCACATACACAGGTCTGTGTAAACGAACACTTTTCTGAAAACTGAATTGGTGCACAACGTTAAATGTCCGTTTATAAAAATTACCAGCCACGGGTAAACGTATAGCCTCAGTCTTTGTCCAATCTCCATTGCGTTTGTGTTTTCCCTGTCGGTCAGCTTGTTCCAGAGTACTATGAGTAAAGTTTTGAGTTTGTATCTAATCATAGTGTTCAGTCTGTTCCTGAGGAAACCACAGTGTTACACTTTGAAACAATTTTAGTCAAATTTCTCAAATGATTACAAAGAAACACAATTAACACGATTTAATAAGACTGACATAGTACTTTCTTGTAAAACAATCCAATAAACTGTTTTATTTACAACTTTGAAAACTGTTTTTTTGAATGCAGATGCAAAGTGCATCTAAATTCTCATTTTTTCTGTTAGGCAAGGTAAACCAACAGCATTGAGCTTGATGTATATTTGCAGTGCATGCGAATAAATCTGCAGATGTTGGCCTTTTGCTTGATGTAAACAGACCCTCAAAGGCAATAATGATCTGTAAGCAACCCAGGACTGAAGCTATTACTCATAACAGAGCATTGTGTTGTCTGTATCTCTCTTCTGTTTGTACAGGCGTCAGTGTCTCTAATCTCGCTGGCGAGTGCTCTCTTGCGGGCGCTACTGCACCATGATGGGGGCCACGCAGGCCGACTACTACAAACTACAAAAGGTGGCCATGGGTATTGCCTTCTCCTGGATATATTCCATGGTTTGGACTCTTCCTCCACTGTTTGGATGGAGCTGCTACGGTCGCGGGTCCCGGCACCACGTGCAGTGTCAAATGGGCCGCCAGGACGGCCAACAACGTGTCTCTACATTATCTGTCTGTTTTTCTTCTGCCTTATTCTCCCTTTTATCGTGATTGTCTACAGCTATGGAAAACTCCTCCAGGCTATCACACAGGTAGGTGTCAAAACTATTATAGTCTACTACATCTGATGAGTAATTGGTTTTAAAGAAGCTTTATGCCTAAAGTTACAGACCATTGTGTGATTTGTATAAAGACTTGGCATTAAATTAGGTATTGATTTAAGTGATTTTCACACACGTAACTATGAGTAATGTTGTGCCATTGTTTTCACTGTATCTCTGCATTTAAATGGTAAATGATAGAGAAAGACAAATAGGAAACTGCCATGAGACAAAATATTTAAAAACAAAACGAAGCAGTGTTAGTACCGCTGATAGTAAAAGAAAAAATGCTAAATTATAAGGGTTTCTATGTCAAATAAATGGCGTTCTTTTGAAATTTCCAGAAACAAAAGAATCCTAACAAATGTATCAGAGGTTAAGCAGCACAACTGTTTTCAACGGTGATAATAATTAGAAATGTTTCTTGGGCAGCAAATCACCATATTACTATGATTTCTAAAATGATCATGTGATGTAAGACTGGAGTAATGATGATGAAAATTCAGCTTTGGAATACATTGTACCAGATCAAGGTCGTCTGTTGTATCCTACAGAACTCAGCACTCAGATTCGGGCTATTGCAAATTGCACTGTTATATGATTTAGAACATTCCTTTAGTGAATCAGTTGCTAAATGCAAACAGCATGTGCAAATAAACAATTCAGAATTCATGAATTTCCCCCAACTACAAGCAACAGAAGTAGATCAAGGCATCTGCTTTCATATTTTATCATGAAGTAATACATCATATTGTACTGAAATACAATTGCATGAAAAACAAAATGTTCTCCATGGTTTTGTGTGGAAAATTTACTTTGTAGGGAAAATGCAGCAAATGATGTATGCAACCTTAGACTAGAGAAACTACTTTAGACGAACTTCAACTTCAATTAGCGTAATATTCATAAATTGTTATGAATTTTCACAATTACCTTTTTGCACCATTAGTTGACAAAACCACCCAGCAGGCCTCTCGATGTTACATGTGTGCCCTGTGTACTGTTTCCCCATGCCTTGTGTATTTGGTTCAGTCCTGTTTTTATTTTACAGTCCTCGTTACTGTTTAGTTAAAGGGATAGTTCACTTTTACATTAATTTTTAGTATGTTTTAGCTAACCTCAGGGGCATCCAAGATGTAGGTGTTTTTGTTTCCACAGTAGTATCAATTTTGATATTTTTAGGTCAAACCGTTCTTGTCTGTCAGTCATATAATGCAGGTCTATGGTCACCACCTCAAAGAGTATGCACAGAGAAGTCCAAATTAAACATTATTTAATTACTCGTAAATGTAAGTACACATCGATGACCTAAGACATGAAACGAGTGGTTTGTGTGAGAAAACGAACAGTATTTATATAGTAACCACAGCCACGTCCAAGTGATCTGACGGCACGGGCGCTTCGGTCTGCGCATGCACCGGAAAGCACCGAAAGTGATCTCTCGAGTTGTTTGGGAAAAAAAATAGACGTTGTCTGTTGATATATCGAAATTCGAGTATTCCATTGTGATTTCCTGTATATCTAAATATGTTTAGATCTTCACAGTGAAAGGTAACACTTCACGAAATCTCTGTGTAAACAATGAGTGACGTACAGTACACGCGTGAGAGATCACTTCCGGCGCTTGCGCAGAACAAAGTGCCCGCGCCCTTAGATCACTTGGTCGTGGCTGCGGTTACATGAGGTAAAAACTATCAGAAATACTGTCCGTTTTCTCACACAAACCGCTTGTTTCGTCTCTTAGGCCATCAACGTGTACTTACATTTACGAGTCATTAAATCATATTTAATTTGGACATCTCTGTGCATGCTCTTTGCGGTGGTGAAAATACTGTGGAAACAAAGACACCTACATCTTGGATGCCCTTGAGGTAAGCTAAAACATATCAAAAATGAATTTCAAAGTGAACTATCCCTTTAATTCACCTGTTTACCTGTCATTATCAGTCCTGTTTCCCTGATCTGTTCCCTGTGTATTTAAGTCCCGTGTTTTAGTCTGTTCCTTGTCTGTCGTTGTCATTACATTCTTGGTTCTTCCATTGATGTTTCCAGTATAACATCATTTTAGTTTGTTTATTAAAACTGCTGCATTTTGATCCTGCTTCAACCATCCCGTGACACTCGACCTGCGGTTTAAATTAAAAACAGTTTGAATATTTCGGCAGTTTCCTGTACGTGTTCCTCTATCAGTTCCAATTTACCAGAGGAAGCCAGATTAATACACTGTCAACTGCTTGACGGGAAATGTTCTGTGTTGTCCGATAATCAACGCCCTGGCATTCAGCAACGATTGACAGTTATTCTCATGTGTTTAGTGTGAAACTTCTTGAATGCAAATTGAACACCATATTACGTCAGGCACAGAGCAAAATGTGTCCTAATTTTACATGAAGATGGGAAGAAAATAACATTTCAATTGAAAAGTAGTTTTTATTTGATTACTCAGTGGCCCAATTTTCTGAAGTGAACACAAAACAAGAGCCCTCAAAACTCCCACAATTTCTTTCCTTCCTCCCGCCCCTCGCCGAGTGGGTGAGCTAACCGAGGCCACCAGCTGCTTGCATCAAATGCACTGACACAACAAAATGCTTTGATTTGCAACTGAATTACTTTTCACAAGCAACAATGAATGAAAAATCTCTGCGTCTAAATGGAGTACAATGTATGAAATGGATGTTTCAGCACTTTTAATATACTGTGATGTTCTGGGAGAGTTTGGAAATTAAAACATTCATGTTTATGTAAATTAGCCCTGTCTAAAATGGGCCATTGATGCTTTGAGAATTGGAGCATTTGAGAACTTTTCGTTTCCCTTCATTCAACGGCGAATCAAATCGCTCAGCCTGTGTCATTGGGTTAACATAAGCACTTTCATAAAGGATATTTTGCCATGCGAAAACTCTGCCGAATCTCATTTTGGTCTGAATGTCTTCTGTAGATTCTGTAGAAGACTTATCGCTAGACATCAGTGGTGTGATCAAACCTCAGAGGTGAAAAGACTTTGCTTCTCTGACAGATACATGCTTGTGAGAGCAGATAACTTTGAGCCTGGGCTTGTGTTGATAGATGCAGGAACAAAGGGAGGTCTCTCCTTAAGCCTGAGCGGAAATCATTTCCAATTAATGAGTTACTATCTCAAAAGGGCAGAGAGGAAAACGAACCTTTAGAATGGTTACCTCACAGGGCTTATAACCTTGCAGTCTCCTTTTAATTTGCCTGTCATATACTTTATTCATCAAAGAATCCTGAAAAAAAAAATCTGTCACGGTTTCTACAAAAATGTTAAAGAGTTTTCAACATTGATAATAATAAGAAATGTTTTTTGAGCAGCAAATCAGCATATTAGAATAATTTCTGAAGGAGCATGTGACACTGAAGAATTAAAGATGCTGAAAATTCAGCTTTGCCATTAGGAACAAAATTACATTTGAAAAATGTATGAAAATGGGAAAAAAAATGAACAATAAACTCCTAATTAATGCTTATTAATAGTTAGTAAGGTAGTTGTTAAAGGGATAGTTCACTTTGAAGTTAATTTTTGATATGTTTTAGCTTACCTCAAGGGCATTCAAGATGTAGGTTTCTTTGTTTCCACAGTATTTTCAATTTTGACATTTTTCAGTCAAACCGTTGTTGTCTGTCAGTCGTACACTGGAGGCTAAGGGGGTCCACCAAAAAGCATGCACAGAGAAGTAAAAATTGAACATGATTTAATGACTCATAAATGTAAGTGCACATTGATGGCCTAAGACACCGAAAACGAGCGGTTTTTGTGAGAAAACGAACAGTATTTATATCATTTTTACCTCTTGTAATCACAGTGACGCCCAAGCGATCTGAATCAGTTGTGCAGTGTCCAAATGAACCGAACTGAATCAGTTCAATGTTACGCCGAAAGTGATCGCTTGCATGTGACGTTACTAAATATTTACATGGAGATTTTGGAAGATTTACCTTTTACTAAACATTTTTAGATATACCGAAATCGTCTTCCATTGCGGTTTCCCGTATATCTAAATATGTTTAGTGAAAGGTAAATCTCTGTATAAACAAAGAGTGACGTAGCGCGCAAGCGATCACTTCCAGCGCATGCACAGAGCCGAAGCGCCCGTGCCGTAAGATCATTTTGTCATGGCTATGATTACAAGAGATAAAAACGATATAAATACTGTTCGTTTTCTCACACAAACCGCTCGTTTCGTGTCTTAGGCCATCAATGTGTAAATTAACTTAAATTTACGAGTCATTAAATCATGTTTCATTTTGACTTCTCTGTGCATGCTCTTTGGTGGACCCCTTAGCCTCCAGTGTATGACTGACAGACAACAACGGTTTGACTGAAAAATGTCAAAATTGAAAATACTGTGGAAACAAAGACACCTACATCTTGGATGCCCTTGAGGTAAGCTAAAACATATCAAAAATTAATTTCAAAGTGAACTACCTCTTTAAGTTTAGGAATTGGGTAGGATTAAGGATGTAGAATAAGGCAGTAATATGTGCTTTACTAATAAATATCCTAGTAATATGCATGCTAATAAGCAATGGACCCTAAACTAAAGCTTTACCCAAATATCTTACTGACCCCAAACTTTCAACATATTCTCATCCCAAGACGTCATATACAACACTTTTGCCAAAGCGTAGACATCCAATGCACATACAGTAGCACCCTTTAGCGTCAAATGAGGCGCTTCAGTTATAGAAGGTTTAGGTATGGGGTAGGGTTAGGGTTAGACCACTAGGAGGCGCCTTCTGCCCCATATATATCTGCGTCTATTTGACGCTAAAGTGTGCCATGTCTACGCTTTGACAAAGCATCGTATATGACGGGGATATACGGGCTGACTTGGGATGAGAACGGGCTCAGAACTTTTGAATGGTACTGTAGTTTAGGTCACTCCCACATCTGACTCTGTCTTATATTTTTGTCATTGTGATATAGATGCATGTACAGATATGTCCTTTGCTCTGCAAAAAAGTATACATTTTGTGGCACACTTTCTTCACTAACCAGGAGACAATTTTTTTTTTTACAATTTTTTTTTCTTTAAGACTGTTCGTAGCTATTTTAAATAATTTTAGATGAAAATACTCGTAACTAATTGCTAGTTTGTCAGACTAGTTCTTAAGACATGGTTTTAATCTGGCTGCTATGGAACTAACCCAGGAATCCAGTTGTGTCAGTAGTCCCTTTGCAGCAACTCAGAGTTAAGTGCTCAAGATTTGCAGTTTTAGAGTCGCCTCTACATGACATTTAACTTTATACCACCATTTAAGTTATTGAGGGTTGTTTAGAGTAGGTCTATAAATAGGGTAGACCAGTAACGTCATTGCCAGCAGTTTATACCAGTTCATAGATTCATGTAGATGCTTAGAGAGTGTGCATTGACACCTCACACAAAATCATTTGCATAATGGTGTCCTGAAGATGATAAAATCATTGAATTTGATCAAAGGCATTTTTCCTTATCCGCTGAATGCCTTCAATTTATTTAGATGTCATTTAATGCAAGGCAATTATAGGCCAATCCCAGCATGAGATCAGATAACAATAGTGTCGTCTCCACTGTATAAGAGTGATTGTAGCTCCACATCGATGGTATTGAACCACATGGCCCAGAGACCGAATGCTAATAAGCTCAGAGTCTTTTTAGACAATTAGCACCCTGTGTGTTTACTCGAGATGTGACTGACCGTTCGATGCGGTGGAGTCCTCAGGGGGACAGGTCAAGTATAGTCACCCTCCACTTTGATGAAATCTCAAAAGGGGGAGATAAAAAATGTGACTACATATTACACATAGTAAGCGGCTCTTCGATTATCTAAAAGCTCTTTTTAACTGCATACATCATAAGCAATCAATTGGATAATGATTTATGTACATTTACGATCAATAACACCACAAACCACCTTTCAGGCTTTCGTTCAGGTGAACAAAGATACACAACTTCCTTACTGAAAGATTCTACTGGTCAAATATTACTCTGTTAGTTGTAAAGACAGATTTTTACTTCACTAGAAGTACAGTACTCGTTTTTAAAAGTACTCTAAGTATTAAAAGTAAAAAGTAAATGGCAATGCATTGTTTTATTATTGTTGCATTTTTGTATGTAATACAGTACCTTATGCCTCTGAATCTATGCCTGCCTTCCTACCCTCATATCAATATCAAATTTACTTCTAGAACACAGCTCCAGTGGTGGATTGAATAAGTGCACTCAGTAACGTTCCAAATGGCTGTTCCCTCAAATAGTGCCCTATTTAACATTTTTTGGCTTTCAGTATATTAGCCTTACTGTGTTATCTATAAGCTAGTGTGCTCCAAAACAATGACAATGTTCACATTTAGAAGACCAAATCCAAATTTATAAATGAAAATCAGGTTGATGTCAGAATCCAATGTCAGATTGATGTTCATCTCCAATGTTAGACAAACGTCTGTATCTGTGGTTGAAAGTTTAAATCGGGTTAACGCCAGAAACCAACATCAGTCTGGTTTTGACATCAACCCGACTTATATTTCCAAACGAAATCCAACGTCAATGCCGATGTCAGTGTTCTGCCGTCAAACCGATTTATATTTAATTCATATTTAAAATATATTTAATTTATATTTAATTTAATCCGACGTCAGCTTTTCCCGTCAACCTCGACTTTAATTTTCAACCAGCAATTACAAACCACTAGCCTGGCATGCCAGACCTACATCAGGATGTTAGGTCTGGGAACTCTCAATTGTCATACCTCAATCCGAGGGGTGGGATAAAAGGTTGTCTTTCAATATCCCTCTGCATGCCATAGGATAGCGCTAACCAACCAGAGCAACGAATGGCTGTGGATGAGTGAGTCCAATGCGTTTTCCCTCCAGCGGAGTAAGTTGATATATTAAACTTTTGCCGTATCCGGTCGTCAAAACTCCGAACACATCTTCCTTTTTTAAGAATGACTCAAGTGACGTTCTCTTAACTCCAAGTCATCCGAGTCGCGGCCAAAGCCGAATCGAAAGACTGCTGTTCGCCAGCTGCATCTTGTTTGTTTTTAAGTAGCAGGGAAATCACCAATGGAAATCACGGCGTAGAACCGTCACAACTCTGCCGTCATTGTTAAGCCCGCCACCAACTCTATACACGATGTGATTGGCGGACCAGAGTTTGGTTTTTCCACAACGAAAGTCAACGGAGAGTTGCTAGACCACACTTTGCGGCAAAAAAATGTGCTGTCGCTAGGGTGCGTCTAGATTTCTAGGCTAACAAACCACCACAAAGATCCAATAATTTCCTGATGGACAAAATCAAGTCCCGCCCTACATTTTTACTTGTTCTAGAAGTCGTTTCACTTGTATGTGACAAGGAAGAAAAGGCAATTGTAACTTAAATGTTATGTCGACTTTATTGGCGTCGAATGGTTTTATGTAGAACCTTGAACATACAGTAGACGGAACCTTTAGAAAGTTCTTTTATAGTAGAACATTTTTTTTTTTTAGATGTCTTAAATATTCTTCAAACTAATAAAAATAATGCTTTTAAGAACTGTTCTCTGAAAGATTCCTAAAAAAATGTCAATGCCCCTTTTTTGGAAACTTTATTTTAAGAGTCTGAATGTCACCTACAGTAAGTAGCTTACACCTGCAGAGTAGACCTTGTCCCTCCATCCCCAGAAAGTGTCACATTGTTATATATGTTTGAATGAAGATGTGACAGTCGCATATTCGCAGTGCATAGAGCACATAGAGTAACCCTCCCAGCTCCTGTCGCTCCACTCAGCCGTTGACTAACCCATCCAAAATGTCACCCGGTAGGGGGCCGAACGCCTTCCCAAAGAAAAGCCTCATTTGCTCGGACACGGCCTGTCTCTTTCAGTAAACTCACACTGCGGGTGAAAAGGGAGCATGCTGGGGAAACATAAGGAGAAAAACCCAGCGGATTTGCCACGCTCATTTTCTCCATCCTTCGAAAACAGAACTGTCCATTCGCACAGAGACAGGCTGAGTAGACAGAACAAGAGACAGAGAGAGAAACCAAGTTCACATCTGCTGCAGGTCACGTTGCCATCGCTGAATAGTGTTGTTGACCTCAAGCAAGGTTTCAAGAATGAAATTTAGCAGATGAATAATTTTGATTTAATTCAGATAGGTTTGGATTTGAAGGCTGCATAGGGTTGAATGGGTTTAGTGCAGAGTTTACTGCTTGCTTCCAGTTCTTTCTAACTTCTTCAAATTGCATTTCTGTAAAGGGATGGTTCTCATAAAAATGAAAATTCTGTCAGTTCGCTCTAGCTTTCTTTATTCAGCAGAACAACAGTTCAACTGCTTTTGGCCATAGAATAAACATCAAGAGGGAACTGTGTTGGGTTCCATTGATTGTCATTGTATGGGCAAAAAACATTGAGATTTTACTAAATATCTTTCGTGTTCCAAAGAACAAAGAAAGTCATAAACATTTGGAATGACATGAGGGTGAGTAAATGATGAGCTGTATAGAAGTATCAGCTATTTTGTATTATTTGTTTTGAAGTTGAGCTTAACGACTTGCAACCTAATTAGTCTGCTATTTAGTGCAGTCCCTCTTAATTAGGAGCCTTCAAATGACATTGGCAATGAAGTTAAAAGTCTTTTTGGAGAAAGATTAAGTGGCGCTACTGAAGGGAACTATCCTGTAGAGTTAAGCTCCATTCCTAATTAACACACCTAAACAATGTTAACAATAAATATTTTATTTAGCATGTAGACTCATTTTATTTCAGCTAGTTAAATATTTAAATATTTCTCATTTTCATTTACTTTAACTTAATGTTCTTAAAAAAACTAAAACCAAATGTATAAAAACACAAATGCTGACATTTTACAATAAGGATCCATTTGTTAACTTAAAAATACTTCTGAAAAACATTTATTACTCTTAGTTAATGTTAATTTCGACATTTGCTAATCCATTATTAAAGGGATACTCTACTTTTTTTTTGGAAATAGGCTCATTTTACCACTCCCCAGAGTTAAACAGTTGAGTTTTACCGTTTTCGAATGTATTCAGCCGAGTTTTTTTATATTTAGAAGAATATTAGTAACCAGACAGTTTCTGGTCTCATTGACTTCCATAGTATATTTTTTTCCTACTATGGAGGTCAATGAGACCGAAATTGTCTAGTTTACTGATATACTTCTAAATATCTAAAAAACAACTGAATACATTTGAAAGCGGTAAAGCCAACTGTTACGTTCTAAGGAAGTGGTAGAATGAGCCTATTTCAAAAAAGTGGATCCCTTTAAAATCAGCAGTTGTATATTTTAATTTTATTCAATGAACCTAAGCTAATATGAACTAACAATGAACTGTTGTCTTTTAAACTAACGATAACAAAAATTAATGCATTCACTAATGTTAACAAATGGACCTTATTGTAAAGTGTTATAATAAAAATAACAGCCAGAAATGTCAAAAATATAAAATATAATATAATCTTTATATGTCTTATTGACACAAAAATAACACCCAAACTAACTAATCAAAGTCTTCAAGAATACTGGAAACTTCCAAACAAGTTTGAGGAAGGTTGAAGCTAAACTC
This sequence comes from Hybognathus amarus, assembly GCA_030378365.1. Lineage (NCBI taxonomy): Eukaryota > Metazoa > Chordata > Actinopteri > Cypriniformes > Leuciscidae > Hybognathus > Hybognathus amarus. The sequence continues at coordinate 411,413 of JAQIUQ010004479.1, forward strand.
TTTAGGACAAATGAATCAAGATTGGACACCCCTGCTCTTTCAGCTAGTCATCTCTCTCCCAGTCTTTCCTCATCTCCTTTTTCATTTCAGACAGAACAGACAGCCCTGGAATTGTCAGAAAATTCACCAAATCTTTGTTGTCACATGTCTTTATTATATCTGCTGTTGAAATGCTACACTGCAGTCCTGAAATTGAAAATTATGAGGCAATTCTGAAAATGTGCTGCGGTGTCATATTCTGTCTTGTACTATTTAGAGCAGTGTTTGTTTTTGTTGTGGTTGGGCGAATGTTGCAGCATTTCTAATGTGGATATATAGGGTCCTTCAGGAATGGGTATGTTAGAGGGGAAGGGCTTCTGCAAACCTAATCCAGAAATCAGGTTATGTGTTGCCTCCCAGCAAACACAGAACGTCCCCTGAACGTTCCCGAATGGTCCCATGAGGTTATTTTTGGGGAACCAAACAAGAACGTTCAAGGAATGTTCCATGTAGGTTATTTTTAGGTTCCATTTTGAGAGCGTTCCGGGAACGTTCGCTAACCTTAAGGGAAAGTTCTAGGAACGTTCTGGGAACTAAACTAATGTTCCCAGAACCGAAATTTGTTTGCTGGGGTTCTGGGTAAATCTACTCAGAGTAAGCGTATAACCTGAGGTAACTTTCAGTATATGTATAAGTAGCCATAGCAACTTAACATTTAGTTTACTTCAGAGGTATTCAGCAGTTGATTCTCATTTTAAACATTGTAGATGTTTTTTTTTTTGGCAACATGATGTTTTCTATATAATATATTTCTATAAAAATACAGAGGCTATGTGATGCATCTCACCTTACAAGAAATGTGGAAACAAATTGCTAAGCGAACTTATACAGCCATATTATCTTTGTAAACACAGTTTTATTTTAGTGTAATAATTCATTAAACAAACAATTAAATTCTTGGTCACCGCAAAAAACAAAACAAAAAAACAACTGATTAAAAGATTTAAGATTTAAGATACGATTAAAAAAATGCCCGTAGTTGACGAGATGCACTAAAAATGTAAATCGGCATTAGAAAAAAATTGAATTAGAATTATGGGTATGGCACATACAGTAGATGGCCTTGGGACTGGGAAAACATACTGGGGGTGCATCATTTACCTCTTATGAAAAATATGGACCATTTTTATATTTTGCACAAAATGATAATCACGCAACGTACAAAATCTAATTAATCAAAACTCTCATGAGGACAAAACAAAGATAACTTTTAAAGTCTTCTCTTGCCACCTCTAAATAATTTACCAAATTAGAACATTGTTTATCATGAAATGCACTTAAAATGCTGATAAATAATGCGTTGAGGGTAACAACAGTTTATTGAAACTAACTCATGCAGGACAGACACAACCACTTTCAACATAAACAAGAACCAAAAAGGATAAATGTGACTCATTTATTTATAATGTATTCATGCTTTTCTCATCGACGTATCTCTCATGAAACTCCTGCGCAGACTTTATCATTTCCATTTGATTGGGTTTTATAACAGTCTAATGGACTCTGAATTTAATCAAAATGTTATGACAAATAGAGGGATATAATTCAACTCAGAAAATTTGATTTGTGGGAGGAGCGTTGTATTGCTGAACACACCTCGTCACCGGTTTACATGAGGACAGAGTTCGCCGAAATGAGTTCATCACATTCACGTCTGCGCTCTATTCTGTTTACTAAAAGACATTGATTGATTTATGTATGCTGTACTCGCAACTGGCTGCTTAAAAATAGAGGGAGAGCAAGAATGATAAAGAAAGAGAGGCAGAGCGACACACTCTCCTGGGAGTTTTTTAAGCAGCTGAACTCACAACTGGTCTGCCCACCTGTCAGACAGAAGATTTAATGATCTAGTCCACGAGGGATCAGGTTATACCCCAAATCAATCAGAAGTGGATCGTCAAAGCCCTATTTTACTGAAATGGGCTGGTCTAGAATGTTTTATCTGTCCTTCTCCCTTGTCACTCTACTCCTACTCCTCATGCACTGTAGTACCATCACCCTTTTCTCTCTCGCTGGCTGCCACTGTCTTCAAGTCTGTTTTTGACTTTGCTTTGTGCTTCTCACTCACTGTTCCATCTGTCACCCCAGCCATCCATCTTTCAACTATCAACTCTCTTTCGCTACTTATTTTTTCTCACTTTTTTAGTTCCTTTTTTTGTGTTTGATTTGTTTTTGGGTTTTTAAAAAAAAATGTCTATCTAGATGTCTATATTTCTACTAAATTTAGATTCTATCTATCTATCTATCTATCTATCTATCTATCTATCTATCTATCTATCTATCTATCTATCTATCTATCTATCTATCTATCTATCTATCTATCTATCCATCTATCCATCTATCCATCTATCCATCTATCCATCTATCCATCTATCCATCTATCCATCTATCCATCTATCCATCCATCCATCTATCCATCTATCCATCCATCCATCCATCCATCCATCATCATCCATCCATCCATCCATCCATCCATCCATCCATCCATCCATCCATCCATCCATCTATCCATCCATCCATCCATCCATCCATCCATCCATCCATCCATCCATCCATCCATCCATCCATCCATCCATCCATCCATCCATCCATCCATCCATCCATCCATCCATCCATCCATCCATCCATCCATCCATCCATCCATCCATCCATCCATCCATCCATCCATCCATCCATCCATCCATCCATCCATCCATCCATCCATCCATTCCTCTTCGCTACTTATTTTTTTCTCACTTTTTTAGTTCCTTTTTTATCTATCTATCTATCGATCCATCGACTCTATCCATGCCATCCATCCATCCAACTCTCTTTCGCTACTTATTTTTTCTCACTTTTTTAGTTCCTTTTTATCCATCCATCCATCCATCCATCCCTCTTTCGCTACTTATTTTTTCTCACTTTTTTAGTTCCTTTTTTTTGTGTTTGAATTGGCTTTATGCACAGCTGCACTCCTTCCTGAACTTAAGCCAGCTTCTTTGTTTCCTGTCTGCCATTATTGGCCAAGCTTGATTAATTCAGGTGTGTCTGATTATTGTTGCCGTGACTACTGAGGTCAGGCACACCTGAACTAATCAATTTGTCCAATAATGGCAGACAGGAAACAAAGGAGCTGGCTTAAGTTCAGGAAGTAGTGCAGCTGTGCATAAAGCCAATTGTTTTGGGGTTTTCAGAAAAAATGTCTTATCTAGATGTCTACATTTCTACTAAATGTAGATCCATCCATCCATCCAACTCTCTTTCGCTACTTATTTTTTCTCACTTTTTAGTTCCTTTTTTGTGTTTGAATTGTTTTGGGGTTTTTAGAAAAAATGTCTATCTCAGATGTCTACATTTCTACTAAATGTAGATCCATCCATCCATCCATTTGTTTGTCCGCCCAGCCATCCTTTAAAAGTAGAGCTTGGGGATGCACAAGAAATGAGTGGAGTGATACCGATGTCATAAATGTCAGAGTTTTATTAACAAATAAAAATGTCTTATTATAGGCTTTAATGTTTAAGAGGCCCAAAGGGAATAATAATCCAAAGGGGATTATTTTCTGCATTGATTTGGGGAAATCTGCCGAATGGATTTAAGCATTGGGAAAATGCGTTAAGTCGGAGCTTGAGAGTATTGGAAGCTGAAAACACAATTAAATTAGCCCAAATATTTAATCGAGCATGAAAGCGTTGGGGGATGTGAAGAACTTGGTGTTCCAGTTCTGTGGAAATCGTATGCGTGCAGATTGTGTGTGAGCCCGCTGATTACAGCTGTTCTATCGCCAGATTATTGTTCTTTTTATTTAATGATTATGGACAGTTGAGTCAGCAAACAGATGTGTCTGTTTTCAGAATTGATATTTGTTACTGAAATTTCCCAACAATAGCATGCTCAGAGATATTATTTAATGATAAGAAACTGTCCGCTGTAACTGTTGTTATCAACCTCATGGGAGCATTCAAACTTATCTATCAACTGTTGTTTCTAAGACTGGTAGCAAGTAAAATTAGATTTTGTGTGTATCATTTGTACTGTGGGGCTGGGTATACATATTCAGAGATACAGATTTCTTGATTTGATTCTGATTCAGAAGCACTGTAATCCTGAATTCTGATTCATTTGGGTATATTTCAGTCAATTTTGCTTACATATGAAATAAATGCTTCTTCCTGTATCTCATCATGATCCATCCCCCATAATCCATTGCCCCGACTCATTAGGATTTGATTCCTCCAACCTGTTCATGATCTTATTTGTATTTGCCTTTCATTGTGAAGTCTTGTTAGTGTTACCACTGCATTTCCGAGCACCTGTATTATTTTTCCCCTTTCCAGTATTTAGTGTTCTCTGGCTGTTTCCTTGGATTCTGCCTAGTGTGTATTTGACCATTTGCCTGATTTTGTGGATTGTCCTCTCCTAAATAAATGCTGCACTTTGATCACCGCAGAGCAGCGAGTCCATAACAGAAAAAAAACTTTAACAGAAGTAGTTCACTTTTAAAAAAACGTTTGCTGATAATTTACTCACCCCATGTCATCCAGGATGTCCACGTCTTTCTTTCTTCAGTCTAAAAGAAATTAAGGTTTTTGATGAAAACATTCCAGGATTTTCTACATATAATATACTTCAATGGGAACCAAACGGTACATGGTCCAAATTAGAGTTTCAGTGCAGCTTTAAAGGGCTTTAAACGACACTAGATGATGAATAAGGGTTTTATCTAACGAAACGATCAGTCATTTAAAAAATAAATAAAAAAGTTTAAGTTTTATAAGCACAAATGCTCACCTTGCTCTGTTCTGTGATGCGCGTTCGTGACTCTCATCAAAATGAACAAATCTTTTTTCGTGTCATGACTCAAAGGGTCCTAGATAAGACCCTTATTCATCGTCTGGTGTCGTTTAAAGCCCTTTGAAGCTGCACTGAAACTCTCATTTGAATCTTGAACCTGGTTCCCAATGAAGTCCATTATATGGAGAAAATCCTGGAATGTTTTCGCCAAAAACCTTTATTTCTTTTCGACTGAAGAAAGAAAGATGTAGACATCTTGGATGACATGAGGGTGAGTGAATTATCAGCAAAGGTTTTATTAAAAGTGAACTACTCCTTTAAGGAGTATCATCATCTTGCTTAAGCCTTTAGAACTGACCCCCCAATCAGGCAAAATATCAGGTTCACTGGAGAACTGAAAGATTTACCCATGTTCCCCAGACTGCTGACTGACATTTATTTTTCTAAGAGAGACTGGTGTTTTATGAGTATCAGAGAAGAACAAAGTGAGATCTCCAGAAACAAAGTTTATTTTGCCGATCTCAGCTGTGATCACAGCTTTCAGAATCTTCTTAGCAACATAATGTTAGACGTCCACCCACCCACACACCCGAGGGATCCTCCCTGACCAAACACACTCTGACAGACGCTGGATATGCCACTTGCATTAGCATCTCCTTCGCAGCTCTCTATCCTGCTGGGTTTGCCACCTTCTGACTGCAGGGCTCACATCGCACCCCGAGGGGAGAGCCTCATTACCACAACACCACCACAACATCTGGAGTTAGGTGTGTAACACGCCTGGATTTACATGCACTCGCCCTCTCTAATGATGCAACTCTGTGGACCGCTGCAGTTTGTCTCTCCAGGCACATTTTAGAAATTTGACAGCTCTGAATGTCATTCAGATTTTTGTGTTTTTTAGTTTTTAATCTATTCAATCTCAACTTTTTGTTATCGAGAGCTAAATATATATATATATATATATGTATGCTAATGAGGGTTTGAGCATTGAGTGAGCCTTTGCTTTCACACTCAGTGTGATTATTGTAATGTTCCCAAAGCACATTTTCTGTCCTAGTTCAGACTAATTTTCCCTATTTCACAGTTTATTTGTTTAATCCATTTAACATTTCGGCGCTTTTAAATAACTGCTTATAATTGCTATTCCCCAGCAATGTTTCATCAGGAGTTATTACTGGAACTCATATGAGGAATAGACACACAACATTTCTCCTATTGTGATTTCCATCTCAGGTTGTCTGTCTTTAGCCTGCTTTGCTTGGCATCCTGTTTTTAATGTGACCATTAAATTTCCACCTGCCAATCAAACTTCAATTGGGTTGAAGTTGTGGATGACTTTTGAGGATAACGAACTGTGCTCGCACCCACCTCAGCACTGCATCTCAAACAGCCATTACGTCTTTAGTTCTTACTTGGTAGAACGGCCGCAAATGTGCCGCTGGCTGTGTCCTCCGGTGATGTGCTGCACCGTGACTTCACACCCTCGTAGGCCTTCACACCTTGCTGTGTTATTCACAGTCTGAACCCCTGTGTGGTGCCCTTCTGTGCATATAGGACTTTTTAATGTAACCACACACACACACACAAAAAACTGTGGCACAACTCCATGGGGACCCTATTAGCGACTTGACATTGATCTGACATTCTGCTAAGTAATAATTTGTCAAGTTGCGGCTTCTGTTCAAGGTGGACAGTGGAAATAAGAGGGTGCCTAGCGAGGACCACCTGTAAAGAAAAGGCTGCACTTGTTACACTCCATTGCTCTTAATTAGCTCTTAGTCAAAGCCCAATTATGTTACTCAGAGCACTGGCCATTACATTACATTCAGGAAGTACAGGCCATATCAGGAAGAAATGCGTTAGGAAGTACAGGCCAATCAGGAAGAAATGTGTTCATGTTGGAATATAATTCAAAGTGCTACATGAGTAGAGATTTTTATTTATTTAATTTAACCCTTATGTGCTGTTGTGGCTGTTTTCAGGCCACTATGGGTTATTTTTGAGTCTTTAATTTGGCCATAACTTTTTCCGTGTTTCAGCAAATGGAATGATTTTTGGTCTTATTTTGACACATATTTTGGGAAAGTGCTTTGAACTTTTTCAAAAACTCAACAGTACACTCTGGGCAAATGTCCTACCGTTTCGTTATGTTCGTGGCTGAAAACAGCCACTACTACTGTTGTAAAAATGTATCAGATAAATATTTTTTATTGCATAAATCTATTAATCAACCTCAGTTCTGATCAAAACTACTAAATGTTTAAAAAAATGTCTCTTTAATTGCCAAATTCAGTAAAATGTGTCACTGATTTGGGGGAAGAAACACACAAAATGACTTACTTTCAATATAAAATATGATTGTGGACTGGATTTTTTAACCTTTTATCACATGTCAAAGATTAGAACAACATTGGTTTTTATGCATTGTTAGTTTTTCTGCAGCATCAGATTTTAACTTTTTCTCCCTCGTTTTCTGTTCGTGGCTGTTTTTGCCCCATTGACTTCCATTATAACCATATTTTTTTATTGCAAAGCCATGAATTAAGAGAAGAGAAATCCTGATTTTTAAACATGTAGTAGTTTTGATCAGGACTGAGGTTGATATAACAGATGTGTGCAAAAAAAAAAATGTAATTTTTTTTTATCTGATACATTTTTATAGCAGTTTAACCCTTTAAGCCCCTCTTAACTAGATGACCTTCTGACCTCAGAGGTCCTTGCCCATATGGTTCTAGAGTGTCTGAAACCTGCACTTCAGGTGCTAAAAATATAATATTAAATATTAAAATGGTTAAATTTAACCTTAAACTTAAACTAGAAAACTACATTGCAAGGTCATTTCACATGTGGAACCAAATATTTTATATCATGTATAGAAAAAATACCATGCTTTAATTTAAAATAATATATGTTGATTTAAATACATTTGTATTCATCTTCAGATTTGGGTTGCACAATTTACTATTGTAACAAGTTCAAAGTTATTTTTGTTGTTTAAAGATCCCAGTGACCAAAGATGATCACATTTATTACTTAATAAAGTCTCTTATATTTTAAGAAGACTGCATTTATTCAATAAATACAGTAAAAATGGTTTTATATTATAAAATGTTTTATATATTTATATATATATATATTTTTTTTTTTTTGTCACATGATCCTTCAGAATTCATAATAATATACTGATTTTAAAATTACATTTTAGCACTGATGAAAACAGTTGTGCTGCCTAATATTTTTGTGGATTCTTTTTCCAGGATCCTTGGATAAATGGAAAGTTCAAAGGAACTGAAATAGTACAAATGTATTTATTTGCTGAATAGAAGTGTTAAGTAAATATATCTGGTGGACAGTTTAAATATTTTCCTGGAAAAAGACAAAAGCACTGATAAAGAAAATGACTTTCCTCCGCATCCACATTGTGTTCCGAAGAGTGAATGGCACTTCAGAGCACCATTGCACGAAACCACAAAGTTCAACCAAAGTACCAAGTCTCAGCTCTTGGGCACCAAACCATAAGAGCACTTAGCAGCTGTCAGACAAAGTGTTACAACACTGAAAATGGTGCATCAGTAGGCAATTTTACAAGCGTGTAATGGTCCTTCTGTTCGCTCATTGTTGTGTTTAAGGGATGAGCGTGATCGATTCACGGCTGTATCCATTTCTGCCGAGCTGTCCTGAAGCTTATGCTAAACGTTCATCTAATCTGTAAATGTCAGCATGTACAGTTTTATCATTTTTGTCTTAGAAGCAAAGACAATGCTGTCAGTGCAATGTCAGTATCTCTGTTCCTCATATCTTTGTCTTCTTCTCTCCTTTTTGCTCTTTCCTTATTACAATGACAAAGGTGAGCCGGATGCGATGCGGATCAGTGAGTCGAAAACGGGAGCAGCGTGTGCTCTTCATGGTGGTCACCATGGTGGTGTGTTATCTACTGTGTTGGCTGCCCTACGGGATTATGGCCCTGCTAGCCACGTTTGGGCGGCCCGGCCTGGTCACACCAGCGGCCAGCATTGTTCCTTCTCTGTTAGCCAAGACCAGCACCGTCATAAACCCCATCATCTACATCTTCATGAACAAACAGGTGGGTAACCGAGAAGCTACTAATCAGTAATCTGCTATTTTTGCTAGATCTTCAATGGACGGCTGTGATATGAATATGAATATTACATGATGTTATATTTGCATTCATTTGTTTGCATACATGTTCAGCACATACTATAAGAATTTGAATGATGAGTCGCTTAAAAATGGATGAATGTCATTGCAAAGAAAGAAAATACTTTAATGCTAAACATTTTACAAAAAGTGTTAAGCTAAAAATGACCTTAAATGCTTGCAAAACTGACTAAAGACCCATTCACACCAAAAACAATAACTATGAAGATATCCATAATGATAACTTAATAAGCGTCCACCAACAAATGATAGCGCCCTGTTCATTCTACGTGCGCCCAATTTTTATCGTTCATCACCTGGACTCTGCTATTATTTTGTGTTCAGAACAATTTTTTAAAAACTAGATATTTATAATGATTGTTATTGTTTGTCCTTGGTATGAAGGGCCTTACAGTAATAACAGTTTTGAGAAAAGTTTTAACACTATTTGTTTGCATTATTCATTTAGTTGCTATTTTGTAAGCCAGTCCATTGTTATTAATGCAAAGAATGATTTAACGCATATGCTTTTGATGCAACTGTGTTTTGCAATAAGCACATGCTATTCTTTTCTATATTTAGTCTTTAACAGTTTTTCTTTAAAATAACACACCGACAGCAGTATCACTTGAGTTGAGGGTTTTCAGTTTGGGTGTCATTCCCAAAAGAACATGATCAACACCTCATTTTAGTATGAAATTAACAGCACAGATCACACAAACTTAAAGTCAGTCTTTGTCCAAGTCCAAACCGCCCGTGAATGTGAAATATAGGAACTGTTTTGCCTTTGAACGTATTTTTGTCCAAAACTTGGGCTGAAAAAAAAAAATGGGAAGGCAAAACTGTATGATTGTCTGGGTTGCTTAAGTTAAACTACAGCTCCATAAATATAAAAGTCCACTAAGTTCCTCTAGACAAGTCATTATACATTAAATTATAACCTTTTATGGGTTCTGTATTGAAAAATTAGGCTTTCATACAAAGACCATATGATTTAAACTGTACAATTTGAAAGTTTCATTAAGCTGTAAAATAAATAGGTTCTCAGGTTCAGTTTTTCTTTTGGGGAAAAAAAGTGAACAAGGGAACTGAATAAGGATTTTTTTTACTGGTTTTGAATTGTATTCTGCTAATAACCTCGAATCTCTCTTTCTGCTAATCTTTTTTTCTCTCATACTCTGCACTGTAACTCTGTATCTGTATTTGAGGGCAAAAACTGAAGGCAACAATTTGCAGTTTTTCATTAGTTTAAATTATCTACTTATTTTATGAAAATGTACTAAATTAACTTAAAAGGTCATGTTTTCACAAACTAAAATTATATATTAAGATTTATTAAAAGGATAGTTCATCCAAAAATTAAAAATCTGTCATTTGCTCATCTTTATGTCATTACAAACCTGTATGGCTTTATTTACTTTATGGCACACACAAAAAAAAAAAAAAAATTAAATGGAAGTCTGTTTGATTACCAACATTCTCGACAATCTTCTTTTGAGTAGCACAGAAGAAAGAAAGTCATCAATGATGGAATAATTACCATTTTTGGGTGAATCAGTTTGCAAATAGTTCTTTTCCCTTCATTTATATGATTTTAAATTGGTCCAAATTATGTCCTTATGTACTGTTCATTTCTTTAAGTAATGTATGGAGAGTAAAGAGCTTGGCTTAAACTGTTGAAAAACCATATGGATGTTCATGAACATGAATGAAATACCTTAAACCTTATCATTTTTAAGTTATCACACATGATAAAGCCAACAACAATGATGTGAATTAAACTGGCAAAAGGCCAAACAATGCAACCAGATTGATTATCCCAGCTCCAGTGAATGCTAGAAAAGAGGGAAAATGAGACTGAAACATAAATCCAATTTCTTTTTTATATCGTATTTGAGCTAAAAAATACATTAATCCTACTAATCTGACAAGTTTCTCGGAAAATCTGAATCTATTGCTATAGAAAAGCTGCTTTTAGATGCATTACTTGTTTTCTTTTTTCAGTGTTATTTACTTTATCTTTGGATTATATTTTACAGTGTGCATTCACCTGTAAAGCTGTTCAAATCCATCCCATGTTTTGCCTGGTTTGTATTCCAATTGAATGTTCATTCTAGTTTATGGCTGGACAAAAAATGAAAAAGTTATGCTAGTCTTTGGAAGAATGTACAAACCATTTAAGTAAATTTAAACTTTCAATGCTCTAGTCTGTGATCAAGGATTGTATCTGAGTATATTCAGCGAAAGTAGTAGAAACTTTTCAAAGAAACTTTTCATTCAAAGAAGTACTTCTTATTTGATCAAACTGATACTAGATGCACATTGTATTGTTATTTCTGAACTTGTGTACATATGAACAGGTTTTGTATTATCTCTTCTGTATGGGTTAAAGCTTCTGCTCCGAACAATTGCTTGTGATAAGACCGGAGCTGAAGACTTGGAGAAACTAGTTTTGACTGTCGGAGGAGACGCCAGTCACCTGTATGTCATTTTCAGTCTTCAATTCCTCCCAGCCCGTAACCATGGAAACTGTGAGTTGAGGCGAGTTGAAGACTTAAAGTGCTGTACAGATTCAAGTACTGTACTCGGCATGTGTCGATATGACCACCGGAGATTGAAAGACAGCAGAAAATGGAAGAGCATGGAAAAGAGTGAGTTTTGGAGAGCGAGAGAGCTGCAAAGTCCCAGAGCCCGTGAGTAAATAACTGTACTGTTATACCACCCTGGTTGAGGAGCCGTCACACTGTGTGGTAATTGCATTTACTGCTTCCTCTTTCCTGGGATGCAAAGAATTTTCTTGCACATGTCACATTTTCTCCCTTATTAAGAGCTCAATGTGTGCTGAAGGGAAGCATCAGTGCGCTGAAAAACTCCCTTGTTCATTAATTGGCTGTAAGAATCACAAGCACTTGTAAATTGCACTGCAAAAAAGAAATTTTCGCAATATTTTCGTCTTGGCGTCCATTGAAAACTTCCTTAAAGGGATAGTTCACCCAATAATGAATATTATCCCATGCTTTACTCACCCTCAAGCCATCCTAACACAATCTGAGGCATAATTTATAATGGAAGTGAATGGAGATGAGATCTCGAAGCCCCCAAAAAATGCACCCATCCATCATAAAAGTAATCCAGACGTCTCCAAGGGGTTAATAAAGGCCTTCTGAAATGAAGCGATGCGTTTGTGTAAGAAAAAAATCCATATTTAACTTTATTAGCTATAATTACTAGCTTCCGGCAGGTGACTGTGCACTGCGCAATATATCCATATTTACAACTAAAATATCCATATTTACAATTAATTACTCCTACGTCATACATCGCGTCAGGGGTTACTCTTGTGACATAGGATATCGCAGTATCAGATAGCTAATAAAGTCATAAATATAAATTTTTCTTACAAAAAAAAAACATTCGTTTCGCTTTCGAAGGCTTTTGTTAACTCCATGGAGCCATTTGGATATATTTATTATGATGGATGGATGCATTTCACCCCCATGTATTTTTTATAAAGGGCACCTATTATGGCATTTTTATCGGGCACCTATATTTTTTTTTTAACGGATTTGCTCACAGACTCCCAAATGATTCATTCAACGACTCATTTTTTCAAACGCCACCTTTGCGTGACGCTAATCCGCGGTTATTGGTCAGATGACCCAATCAGTTATTATTTGCGTTACGCCCAAAGGCCTTGAAACTTCACTGAGCGTAACTTACACAACACACACAAATACTTGTGTGTAGCCTATTGAGTATGGTACAAAACACATAAAAGCAACACTTACTAATAATACTTATGGGTTGTGATTCGGAGGAGGAAGGCTGATCCAAATAAAATTGGGACTAAACCTTCCTTCAGTATCAACCGGCTCACAAATCCACACTTGAAAGCATTTATGTTTGTAAAGCAATCGTCATAAAAATGACGCGAACACAGCACAAATTTCGGCCTATACTTGTGTGGTATAGGTGTAAATATAAACTCTTGCCACTGATTCTTAACATGCTCGTCCCTGGGCAGTGAAAAAAAAAGTCGCTTTTGATTCGCACTTCAGAACACAGAACCCATGTCTTGTTGTCGACATGAAGTTTTCAAGTTCCCTGGTGTCTGCGCACAATTTGATAATTTTTCATCTTGATGTCACAACGAAAAGGAAAATGACTCATTGGAAAAACGATTCATTAAATTGACTATTTTTACGGTGAACTTATATATAAAACTTTGCAGGATTTTTTAGTTAATTTAGATGTTACACACTACAAAGGTAATTTACAAAATTCCATAATAGGTGCCCATAATTTCAATCATGACAACTCTGAATAGTTGACGAATATTGAATAGAAATCTATATGGTGAAATTAATGTATTTGGTCTTGGCGGATTATATTAGCTACACTGTTGCTAATGCTCTGTAATAGATACACTGACATACTGCTGTGAGCATGTAAGAGATGTTGCTGCTGCATAAATAGACATTCATAAATCATGTTGCAGATCTGAGACGGGTGGAGCTGGGGGAGGAGGAGGATTTTAGAGGAACTCTGACTCTAGCTCATTGCAGGACTAGCTTATAGAACAACCAGACTATTTAAATGATGAGCAAGCAATCTCATTGACCCTTCGCTAAGCCACGCCCAAAAACCGCCACTGGCCAATCATGTCTTAGCAACCGTAACTATGCACGGGAGGTCTGGCAAGCTTTCGAATGAGGGAAACATGCTGAAGCATTGTGCTTATGGATTGTGCAAATCTGATACCGGTATACTAAAAGTTTGGACGGGGAGAGGAATTGTTCTCCTTCCAGAAAATCTAAAAGCCAAGGGGAGAAATGATTGGCGTGATCTAGCATTTATGACCCATTCACAACTACTGGTAAATGTCGACATGCTTAACAAGAACACCTATTGCTTGGAAATATTGACGGTTCTTTGGTCAAAATGATAACGTAAAATAAGACGATTAAAGAGACAAGACAAAGGCTCACTGACATACTTTAAAATATATTTCAGCATTTTGTTAATCGACGTCCTACTAACGTTACCCCTGACTAAGTAACTTAACCCAATCCGATCGCGGCTCTCCCGGTATTAGTGTTATTCCACAAGATTTATTGATAAGCTGTTTGATTTATAATTATTAAGATTATTTTCACATACCCTGCTGTGTATGTACATAGCTGTTCCTCAATTTGTGTTTCCCATTTGAACGGTCAGCGTATGAGGCGCTGCTGCTTGCGCTGGGACTATAACGTTAGGCTTTAACTTAAATTTTTAAGAAATTATTCTCTAATCGGTTGCATATAATGTCGTGAATATATCCCTCGAATGCATACTGTAGTCCCCTTTGTCTTGCACTCTCAGATATTTCACTTGTTCACCGAAAATTACTAATTATCTCATTGGGAATGTCTGACACCGGGTGCATCCACACTATAATAGATGGGCCAGCCGTGAAAGCTTGACAGGCGTAGCAACAGTAACTAGGGAGGGCGGGGCTTAGCGAAGGGTCAATTGGCTGCAAGATCAGCACATGGCAGTCAGCTTGTGCCATGCTGTAATGATTCCTCATTCCTGCTCGCTCGCCCATTATTGCACACTATGTAAGAAACAATGAGACAAACAAAGCTGCCCACTTCCGAAGTAAGAGCTTTCCAGAGAGACAGGCAGTTCATCCAAGCACTGGGATCAGTTATTCCGGACCATCTGTGATCAGGTGTAGCATAATTGGCGAGGAACTACTGTCCTTCTCTCCCAAGCTTCTCAGCACCCCACAGAGAGCCAATCATCTCGTTTCCAGACCATCATCTGCTAAAAAGTCTGCTACCCAACACTCCTCTTTGATCCGAATTGTACCCGGCTACCCTGGCCAAAAGAACATGCGCTTATCCAGCATGAGTATACTCAGAAATGATTGCTCTTTATCTGCCAGAGGTGAGAAGAACTGCTTTTTTTGAAAGTCAAGTTCAGACTTTTACGAAAATTGCAAAGATTTTTTTTCTCACACTTCAGTTTGAATTTTTACACTTGGAATTATCAGATTATCAGACCATGGGGAACATAAAGTACAGGTAAAGTTATTATTGCAAGCTCTGCTCTTTGAAATTTGAAGGCCGGTCATTCACAAAGTTCTGCATGTCCTCCATGCTAGTTTATGTATAAAATATTTAGGCAAATTTTATATGCTCACATTAAGAGTTCAGTAGCTCCAATGATCCTGAAAAACTAACTAAGTTCAGAAATCTTTTTGTCTTTGACTTACATCCTTAAAGGACTTTTATGCGTTTTTGCCTACAAGTTAAGTTCTACTAGGTAATTAAAGCAAACACTGCCATTATCCAAAATCTGTAACTTGTCAGTGCATTTACATTAATTCATCCAAAATGTTTTCATTTGAGCAATTGAGAAATTAACTAGTTATGAGTATGTGTGTGTGCTTGTGCGTGTGTTTCTTTAAGTTTCTTAGTTTTTATATATTTTTTTATTTTTTAATCAGTCATTTATGTAGTTGTTATTTGATTTATCACTTTATGATTATATTTTTGTCATGTTATGTTTTTATATTATTATTTTACTTATTTTGTTGCTCTTGCAATGCTTGCTATTTTATTGCTATTTAATTTGATGTGTGTGATTGTATGGTTTCAAGAGATATTTGTTTTCATGAGCAAGAGATCATGTTTCCATTTCAAGGATTTTACAGTGCAGTCAGTGCACAGTCGTTACAGGACGATGTTGGCGAAGCATTAATTTTCCATTGTTTTTGCTGTGGTGTGGTAAAATAACACTTGTTTAATTTGTACTAGTCAGATAATGTCTAGGCCTTGAAACATTATGGGCATTAAGATTATTCAATAAACTGCTCTTTTTATTATCATCACTTCGTCTTCTGATTCTGCTCTTCCCTGGCTTTCTCAATCTTCTGACAGGGTTTCGTTATCCTGGTCGGATCAAATTCCGCAAATCACTATTCTGACGTCTGAGATTCACCCGATCTACAGAAACAGCCCCATGTACTTCCATTGTAGATGCCTTACTATAACTATGGGAAGAGTCACAAGTATTTTCTCTGGTAATCAATTTTTGCCACCAATGTTGCATGGCAACATGGAGTTTAATTTGTTTTAAACCAGGAACATTACTTGTGAATGAAAATTGCACACACTAATCAACAAAATGAATGTCATCTAATCCTTGTAAATTCACTTTATGGCCATGTAAAATCAATGTGCCATATGCGTGAAATCTGATTCGGTTGAAACACCCACAGGCAGATAGTTGTGTTAACTGTCTTACAGCATGTCCAAATGCAAAGCCACCTTCGCCATCTCTGCGGGGTTCACCAGACCTCCTGCCAGCTCCTGTAATGAGTGTGTGGATCTGAATCCATTTATAGACTCGTTCCTCCCACCTTAGACTCATCACATTCCTCACCTGCCCCCAAAAAAGATGCACACCTGCAACGGCTGACAGCAACATGACCAATTTTCAGATTCATTACATTATAGGTCATCCATGTGAGTGGAAAACATTAAGGACATGTATGCTCTGGGTATCTGGTGGCAGCATGAAGAGTGTTTGGAAAGGACTATCAGTGAGTGTTGGGGTCATGCATGATTGCTTTCAATCAGGACTAACAGAACACTGAATGCCCATTTACAGGCTCACTGAAGCCAAATGTCTTGGGAAAAGTGTGTATCTGCAGTCTGCCATTAACCGTGACCCCTTGACCCAAATCTAACCCTCTACAGTCTCTGACTTAGATCTTTTTGTTGTCATGTCCACTGATTGAGTCTCCAAAAAGCATTTATGTTCTAATACAGCAATGTTTCAAGTACATACAAAGAGGCTAAACTGACAAAACATGACATTCTGCATCTTCTGAGGAAATGTAGTAGACTATAAGTATACAGTGAACTTGGACGTATACTAAGTACACTACGTTTTCTCAAGGGGTGAAATCTCGCTCTGTGTTTTGTGGAATATGTTACTTTTCTTTACAAGATGTAATTGAGTCTGGGTCAAAAAGAATTTACAGTAATATACATTGTTCAATAATATATTTGGAAATACATCACAATTGCATTTTTCTTGTTCGTTTTATGTCATGATGTCTTAAACTTTCTGTTTATTTTCAGGTTGAAATTCGATATTTGAATCCCAGTTTTTCAATGTTTTTCAAAAGCCACTCATCCAGAAACAAGGAGAATTTTAAAGGCGGATTAGCTCCACTCTCCTGAGGGAACAATTCTTGACAAGCCATTCGTCTACTCAACACTTGCATGAAATCTTTTTGCAATCCTGAAGGTGGTATAGAGTCATGGCCACACAAACATTTCCCTATTTTACTTGCTGTAAATGGGTGTTCTTGGAGCAAATATTTTTGCTTTGTCAATGTTTTAAGATTAAAATAAGTGTTTCTGTTACAGAAATTGAATTGCTGAACCTTTGTGACCAATACTTGCACCATCTGCATTTTAGTATTCATAAAACTCTCTTCAAAGGTTTGGCTGAATTTGTCAGTCTAATGGTGAAGGTTGTTTTGTGTGGATGTGGTAAATCTCTTACACACATCAACAGAACACCTTCTCTTGGAAAATTTGTTTTTCTCTGAGACCTCTGAGACAGTTATGATTAATTGCAATAAACCTTTATCTATAATGAAAAGTGCAGCATAATAACATAGAGCTAGCTTTGCTTCCATCTGACCTGATGGTCAAAGCCTGCAGGGTGTTTCTTCTGGGTGTGTGATCTGCGTGCTTAGGGATGTAGAGGTATATACACAGATGCTCAGGGATTGGCACCTTAAATCAAGCATATTATTCTCAGATAATCACTGCCTACATTCCTGCCAAGAGGTCCTGCCTCTGCTAATGAATTCTGTGCACAGAGAGCTTTTAATTTGCAAACAACCCAGTCCACATAGCATCAGCTGTTGTCACAGGGCTGATGATTCCATTGTTGCTATTTCATTATTCCTGCTGTCTGTACAGTTGCAAATCCACCAGGGAATGGGAGAAATGAGCTTGTGCAATCAAGTGAACATTCAGGCATTGTCTTGTTTGTCTTTTTGACATGATAATGTGAATTTCCTTCTCTTAAAGAGGAAACTCATGTTGTTCCAAACCTGTGGATCACAAAAGAAGATATTTTAAAGAAAGCTTAGTTTTTGCCCATGCATACGATAAATACTGTAAAAAATATTGTTGGTTTAACTTAAATTAAGTAACCTGGTTGTCTTCAAATTTTAAGTTCATTGAAACTGGAAAAATTGAGTTAAAGCGTTAGTTCACCCAAAAATGAAAATTCTCTCAGTATTCACTCACCCTCATGTTGTTTCAATCCCCTAAGACCTTCGTTCTTCTTTGGAACACGAATTAAGATATTGTTTATTAAATCTGAGAGCGTCCATCCATAGGCTTCTTGAGGAATTGAAACTTGCCGGCCTCGAAAAGTTATTATTAAAGACATTTGTTAAAATAGTTCCAAGTGACTACAGTGGCTCAATCTTAAGTTTATCGAACCGACGAGAACACTTTTGTGCTCAAAAAACAACAAAAATAACGACTTTATTTCAACTATTCATTTACTTCTCTCTCTTCCTCGAGTCAGTTTACTTGTTGAATAACGTAAGCTTCTGTTGTTGTACGTCACACGCATCACACACATGACCAGGCGTCGGCCAATAGTGAGCCTACGTGTGACGTTACGCTATCACACTACGTTAACTGACCAGAGGCCCATAGAGAATGAAGTAAATAGTTGAAATAAAGGCGTTATTTTTGTTTGTTTTGCGCACAAATAGTATTCTCGTCACTTGATAAAGTTAAGATTGAGCCACTGAAGTCACTTGGACTATTTTAACGATGTCTTTAATAACTTTTCGAAACCGGCAAGTTTCAATCCCTCAAGAAGCCTATGGACTGCTCTCAGATTTCATCAAAAAATATCTTAATTCGATGTTCAGAAGAAGAACGAAGGTCTTACAGGGTTGGAACAACATGAGGGTGAGTAAATACTGACAGAATTTTCATTTTTTGGTGAACTATCCCTTTAATAGAGTGAAGGAGATTGATTTAATCATCAGAAACTCAAAGTATTATGATATCTGAAACACACTAATTATTTAAATTGGTTTGACAAACGGAAAAACGATGTGATTACAAATCATGAACATATTTTTTTACAGTGAAACAACATGGATTCCATTGACTTTCACTAGGCAGAGATGGAGATAGGCAGGCAATGGAAAACAAAATGGGCAAAAAACAAAATAACTAAAGGCCAGTTCACTCCAAGGACAACTGTAATGAGAATTAGTATTAAGATCACAAATGAAGATATTTTCAGTGTTTTTTGCACATAAAATGAAAGTCATTGAGGTCAAAAACAACATTGGACTTTCATTGTATGGACAAAACACACTAAATGCCTGTTCTCACCAAGGACAATAACTATAATGAAAACTATGATTAGATTTAATAAAAGAATGTTAATGTCATTTGGTGTGGATGCTTTAATAGTTGTCATTCTTAGTGTGAACAGGCATTTTTCACAGAAGAAAGAAAATCCAGGTTTGGAATGAAATTACAAAATATTCTTTTTTGCGTGAGCTTATCCCTTTAAGGATTAGAAATGTAATCCCTGCTCTCTCAATCTTTGTGTCAGTTTTGCAGATGCTTCCATTTCGCTCATCATGTGCACCACCCCACAGAGAGGCTCCAGCTTTAAAAACTCCTCCAAAGTCACCAAAACTCTCAGGACAGTGCGACGCGCCAATGGCCAGAATGTGACCTTCGCGGTGGCCTCGGCTGGCGATCCTACCATCTGTGCCCCACACAGCGGGGGGCAGAAAAGTTCCTCCGAGGGTGAGAAACCCCCTCCTGCTGTGGGCCAGCCCACCAACAGACCTGTTGTCTCTCTTGTGGCCTATTACAATGGTTGAGCTCATACAGTCAGGCCAAACCAACACTGATACATTGGAATTACAGGTGACGGAGGTCACAGATTGCGTAAAACGAAGAATTGATAAGTGGGCGTGTCTTGGAATATGGAACGAGGACATGCCCCTCGCTGACAATCATGTCATGTTGCATGTATGATCTTTCTGAGGGAACAAAACTAAGAATGGATATTTTGTGAACAGCTGGAGAAAGACTTTTGGAGAAAGTCTGAGATTCTCTATTTCTTTCTCTGGAGAGAACAAGTAGGAAACATGCACATGGACCTAATTGTTAATTAAGTTTATGTTTCTTCAATCCAGGATGTAAATGTGCTCTCAGGTGAAATGTGAAGTGAAACTGATGTTAACAAGGACGCTTTCATTACCAGTTCCTTCCCGTGGTTGGACAACCAGACTAGCACAGATTGTTTAAAGAGATACTTTTCTTACTCTTGTAATTCTGCTCATCTGTGTGGAAATGTAAGTAAGCACATGATGCTCTGTTTGTTAAGGGATATATGTTGCTGAATTTTAAAAGGGTCGTATCATTTTCCTTGATCTTTTGAATTATAGTAATAGAGTCTCATAACTTCCTCCTCAATCCAAAAAGAGCATCTGTTAAATCTTGAAGCCATACTATTAAAGTTCCAAATACATTTAACATGTGTCCACATTTACATATCAATAATATTTTTTGGTTTGTTTTTGTGTTTAAAGACACCTATAATGGAGGTAGCGATAGCCTTTTTCTTCCCTGTTTTGACGTATATCCAAGTGAAATATCCAGGTGAGTCAGAAGAGAAGAAGTTATTATGAATCTTTAGGGTCTAAAGGAAAACTTTCTAATATACTTTTATTAAAAATTCTCATTTGTATTGTAAGAAAACACAAATTTTACCTGCAAACAGCTCTGTTTTCAGCACTCCATTCCAGTGCATATGCCTTTAAATGATAATGAGCTTATCTAACCCCGCCCCTCTGTTCTGTGAGGTTTTGCACAGACGCACATGGAGTGTTGCCTTGAAGTTGAGTAGGGAGTCTCTGAGGACACATCTGCAACCGTATCAGTTTGAACCGGAGTCGGACCCAGAACAAGATGACAGCCCGAACAGAAAGTTTCTGAATGGTTGGTCACTTTGATCTTTGTATGTACTGGCAGTGTAGAGTAGTGAGATACGAACACTATGTGTTTACTGATGTATACGTTAGTTTGTTGACAGATTAATGTTACAGTTAATGGTCATGAACAACTTTTTTCACGATTTGCAAAGATTAGTACAACTTTACACTCACTTCTTCTGGAGGTGCAGTGGGTTTGGCTCAATTTGAGGCAGGGGACAACATAGGAGATTAAAACAATAACAGTAGATGGATTTTTATCATTATAGGATGGTTGTGTCCAGGCACTGCCAACATACATTTCAGTACAATCAACTTGTAAAAGGGCATTATACTCATTAATTAAAGATTACATGAGCATATTAATTAAAAACAATATAATAATGAGTTGCACAGATAAATCAATTGTAGAAAAAAACCTGGCAAAATTCCATTTTAAAAGGTTTAAGTTGAATGAAACTTAACCCTGATTGCATCAGTCAGTTCACGCATTTAAAGGGATAGTTCACCCCCCAATTTTTTTTTTATCATTTACTCACCTTCATGTGTTCCAAACCTGTGGGACTTTTGTTTATCTTCGTAACACAAATGAATGGCATTAAAGGTCAGTAAAGGATGGCAGAATTTTCCATTTTGGGTGAACTGTCCCTTAAGTTGGATTTGCATTGATAATCCTCAAAATGTTTGGAAACACTGAGGTATAAAAAAAACGTTGACTATCGTTATTAATGGACCTCAGGGAAAAGTGTTAAAATTGTATCATAGATGATCCCTTTAAAATTCAAATGCAATAGTCTACATGAAATACACTTTTACAAATAAATATTTATTTGAAAGCTCTGAAGTTCTATTTTAGCACTCTGTCTACGTTAACAGTTATTGTGTAACATGTAAAACTGCTCAGCAATTGGAAAACAGTTTGAGAATAGTCCTCCGTAGCAGGTTTAAATGAGCAATTCATTCATTTTCAATTCACAATTTCCTCCTCAGCATGTTATGTGAAATTGGCTGCAAGCCTAGCACCCCTCCCATGAAATCTCTTCATCGTTCTGTTTATCAATACACAAGAATAATAATTAAATGCCAAAAAGCTTTCATAAACCATAATGTATTGTAAAGTGATGCCTTGAAGCCAAAACATGCAACAGAAACTGACAACTTATTTCAAGTTTTTAATCATTTAGAGCATTTCATATGTTTTCATTAGCATTATATGTTTTGATTTTGGTTAGGTTTTGTAATCTATATTTAAATATGTTTAGCATTAAAGGGACAAGCTTCCCGTGTTGACTCCTTAAGACTTAAGAACTTAAGTCATAATAATGTGGGGTTGGCCCAGGGGTCCCATTTAGAAATGCAGCAACATTCACAATAGGACAAGAGAAATATTATAAGAGAAATAAATCACATGTAGCTAAGATTTTGAACTCTGAAGCAGATTTGAAAGTTGTAGATTTTTTTTTTACGATTTCTTCAAAGCATTTCTTACTGTAAGTGTTTTGTGTTTTCTGTATAAGAGATTTCTTTCAAAAAATGTTTCAAAACATTTACCAGCCTCTAACTTTTGAACAGTATGGTACTTTTTAATGATTACAAATCTTATCGCCTCATATAGTAATTGAGGATTTCCCAGAAACAGTCATACAATCTATAAATATGATTATAAAATTTAGAACATAAACACAAGCATTCTGATGAGAGCCGTTTTCATAGGATTCATTTTTTAGATTTCGATATAAGAATTAGATTTATGAAACAGACTGACATTTATCCGAAGGTTTGATTACAGTGTTAGAGGTTTATTTGTAGGGCATTTGGTTATTTGTATGAAACAAACTTTAGTGAGAATTTTTGAGGATCATTTCTAGATGAAGGTGAGCCATTTTTATGAGTTGCCATTCTAGTACAGCATTGCAAAGCTGACGATGTGCAAAACTTTCTGTGAATACTGTACATTAAGCAAGAATGTTGTAAGCCGTCAGTACTGTATATGTTGTGTCAGGATTCATATGGAAATGCAAGATAACAGCACTCTGAAATGCATAAAAATGCAAATGAACAGCACAGTAAATGCAATTTTTGGACATAATCAAAAACTACATTTGCTACAAGCTCGTTCAATGCAATCCAAATAACATTGAAATTACTGATTTTTTTTCGTCCTTTGATTCTTTTTTGATATATATCCCAAAATGAAGTTAATACATCAGTGATCAAATCGAGATTTTGTTTTGTTGTTGTGTGATTGCACGTTAAAAGCATTGAAATGTTTGACAGATGATCACTATTTCGTTTGTACAAGTGTGTGTCTGTAATATCGATTACCAAAGCAGATTTATTTTTCCTCTAAGTGTTACCAATGCTAATGCTAATAATAAAAATATATGTCTGCTCTGGATATACAATATGTATGTGGCTTTAATAGAAATTATATTTTTGTTTATTTGTTACACACAATTTGTAAAACAGAGAGAAGCATATTTCCGGTTTTGTGCTCTACTGATATTTCCAGATTGCTTTGCTGTTGTGTATCTCCAGTGATCTGAGCTGTCAAATATTTTCTCATATATCCTCTCATGTGCAAAATGAGTAATGTTTCTATTCTTTCATACCAAAATGCAAAGGGTAAAACATCTGCGTCGTCTGTCTTTGTTACAGATGTCTGCTTTCTTGGTTTCTGTCATAACAGTGTGATGTACTGGGATCTGGTTTGAGACTTGAAATTGAGAAAGTCACACCATAGTATGATAAATCCCATACTGAGAAGGATGAATCAATAGTCAAGGTGGTGGAGAGCCGGTGAGAGAGGGAGAAATGCTGAAAGACAGAAAGAGTTCTCACACCTTGAAAAAAGTTGTTGTTAACGGGCCATTAGATGCAGCAGGTGCATTAGAAAGAAGAAATATGGGGTAATATCTGGGTAAAAAAATAGAGTGATTATACTGTAATTTACTGGTGTGCAAACTGCATTTCCAGATAAGTATGCCACATATAGTTTCATATAATGCATTCATAAATATAAAGTATATGGGAGTGTTTAGAAAATGTGTATAAGCTGCTAGGGACTGGAAAATGCTGGCTGATCTTGATCAATGGCTCATTTTTCCACCTGCGATTGCCACCACTAACCTCCTGACCAGATATTGTTTTGTGGTCTGGATCAGCACGCATTGTTTAACTGATAGAGTTAACAGTGCCATGGGAGGATGCGGTAGATGAGGCATATGAGAGGAAGAAACTGCGGTATGCTCATCTGGCCACTGAAGCGCAACAGTGAGGATGGAGAGTCCAGGTTTATCCAGTGGAAGTGGGTTGTCGAGGTTTTGTGCCACACTCTACAACCCAGTTCCTCAGAGACGTTGGATTCAGTGGCCAAGAGTTGCGTTCCACAGTAAAGAACTTATCTGAAGCAGCGGAGAGGAGCAGCAACTGGCTGTGGTTGAGACGGAAAGATGCTAGCTGGTAGAGTCAGACCGATATATCGGTAGGCCGATATTAGGCATTTTCCAAACTATCGGTATCGGCAGTTATAATGGCTAATGGCGATAAATGAATATTTCAAAAATAAAATAAAAACGGACGAAACGCACTTCAACCATGTCATGATTGTTGGAGTTGTATAGTTTGTCCACTAGAGGGCACTCTACACCGTTCCGGTTGGCAACACTTGTTGAGTTGGTCACGAGACATACATTGCTTGAATAACAATTAAAAGAACGTCCCCATCAGTTCTCTTAACTCAAATACGCATGACAGAATTTGTGACTATCATGTCCAGTTTTGCTGCTGTTAAATAAGCCGAGAGTGAAGCGGAATTATCTAGCAATAATTATGTTACGTTTTGCGGTGTAGTTGACTGACTGTCCTTTTAACTTTTGACAATGTGACTAAAGTATTTCTTTAATACCGCGTGACAGTTATAGCAATGAGACGCATCATCTCTCCTTGACCTGTTATATTGAAAATGTGTGTTTTACAATTTGCAGTATGACTTAATCCATTGCTAAATTATGGCTCATCATAGACTAGCTAACCATAAAGCTAGCTAATGCCACTATCATCAGTCTGTTGTGACAATAAAAGAAACAAGTTTCTTTTTAAAATGTATTTTCATATTAATTTAGTTAAAACTCATAAATAACTACAAATAACTAATTTTAGGGAAATCTGTTAATGTTTTGTTGCGCGTTTCTGAAATAAATTTTTTTTTAAATATCGGCCGATATATCGGATTTTAAAGGGGTCATGAACTGGCTTTTTAAATTTTATTATATTGTTGTCTGAGGTCAACTTATGACGTTTGCTTGGTTTTTGCATTCAAAAACATCAAAATGAATAAGTAATAACGCTATTTTGTACCCAAGTTGTGAGCCTACCTGAAAAACGGTCGGTTTTTATGGGCGTGTCGTACTGAAGACTTGGAAATAAACGCCCACTGCTGTGAGTGGATAACAGTTTTGCATATTATAATGAGTTTAACTCACCCGTCGATGCACATGAGGGAAAACGTCCAATGTTGTCAAATGGCAACCGGATTCGGCCATACATGTTCGAACCCAGAGTCCGTGTGTTGCACAATTCCTGTCAGATCCAATATAGACGGCACAGCACGTTCTTTACTCTTAATCGGTCTGCAATCGTTTACAAAACAATCCTCAGTGAAATGAAGCGAACAGACGACGATGTTTTACCTCATCAGCTGAAACGTCATTAAAAATAAAGTTTATCCATGCAGTCCTATTGGAATCCAGAGGAAGCTTATGCAGCGACTGTCTTTAAATTCTTTGACGTCATATTTCCCCACTTTTTAAAATGAGTCGTTTGCTGAGACTGGTGTCAATAAAAGCTTTTATTGGACTAACAAGGACGTTTTCAGTTCTGAAACTTACAGGATATTCTTATAATATGATGACCTCTTAGATGTCAAAAGCTCAAGGAAAATTTGATTTCTCAGTTCATCACCCCTTTAAACCCAAAAAATATCTGTGGCGGTATTGGCCTTCAAAATCCTTTATCGGTTCAAACTCTTACTAGCTGGCTGTGTACAGGCCGCCATGCTATGGTTTCATAGAATTGAAGAGTCTGTTGGTTTATTTGTGTAGTTTGCATAGTAATTACAGTTATTACGTTCCTGTGTATATTGCGTGAATGAGGGTTGGTGTTAGTGCAGAGATTGTGTTTTGCGGTAGGTAGTATGCCATTCGCAACCGTTGCCACTGAACCTACTTTAACGAAGACAGTGGGGCTCGACAGCCTCAGTCAAACGGGTTGGCGCGTATGGTTGGGTCGTGGAGAGATTGTGAGAAGAAGCTTCATCACAGCTTCAAACTTCATCAGCAGGAGGGAAGTAAAGGTCAGTAAGCTGTGCTGAGTTGAGTGGGGGATGGAGGGGGGTAACTCTGGGACGCCAGAGTCACTGTCAAGCCCTTTTAAGGTGTCGTGGGCTAGTCGATGGAAGGTGTCCACTTGAAGACCCTAGAGATGTCCCCCACTCGCCTCAATCCAGACAGTTGTCGTGCTGGTCCACTGGGGAGATCACATTGTAGTTGCAGCCGTCGTGTGTGATGACGCGCCAAGTACACTGCAGCCATTAGCGCCAGACAGAAGGAGATTCACATCACTATCTGGAAAGAAGCGTAAATGGATGGAGAAGCATAATTTACAGTAAAGCTTTGTCTTTGTGTGTGCTTATCTTGGCGAAAGCAGCATGAAGTACAAATCAGCATGATTTTTTAATATCTACTCTCGTGTAATGGAAATCGTAGTGTTGATGGGTGAATGTCAGAAGGAAGTATAAGTCAGAGTCTGTACAATTTTGTCTAGTTGGGTCTCCAGACTTCACACTGTAAGACTGAGCTGTTGACAGTTTTATCACTTATTTTCAACTTCACACTTCACCAGTATGGACTTTATAGCGGTGACACAATTTTACCCACACCTTGGTCACTGTGTGTGGAAGAATGTGCACATTTGAGTGTGAATATGAAGGGGTTTATCAACACTTTTGTTATTTTTAATAATAATTAAAAATATTTCTAGATACTTTAACTGGTTAGCAAATGTTTTATATTATAAAATATATTATATAAGCTAATGTACATGTGTGTATTATACATACCATATATATATATATATATATATATATATATATATATATATATATATATATATATATATATATATATATATATATCACACACACACTGTATATATATTTATACTTTAATATATTATATATTTTTTTATCATGACAACTCTCCTAATTTATTTATTTATTATATATTATAAATATATAATAAAATATAAAGCAATGTTATGTTTAATGTGTTTAATATTGAATTAATATTAAAAGTATTTAAATTTATAAGCATGGATTTTAAAAAAAAACATGCATTTCTCTCACTTCAGAAAAATAGTCCTTTCAGCTTGCTGAGTTTTATTATTTATTTTATTTCGTTGGCTGAAAATAGTCCTCGTCGGCTTTGTTTCGTACAGCTTCGAACATGTTGAATCGACGTTGGGCCGTTGGGGAAAGAGAACTCTGATTGGCTGTTCAGCTCAGTGAAAGAGTCATTGCACGAGAATAAATGCAAAACAGCAAGCAAAGAAGTAAAAACGGTAAAGATAGAAGGCTGTTCTTATGTTACGTCTTCTTATCTGAGTGTTCCTTGGCGAATATTAACATGAGTGGAGTGAAATAAAGAAAGTGTTCAGCAGGATTGATATTCAAAAAGGTAAGCACGCGCTGCTTTGTTTACGTTATGTGTATCTGCAACCGGCAGCGTCGGTTTTCCTTTTTGAATGACGAATATAGATTAATATATCTGCAGAAATAGACAGTTGGCTCATTAAACGCAGGCGCAGAACGCACATTCTAGCTGATAGTCGGCTGCAGTTCTCTCGGTGTGTTCAAGAGCTGCTTTTTACCTACGACGAGAAGCGGATGAGAGGCGACAACACAGTTGGCTTTAATCAGTGCTAGTTCTTTGGCGTCTGCTTGGTGTGTTCCGGGCTTTAGGATACACAGAACATAACAGTGCAACATGTATCAGCTAAATCAAATATAATCTTCTCACTATAAGGCATCATAATAAATCTCCCACAGCCAGGGATGAATGTTCAGCAATACACACTTATCCTTCTGTGCAGAAAAGACTCATTAAAGCCCACAGGCCTGACCGTAATCATTTCACTGTCGTTTGACACTGGCAGAGAGTCAGTGTCATTGACTTCTGTGATGGATCTTGTTTATCATAGGAAAAAGCATGTGATTTATTCAGATTATAAATAGATAGGAACATTTGAATTACTTTATTGCAGGGGAGTGTCTCCTAAAATGTGATTGGCCACTCCAGGTTCCGCCCCAAAAATTCAAAATTGTGATCACCCAAGTTAGAGTTTAACCTGTATTTTTGGTAACAACAAATTAAACTGAATAAAACATAAATGCTTAAAATACAGCGTACTGAAAGTACATATAAAATGTCGTTTTAAACTAAATGTAATGCACATTATTTGGTGTCTTCCACATGTGTAACGGTATTAATAATTGATTAAATTAAGTGACGATCAACTGTAGAAATTTAGGATTTAATTAAAAATCTTTGTTCATGCTAACTGTTATAAATTAATTATGTTTAATGTGTTTAATATTGAATTAATATTAAAAGTGTTTAAATTTATGAGCATGGGTTAAAAAAAAGCATGCATTTCTCTCACTTCAGAAAAATAGTCCTTTCAGCTTGCTGAGTATACACAGATGTAATCACCACATTTAGTCTTTTTTGTATTTGTGACAAAGATGTCCGCCCACCCAATCTTTCTCTCCTTCATTTTTGCTTCTTCTCCCTCTGTTACTGCCAGTTCATAGAGAGAGCCATCTGCTGATGTGCTTCTCTGCGGCAGGAGCCAGATGCCCTCAGTGACAGATTAGACGCCAGTGACCCGCAGTGACTGGCTCCAGTAAGGCGTACGGGAGGGAGCAGCACTGGCATGCTGGGCCGTCCAGCTGTGCCACACTGGCCTTCTACCACCCCACAGCTCAGTAAGCCCATCACAGCCCAACGCTTATCTCAACCGTGCCACAGCATAGAAAGACACACGCTCACCGAATACAACTTTTAACCAAGTAAGTACAAATGCCACATGAAAGCAAGAAACACTGCAGGGAAACATTTTATGCTGCGTCTGTGCATTAATCACATCCATTGGAGGCTGTACACACTGCTGCGTTTATCCAAAATACAATTTCAGAAATGCAGCTCAAAAATGCAGATCCCAGAGGTGTATGAATTCAACATGAAGTCAAAGTTACTTTCTTCCTACTTTTATCATGAATGATTAATCCGACACACTATTTGAAGGGAATAATGTTAATCTTCATAATCAAAATTTGTTCTGACGTGCCTATTCAGGTGATCAACAAGCTCTCATTTTTCATTTACAACCGCCTGTCATACAGAGAACACTTTTCAGATATGCACAAGTCAAGTCACTTTTATTTAATACAGATTATTTAAAGCATCAGTTTTAAAGTGATATCAGGAATATTATGCATTCCGACTGTTGTTCAGCTGAGGTCAATTCAGAGTTGATTCAGTTCCATTGTAAAGATCATCAATAATTAAATTAGTTATTTTTATCTGTAAAGCAGTTCTGCAAAAAAAAAAAAGATGTCATTGTCCAGCTCAGTTAAGTTCACATACTACAGTGTAAGTACAATCAGATCCATAATATTGTTAAATATTAAGTGTCTCCAACTAAGAAAGCCCAACCCGATCTCATGAGTAATTTGTACGAATTTTACGAGGTGGCTAATTCGTAACAATAATTTTGTCTAATTTTGCAAAATCGTACTTATTTTACGAATTGGCCAATTCGTATGAATTCGTATCGAATAGGGTTGGGTATCGTTTGAATTCTGAACGATTCTGATTTCGATTCCTTGTTTCGAATTCTGGTTCCTAACGATTCTCGATTCCGATTATTTTAAGAGGCAGGGTCAAAAAAAGTTTAGCTAACCTTGTTAACCAATGGTCTTTCTGAAGGAAATACTCCTTTCTGAAGGAAATACTCCTTCTGTCACAAATACTCCTTTTGTCACAAATGTTGCATTTTGCCAAGATTTCGTTATGTTTAGAAAAGCGAAGCCACACTTTGGACCGCCGACGTAAGCTACTCATGTTCGACTCACACGGTTATGCCAACACTTCGGGTAGACGCTTCTTCGTTGGTGTTATTCAGCGGTTTCTTTTCCGGTTCGATCCGACTGTGAATATCGAAACTAGGAATTGAAATTTTAACTTTTGAACGATTCCGGAAAAACAAAAGTTAGTCCCGGTTCCAATCGATACTCCAATTCTCGATACCCAACCCTACATACGAATCACCTACCCCTGACCCCGCCCCTAAACCTACTCATCACGTGGGTTTGGACAAATCGTACGAATTTCGTACAAGTGAGGTCGTATGAGTTAGTACGAATTAGCCACTTTTTAATCACTCGTATCAAATTCGTTTAATTGGTCGTGAGATAGCGTAGGAAAGACAGAGGCAACAGTGGCGATAAACCCAAACTCCATTTTCTTTTGCTTGAAGATCGATTCATCACATTGGTATGGAATGAGGTTGAATGAATTAGTACGAATTAGCCACTCTTTAATCACTCGTACGAATTCGTACGAATTGGTCGTGAGATAGCGTAGGAAAGACAGAGGCGACAGTGGCGATAAACCCAAACTCCATTTTCTTTTGCTTGAAGATCGATTCATCACATTGGTATGGAATGAGGTCGAATGAATTAGTACGAATTAGCCACTTTTTAATCACTTGTACGAATTCATACGAATTGGTTGTGAGATAGCGTAGGAAAGCCAGAGGCGAAAGTGGCAATAAATCCAAACTCCATTTTCTTTTGCTTGAAGATCGATTCATTATGGAGCCGAATCTGGCCATAGGGTCTGTGTGGAGGACTTGTCTTACTGTTGTGGTTTCTGCTGAGGATCTGTGATAAGATTTTGATATTCTAGATATTATCAACTGGCCAGAATTTTGAAATTGCAGTAGACGTGAAGAACTATAACGTGTTAAACACATTATAAGAGCTCGCTCAAGTGCTGGGGTGCTAAACTATTTAGTGCTTTGTAAGTAATTAGCAAGATTTTGAAAAAGTATGCAATGTTTAATAGGGAGCCAATGTCTTGTTGACAGAACCGGGCTAATGGTCTTATTTCTGGTTCCAGTAAGAACTTTAGCCAAAGCATTTTGGACCAGCTGGAGTTTGTTTATTAAGTGTGTGGGGCAAACGCCCAGTAGAGCATAATAATAATCTAGCCTTGAGGTCATGAACTAACTTTTCAGCATTTGTCATTGTGCGCATATATTGTAATTTAGATATATTTTAAACTGAATTTTACAACACAGTATGTTAGTACCAATATCAGCACATCATAGATATCGGTATGTGTGCACTATAATGTTGTGATGTCTAAATTCACTTGTAACATTTAAGATGGTTAATTTTGTTGCTTTGCGCCATACAGCCAGTTCTCTGGATAAAATAAATTCCATCATATATATTATAAAATGGTTGCTGTATACTGTACATACGTTCAAATATTTATCCACAGTTAAAAAACAAAAAATAGCTCTCTTGCCAGGATTTGAACATTCACGATTGTGTCTTCAATGCCCTTTGGTGCCCTTTTCCAGGCCATTTTCAAAGCAGTCTCCCAGAGCGGAGAGTTCTCGTAAAAGATTTCTGTCATCGAATGCCTTTCCTGTGCATCAGAGCACAACCTCTTTAGAGGTTTCCTAATGAACAGTCAAAACTGCACCTAAATGGCTCTATTATGTCTGACCCCAGGTTCCTCAGTTGAAAAGGTTTGGATCGTTGCGAGTCAAACTGGGTCAGTACACCATTTCTACTTAGCTGCTGTTCTTTTATAGTGTGTAAATGTCATGTGTGTGAATGTGTATAGGCTCTGGGATATGAAAAAGTTCAATTACATTAATCACACAAACCGGTGATGAAAATACATCTGTGAATTCAGGGGTGGGAAAAGAAAAATGATTAAAAGATCATTGTGATGCTAATTTGTTCCTGAAGAGGGAATTTTCTGCTTAATCTTATTTATGAAATGTTTGCTAAATTGAAAGCATGATAGTTCAGTCACTGCATTACTTTTTTATTTTGTTATAAATAGTCATGTTAGTTTGAATATTAACATGTTTTATTTAAGAATGTTTTCACTTTAATAAAGTGTACTTTTTAATACTTCTAAATTCTGTAAAATGACATTTAAGCCTTTTTAATCTTTTTTAAGTTTAAGCTTTTTAAATTTTTTTGAATTCAGAGTAAAGATGTAGGTGTTTTATTTATGATTGTATTACATTACTTAGCTGTAACTGTTTTTTAAATATGTTATACCCTGGTTTTGTACATGTAGGAACCTAATTTGTCTTTCAGAGGTGGTTTTTGGAGGAGGAGG
Organism: Hybognathus amarus; assembly: GCA_030378365.1. Classification (NCBI taxonomy): domain Eukaryota; kingdom Metazoa; phylum Chordata; class Actinopteri; order Cypriniformes; family Leuciscidae; genus Hybognathus; species Hybognathus amarus. The sequence goes on from JAQIUQ010004479.1 coordinate 443,936, forward strand.
GGTTGGGGGGTGAGCAATGGTGAATTATAGATGTGAGAAAATTCCTTTCCTCACAAGTTACAGAGAACTGATATTAAATAAAAGTGAATTGACAGTACTGTTTTCAATTAATCAACTGATGCATGAATTATTATATCAAAAAGAAAGAAAGATCAGTGTTTAATTTACCTTCAAAACAAGAGCATAGTCATTCCCAATTCCCCTCTCTCTTTTCCAAAACGATTTTGGGAATCAGCAGAAGATAATGGTATATATATGAGAGTATACTGCCAGCTTTGCTGAATTTATGTTATTATAAAAACATCACATTAAAAAAGATAGGAAGACATTTAGGATCATAGGTCACTCATGGTCTATGAATCACACTGTGATTGATTAACATGGATTAAAAAAATAAGAATAAATACCACTATTGTTTATTGGCTATGCATCAGAGGATTAAAATATAAAATAACATAGATAAGGAGGCTAGTAATGTCAATTAGATTTATAAGATACACCAGTGTTATTTTAATATTAAGTACTTTTGTGTTAATAATTTGGTAACACTATAATAACGTTCTTTAGTTAACATCAGTTAATGTATTAACTAACATGAACCAACAATGAGCAATATGTATGTTACAGTATTTATTAATCTTTGTTAATGTTATAATCCAGCTGTTCATCACTCAAAAAAAGTGCTGCTTGTCAAAATTGCTTAATTAAAATGAGCTTAAGCAACACAATTGCTATACATTTTGTCCAAACTTAATTTGATTCTACTTAAATATGTAAAATTTAAGTTTACTTAATCCGTTTGTGTTGGACATGGATGATTTGTGTTGCATTAACTGAAACTGCTGTGCTTGTTAGTTCCCAGCATGCTTTGCATTTGGCTGAATTAAGAGAGAATAAATGTCTAAACTAAGTGTTATTTTATGTGTTTTTGAGAAAATTAGAAAAGGGGAAGACTTTATAGTGCGTAATTGTGTTTAATGTTAAATCACATTGCAGTTATTTTTAGTACAATTTAAATAACAGTGGGTTGGTGAAAACTGATTCAGCAGCAGAAGTCTTAGAAAAACCTTTTGGTTGATGAAGCATGTCAATTTTATAATTTAAGATGATAACAACAAGAGCTATTGGTGGCTAATACTTGGTTATAGTCTAGAAATGCAATTTTATTGTATTGGATTAATGAATACTAAGAATTTAAAATACATGAATCATATCAGGGAGTCTTTTTAAATTCACTCACAATATTAAATGAAGCTGTGCCCAACCATAGTAAATAGGTTGAATCAATGTACATTAAATGGGAATAACAGAACTGCATAATGCTGAAATAAAGCAAGTTAATCGTGTGGAAAACCTGTTGAAATTAACAAATATTATTAAATGCAGTAGAAGTATTGCTAATTCCTAATTCATGTTAACTAAAGAAGTTATATAATGAAACCTTATTGTAGTATTGAAGTTTTATTAATTTTGTAATGTGCCTTTGTAGTAAACTTTGTAGTTTTATTTCAGTCTTTCATCTGATATTTTCTTTTTTTGCTTCTTTTTTTGCTGCAAATAATCAGTTTTTGCTGCAAATATTTTTTTATAACTAGTTTTACTTATGATAACAACACTAACGAAAGCAAGTCACAGAGGCCAGAGATGAGTATTAATAGTGACATCCAACACACTCTTGTGGCAATTCGTAACTATTTAAAATTTTGGCAAATTGGTGGTTAATATGTATGAATTTGGACAATCTCATTCTATGTGAATCCATACAATCTCATTCACATATGATCTGCTTACTCCATTTCCATACAAATCACATCGTACGAAATTAATTCGAAATCGCCACCTCGTAAAATAATTACATTTTATCATGAGATTGTGTTGTTGACATCAGGATGTTTGTGAACACAGCAACATAGACCAATCTGAAAATATATAAGGCAAAGTAAAAGTTGTTTAGTCAAGCATGAGTAGAAATGACCATGAAATACTCTGCCATGTGATTAAAGAACAGAGACGATGTCTGATGAATGTCCAGGCAGGAAAAGAAATTGAAGCGGTGGAGATGAAGGTGCACATCAAACCCTGTGCAACAGACTGATAATATGTGAATGCGTTCTGCAGTCCAAACCCATGATTTATTCATACAGACAGCAAGCGGGAGAAGGAAATGGCAATGGTGGGAGCTGACTGTTGAGCGGCTCTCAAGGACGCTGTTGTCTAGCGCAGATCCAGAGACGAGCGCTCTCTTACAGGGCCTCTCTGTATGCACGATCTCGCTGTCGGCCCCTCATTAATTCACACGCAGCTCTCCCTTCACACTACCAATGGCCGTCTGGCCCTCAGGGACCCCGGCTGTGGCTTTTGAAGAGTTCTTTTGGTTAATTTTAAGTCCTCAAAGGTGGGGTAGATTAAACACACTTCTGAATACAGAAAAGCATGGGGAAGAACCTCTCCAAAGTCCTCTGTCATTCACAATCTCAAATCTGTGTGAATTGCTGGCTGTCAAATGGGTTTGATTTGTCAGGATAATGGATCCATGCCACGCTCGCAGTGAATAGCTTACATGTAGAGAAAAGCTGGAAAACAATGTGATGGCAATTCTCTTGTCACTGTTACTGATGATCAGAAAAATTCTACCTTGAAGACAAACGCTGCATCCGAAATTGCATACTGAGCAGGTACTACATTTGATACTTGCAACTTTTGAAAAAAGAAAGAATATATGTAAGGATATATATGATTGACTGTATATAATATGATGGTGCAATGATATTTGTCAAGGTCACTCTGAGATATTTTTGTATACTGACTTTTAGTTTTATTTGTTGACTGCTAATGTGAATTTTCACACATTTCCATCCTACATGGTGGAATCCAATGTCTATGGTGGTTAAGTCCCGGCATGGTATTTTGTGGTAATATATGATTTTTTAAAGATCATGAGTTCATCAGTAACCTTTTCCAAAGGGAAAAAAACTAGAAGTTTTCAATCAGTTTCCTGAGAATAAATCAACTGTCCAATGGTCTCACATATGATGAAAACTGTGAAACTGCAGACACTGTTTGACATTTAACACTGACATTTTTAATTAAGTCAAGAGAGGTAACTACTAGTGCATGCTCACCCACTCACAGTGCACAACAACTATATCAAATACTCTTATCCGTGTGCTTTCTCAGCCTCTGACTTCATAAAACAGTTTAATTCCTTCCTAGCCACAGTTGAGAGTGAAGCTGACCAAGTGATATGAATCGCTGAACAGACTACATTTGAGGATGCTGTGTGGTCTCAGGCTGTAAACAGCTGAGTTGTGGTGTGATGTAGCCAATGCGTGACTGAGTTTCAAGTCCTCCCTCATCTTTCTGCTAATTTTGATGCCACTAGACTAAATGGTCATGGCCCTGTTTGTTTCTGCTGAGTTGTTAACTGCTGCAATCTGACGATATCCTGAATTGAATCAGTCGAATTCACAAATGAATCATTCAAAGTAAATAGAAAATAATCGGTTCAAAATAACAATGTGTTCGCGACTCGGCAACACAGTCTCATGAAAATGCGTATACCGCGAATGTCATTTCTCATGGCATTTATACGGCAAAAATGTTTGTTTTTTTTACGTGAAAATGCTATGCACTAAAAAACCCTGGGGTAGGTTTAGAGGGGAGGGGGTGGGGAGTTTGTGCGTATTATATGCACGTGAAAAACGCGTACCATATACACACAAAAACAGTTTTTGCCCTATAAATGCCATAAGAAATAACATTAGTGCTATAGATACGAACTTTCATGAGATCGGGCTTGACTCGGACATGCAATCACACTTTGGAATGGGTGACTTGAAAATAACTTTTTCTGGAAATGTAGTAGGCTAAAATATCAGGAAAATATCAGATGCTATGGTTGTGAGCGTATAAAACACATTGTATAAAACACTCTCCGGATGGTGATATTACATACCAATGTCAATCCTTGGGCTGACACTTGAGAAATGTACTTAATGGACAGATGCACACACTCTCGAGACCTAGTTTTGTTATAGTTTTATATAGTTATATGGTTTTACATAGTTATGGTTTTGTTAGTTTGACCGTTTTATTGATCACTGAGATAGCATTTACTTAGAATGTAGTTGGTTCAATATAAAAATGAAATTTAAAACAAATAGCTTAGATGTTGTTAACTACTTTTACCATATTGCTGTAGCTTAGCTTGCTACATTTCCCACGGTGGTAGCTTCAGTGTAGTGAATCTACATTTAATGTACAGTAACTGCTAGCTTAGCTCACTACATTTTCCAAGTAGCTTGCCCAACGCTGCTTAAAAATAGATTACATTTTAACATCATTTTAACATCACCCCGTTCACACTACACGTGACTTTGTCGCTGCAGGTCGCCTGTGGCTGCGCTGGAGGGCGTTCCCCACTACTGGTTGCTTAGTAATGTTTGTGAGTGACATTCATGGAAGTTATTCTATGTTAGACAAAAAATACGTTTTATTGCCGCTGACAAACAAATATTTTGTAAGGAAAAGTCTAAATATAAATGGAATCAGTTAATAAAATGCATAATATTGAAGATGAACGAGAAACAGTGAGTGCTCTTTGCCATCACGGCAATTTAACTAACATTCACAACATCTAATTTTGTAACATTCAGACACAGAGTCAATACGGTGAACACCACTGTATGTACACGGAGATATATCATCCGTTATAGGACAGTTTCTGACGGCTAAAATGAGCTTCTCGTTTAACTTGCCTCGGTCAGACTCAGCACTGAAGAGACTCAGACTCAAGAGACTCGTTCAGACTCAGCACTGAAGAGTCAGTGGAGCGTATTTTTTACTCCATTGACTTCACTCCTATTGGTTGGTGAAAATCGCCCTTCATTTGCATAAAGTTAAACATTTCTCAACTTTGTCGCGTCGCTGGACACGCCCAGCGGTCGCTGTCGCCCGTGTCGCCGGAAGTCACCCGCTCACCATTGATAATGAATGGTATCGCGTCGCTTGGCCGCGTTTATTGTGAACGGGGCTGGGATCTTGTCGCTTTGTCGCTGCGTGTTGCTGGCGGTGTGAACGAGGCTTTAGTTTCAAACATGAGGAGTAAATGTTACAATTCCCCCATAGTCTGGGTTAGTTGTAAAATAACCTGGGATGAGATGTAACATTATGATATCCACCGGGGTCATATGTAACATAAAGAAATAATGATTATGACAAAAAAAATTATTTTGAAAGCTTTTATTCAACACTGACTTTTCAATATATGATGATGTAGTGTGTCTGCGAGCCCAATCTCATGAAAATTAGTATCTATGGCACGAATGTCATTTCTCGTGGCATTTATACGCCAAAAACAGTTTTCGCGTACATATGATACGCACTTTTACGTATAATATGCACGAACTCCCCACCCCCTCCCCCTAAACCTAACCTAACATGAAGATCGGTATAGATACGCATCTTCATGAGACTGTGTTGTGTCTGCAGTGTTGGGGAGTAGTTAACAACATGTAGCCTAGCTACTAACTTAACTACATTTTTCAGTAGCTTGGCAGCTCAGTTGCTTTTTAAACAGTGTAGCTTTTTCAGTAGCAAACTACTTTTTTGCAGCAAGTAGCGGTGTAGTGCGAGCAAAAGCTACATTGCTACATTTTCGAGCCTGCGCGAATCAGCGTGATGCAAGGATATTCTTGTTAGATTACAAACTCACTTTTTGCCATTACCGCCACCTGTTATTTAATCACGCATCTTGCGGCTAATGGCTCACTGTACAGAAGTGGGTTGACACACCCATATTATGATTATATAGCAAGACGTGATGGCAGATTTGGAGGATGGAGAAACAACTAACGTTAATTACCCATGGCCTTATTTGTCCAAGTTCAATCAGTATTTTTGAGAAAATGTTCTACATTCAATTTACGTTGGATGTATATTTCGTTCTTGCAATGTTGTAGACTATTTGTTGCACTTTTGACAAACAGTCAGAGATATTTGAGTGTTGTGTGTAATAAAACAATACTCTTTGAAATCGTAATTGCATTGCCTCGTTTTAAACACTAAATATTTAACTTAAAACATTCCTCAGACACTTATTCAGTTATTTATAATATACGTTGTTCAAAAAGCAAAAGTAGTTTCAATGCAGCTAGCTACTTTTTGATTGTAACTTGTAGTGTAGCTAACTACTTTTCTAAACGGGTAGCTTGACTTTAACTTACAAGTAGCTTGTAGCTTGTCAAACTACAGTTTCAGAGTAGCTTCCCCAACACTGTGTGTCTGTGTCACTCTCTGTCATAGTAACTGAGGATTATAAATTGAACTTTAACACAAACATTGTTTGGTGGTAATGATGTGAGATTGTTGTGGGCGGGAGATGCACTGCTGCTTTCCTATTAAACTGAGCATCCATCTTTCCCTGTGTGGCTGTTCGTTGTGCTGACAAAAGAGAAGGGCATCGTAGAACATGATAAATAATTCTGCTTTGATAAATATACCCATTGTATACATTCAGCCTGTCAGTCACCGTCTCTGTTTTATATATAAGTGTAATGTGTATTGAATGCATACAGAGTGTTGCCATTGATCCTGTGGTCATTTGGATTTATTGAGTGAAAAGACACATGCTTGAGGGGAGATGTTGAGTTACTATTTCTGCTTTGATAAATCTACCTAATTTTATATCTAATTTGTCAGTCACCATCTCTCTCTCTCTCTCTATATATATATATAAGTGGAATGTATATTGAATACATACAGTGTTACCATTGATCCTGTTGTCATTTGATTTATTGAGTGAGAAGACATGCTTGAGGAGAGATGTTACTGTAAAGGTGATTTTGTTCAATAAAAAGAATTTAGATGAGTGCTGAAGGGCAAAAAAACAAACATATTGCTCACCCTCCTGTTACCTTTGAGCAAGTTGTCTGGAAGGTTGAAACTGTGGTCACGCAATAACTTCACAGCAGCGCCATCATTGATTTTTAACAGGAATGAAAGTGAGGCCATGTGGGACAGATATCTCCTCAGTGGTTTGTTCTGTTATTTATGTGTTCTTGGATTGTTCTGCTGACGCAACACTGCAAACATATTTCTCAGGGAAATTTTAGTTGACAAACAAAATAAGCTGTGGAAAATTAGTGAAATAGTAGTGAAATTTTTGCAGCGGATGTGCTGTTGAAAATACGGCAAGTCTACCCCTCATGCTCATGACGCCGATCTGGGTGCGTTTCCCAAAAGCATTGTCATAGCCAACTATGGTTGCAAATTCCGTCACTTTCAGCATAGTTTAACGAGTTGGACTTTCCCTGAAACCATTCGTTCCAACGAACAAAGTTGTGTGGTGTGAACGACAGCTCTTGACCTGTGATTAGAGGCATCGTTTCTATATTGCATCACATTTGGACGTAATAAATCCTTATCTTGAGCAAAATAAGCAAGCTGACATTCAGTACAACCAGTGCCTTTTATTTAGAATACATACAAATGTAATTTACGTATTTTAGTTTGTCAAAAGATTTTAAGTACCGATTTTGAAGATTGCGCATGTGCGAACGTGCTCTACTATGTAAGAACGAGCCAAAGATTGAGTCTGGTAATAAAGCAAAATAACTGAGAACAATTTGAAATAGTCCTCAGATAACATGTCTGTAATTTATATTAACAAATCTAGCGTTAATTGGATCTCAAACAGTTTCATTAAAAGTATTTATTACTCCACCACGTGCGAAACCATCGTGGTTGTAACAATACTTTGCGACAGTGGGTTTCGGGAACAGTCACGATTAGCTAGTTGATTTCTGAAACGATGCATCGTACTATGGTAGTAAATCAGCGAACTATGTCGTTGTACGGGAAACGCACCCCTGAATAAGGTCTAGAGAAGTTAATCGTTGAAGTTGCCAGGTTTCTGTACTTTTGGATGTTCTTTCTGCAAATGGTTGTCTGTGAACGTCCTTTTAATGTGAAAACACCTCTGCACCCACTGATTTAGCTTTTCTATTAGTTTGAGATTGGCTTTAGATTTTTCAGATTCGAGTCATACTGTTTTATCTGATACCATAGCAAACAAATTGGAGGACGAACACTAACACAAAATTGAAAACCGATTCTTATCTGAAGTAAGTGGTATCTTCTTTTGTTTTAATTTATTTGAGCCCTTACCATTATTAAGTTTTTACACACACACATAAAAGTTTGTGAGGATATTGGCATAGTAATGATGTGACATGAATCCATATTACATTTTCTGAAGAAAACCTTTGCCCATGATGGTAATTGAATTCTCTAGAACTCTTTTGTTCTTATTATTTTACAATAGTTGCTTTCCATGCATCCGTTTTCTCATTATGTCTGTGTGTAGTGGGACAAATATTTGTCTGTGTGGCATTAATACTGTTTGAATGGCTGTAGCACAGGATTTAATGCTCTACTGTCGCAGCAGGACCAAAGCTTTGTAGCTTCCTTCCTCCCCAGCGAGAGCTGAAGTCCAGTAATAATGAGCCCAGTTGAAGCTGGTACAGAATGCATGTTCAGCTGGGACCAGACCTGCTGCTCCATAAGACATTACATCCTATAGCCTTAAATGACTTGCTGGATTTCTAAGACTAAACTCAGCACAGTTTCTGCAGACCCAGCAGACTTTTCACTCCTTACTGTTTCTGTGTTAATTGATCCAGAAAAGTCAATAAAGAAAGGATCACCGGGGGAGTTTTGAGGCAAACAGCGAGGTATTTTTAGCATCATTTCAGTTAAAGAAGCATTTTTTTAAAGATTTATTTAAATTATGTTCCTGAAACATAATCTTGACAAACAGTTTTGAACATTTCGGTCTTTACTCATTTAAATGGATGGAGCTGTACCTGAATGCCAAATGCCTACATACAGTAATACCCATGCTGAAGATGGTCACCAGGAAGAACTCTTAGGTAAATGAAGGCTTTTATTTACATAGCCTATTTCAGCACACAGTGAATAATTGCTACATAGACATGAAAATGAAAGAAAAAAAACACACTACCCACACTATTTTAATAACAAAATTCCATGCCGGCTTATTTTAGTAGTGTCATTTGTTTAATTTAGGCTAATCCCTACCCTAAATGGTGAGTTTTTGTATTTAATTGTACCAGAGAATGTTTTCTTCTATAAGTTAACAATATTTGTTATGAATAAGATGCAATGTGAACTATTTTTCAAAAATAAAAATTCTGGCTTTGCAAGACTGAGAGCTCGATGAGTGGAGAAGTTCAGACCTATAAATATACAGTGTGGCTTTTCCTCCATTCCTCTTTTTTGCTGTCTCTCCAGTATCTCTCCATCAAATGACCTTTGGATCGTGTTGAACATGAGTATAGTGTGCAGTGGATCATCTGGGGAATCTGCCCCTGGGTTCATCATTAAATAGTTTCTCAGGCAGAGAATACAGCAGCTGTGTCTCAGTGGTTCAACATCTGGGGTCTGTTGAGGAAGCAGGAGGGGCAATGATGGGTTGTGAGGAGAGAAAAGATAATTAATTAGAGTCATTAAGTAATTAGCATTACAGTAGGCAAGGAGAGAAGGGGTAAACGTGAGGTAAAATGAGGCATAGAGGCTATTTCTGGTGTCGATACCTGCCATGTCTCGGTGTTGACATCCAGTTAATAAAGTCTTGGTGGTTGGCGGCGTGTCGGTTGTCTGCTGAGATGAATATAGCAATGTCAAAAAGTGAAAAAAGATCCCTGAATAGTCCCTGAATAGTGACAAAGTCTGGCCTCTGGGAACTCTTGTTGTCTCTAAAATTCATAATCACTGTGTTCATCAGAAAGATGGGTAATTTTCATAATTACTTACATTTTATCCATAACCTGCACACAATCGCATCCTGAAGACCGTATTATTCTGATGTTTGAGAGGTCGTCATTATATTCATATTCATACTCTGTACGAAATACGAATAAGCAACTTACCGTTAGCAAACAACATCTGACTCTTTAATCTTCTTCTGCATCAGTTGCTTTTGCTGAACTCTCGTGGTACAATCCGTCGTTTCTCATTTAAAGGAGTAGTTCACTTTAAAAAAACTTTTGCTGATAATTCACTCACCCCCATGTCATCCAAGATATCCATGTCATTCTTTCTGCAGTTGAAAAGAAATTTAATCTTTTTGATGAAAACATTCCTGGATTGTCTCCATATAATGCACTTCAATGGGAACCAAACAGTTCAGGGTCCAAATGAGAGTTTCAGTGCAGCTTCAAAGGGCTTTAAACTGACACCAGACGATGAATAAGGTTCTTATCTAGCGAAAACAATCGGCCATTTAAAAAAATAAAATAAAAAAGTTTAAGTTTTATAAGGACAAATGCTCACTTTGCTCTGTTCTGTGATGAAGCGTCTCGTGACTCTCAAACTCGTTCATCAAAATGAACAAATCTTTTTCGAGCTTCGTGACTCAAAAGGGTCCTAGATAAGACCCTTATTCATTGTCTGGTGACGTTTAAAGCCCTTTGAAGCTGCACTGAAACTCTCATTTGGACCTTGAACCGTTTGGTTCCCATTAAGTTCAAATCCTGGAATGTTTTCATCAAAAACCTTAATTTCTTTTCCAGTTGAAGAAAGAATGACGTGGATATCTTGGATGACATGGGGGTGAGGAAATTATCAGCAAAAGTTTTTTTTAAAAAAGTGAACTACTCCTTTAATGAACCCACACCCCATTTATCTGTTTTTCTATGATGTTTATCTGCATAATTTAGTGAATCTTTTATTGTTTATTTATTTCTTTTATTTATTATGGAAATCTGACCTAGCCATAGCCTCCAACTTATCTCAGATTTGAATGATTTGAACCTGAAAAAAAGAAAAAAGTCACCTGACTGCAAGACTTCAAAATCGATATGACCAGACTGCAGTGCCCGGCTCTCCATATTTTATGTACTAAATATTTATGCAGAAAGTCCACAGAGTGATGTGATGGCCAGGGAATTTGTCAGTCAACTTCTCAGTGTGGATACCCTTTCAATTTATAATCCTATTTATTCTCGATGTTCCTCATGCAGTTGCGATGGAGCACTAAATACGCAAAAGTCTTAAAAAGCGCTAAAAAGATAGCAAACCCATGCAAACTGTTATACAGCTCAATATTTCAATAGATAACAACTTCAGTTGTCATAAGGTCTGTGCTCTAGGGAAATTGACCCTGTATAAGCGAAATGGTTCCTGCTTTCCTAAAACAGCCCCAGGGCAGAGAGAGAAGTATGGAGAGCGAGGGAAGAGGTTTGAATGCATACCAATAGACAAGCTAAAACCTCATTATTCCAGCTGTCACTAACTGAAGAGATGACATAACCAGGTCTCTATTCTGTTCGTTGGCAATTTACAAAATGGCTTTTTCTCATTTTTTTCACCAAGCATCAATGTCTTGGTTGCGTGCCTTGGCCTTTATGGAGTATTTTAAGCAGTTTATGAAGTCATCTATATTTTATAACAGTGTGACAGTACATCTACACTGAAAATCACGGCTGTCTGCTGGATGTTTGAGCGAGTGCTTGGTCAGCTGCTGAGAAGAGCGGAGCAATTATCGGATGTAGTGCCTCTCAGGGGCGTTGTATTTCAATGGAAAAATTGCATTTGAAGTTAACCAGGTGCTAAAAACATTTAAATAATGCTTTGCCTTGAGTATTTTAATTAAGTCGCAAGTTGGGTCTCAAACTCCAAATTCAACCATTCTAGTGTATAAATTGTATTTATTTGTCATCCAGCATCAGATTCTTAAGGAAAGCTCACTTGAACGCAAGCAAGGACATATGAATCAAAAGTAAAATGCATTAATAATGCTGCAAAAGATTTTTCATTTCAAATAAATGTTGTTCTTTTGAACTTCCTATTCATTAAAGAATCCTGGTTTTCATGAATGGTTTAAAAAAAGAAGCTGTTTAAAAACATAATGATAATAATAATGATAATACAATAAGGTTCATTGGTTAGCATTAGTTAACTAGTTGACATGAACTAAGAATGAACAATACTTCTTCAGCATTTATTAATCTTAGTTAATATTACTTTCAACATTTAATAATGTGTTATTAAAGTCAAATGTTGTATTTGTTAACATTGTTAATGCACTGTGAACTTACATGAACAAACGACACTGTAAAAAATAATCCTGCAAAAAAAAACGGTGAACTACTGGCAGCTGTGGTTGCCAGCTTGATACCGTAAAAATATTGTGTATTACCGTTTTTAAAAGAGCCCGATCTCATGAAAGTTAATATCTATAGCATGAATGTCATTTCTCGTGGCATTTATACGCCAAAAATAGTTTTTGCGGGTATATGGTTTACGTTTTCGCGTGCATATGATACGCACTTTTTGGCGTATAATACGCACAAACTCCCCACCCCCTCCCCCCTAAACCTACCCCTAGGTTTTTTAGTGCGTAGCATATGCAAAAAAAAAAAAAAAAAAAACCTTTTTGGTGTATAAATGCCACGAGAAATGACATTCGTAGTATTGATATGCATTTTCATGAGACTGTGTTGTTTTAAAATTAACAGATAAATACCGTTTTGTCAGCTACAGCTGTATGCTTTTAAATTACAGTATATAACAGTAAATTAACAGTATATAGCTGTAATTTCAAACACAGTTACACACCGTATTTTTACGGTATTAGGTTGGCAACCACAGCTGCCAGTTGTTTACTGTTTTTTTTACAGGATTATTTTTTACAGTGATTGAACAGCTGTATTTTTATAACTAACATTAACAAAGATGAATAAATACTGTAACAAATGTATTGCTCATGATTAGTTCATGATATGAACTAACATGAAGGTTTAATGAACCTTATTGTAGTGTTACCATAATAATAATAATCTATGTTTCTTGCGCAACAAATCAACATATTTCTGAAGGACCATGTGATACTGAAGACTGGAGTAAAGATGCTGAAAATTCAGCTTTGCATCACAGGGACAAATTACATTTTAATATGTATTAAAATACAGTTTCACAAAGTATTTCACAATATTACTCTTTTCACTGTATTTTTGATAACATAAATGCAGCCTTGGTGAGCATGAGAGACTTTCAAATTCGTTTTAAAAAATCTGACTGACCCCACACTTTTGAACGGTAGGCTAGCGTATAATGAACTGGTTCATATGGATAGCATCAGTTTGGTTCCCTGACCTAGATTAAGGTCTAGATGGTGTGCCTCCATATTTAGCTGTGTGAAATTCCAAATTATTATATCTGGTGAAGACCAACTCTCTGACATTTTTATGTCTCAGGTTTTTTTCTACCTATAGTTTCTCGAAGTGACAAGATGCTCTTAGGGGAAATGTTTAGGTCACTTAAAGTTTTTCGGTTCCTTGCCACTGGTGCCTTTGTCTTGCTCAGTTGGGTATATTCAAATTAAATAACCAATCAGCCAGTTAACCAATAAACCAAAAAGTAATACCATTGATCGGCTCTACCAAACCTGGATATTTTTCCACTAAGAAACAAAAATTGTTATTATGTTTTGATTGATACTGTGAAGCTGCTTTGATGCAATCTATATTGTAAAAAGCGCTGTATAAATATACTTGACTTGACTAAAGATCTTATAATGTTTGAAATATAGATTTCATTGGATTCCATTAGTTCAGAAAACCAACTCTGATAATGCAGAAACTGAAAATTGCTGAATAGCTCTATCGATTACCATATTTCTGGTCTATTACACATATGTGCATGTATGAGTTGCAGCATGGGAAGCTCTTTTCCTGATAACGAGCCACAAATCCCATTAAAGGAAGAAAATGAGAGAGAGATGAAGGTGGTGGGAATGCTCATAAAAACAGAGGTCTACTGGGACGCATGGCCTCTCTGTGTTCGTTAGCACGGCCCATGGAGTCGGGATAAATTACCTGTCCTGCATGATTCATTACATTTGCCCTTTTACTTATCTCTCATCTTATTTTATGTGCCTCTGGCCAGCGATGTCCCAAACCCATTCGCTATCACCTGTTTAATGGTGTAAATGGTATTGTTCCCAATTTGGCCTGACTAAACCCTGGTTGTATTGTGCACCTGCTGCTCTGGTGCGCTCTGGTCGCAAATATATTTTATCTGTAATCACAATCTGTGTCCAGAAGAGTCCATTGTGGTCACTTTGCTGGGCTTGGTCACTGGAGTATGACTTCTATTTTGGTCATGCTTTTAAAGGGATAGTTGACCAAAAAGGAAAATTCTCAAGAAGTTCCAAAACTGTATTTTTCAGTTTCACTGTATTTACTGTATTTCTAAGTTGTTACTGTATTTCTAAGTTGTTTCTACTAATTTTACACATAACTACAATTCATACACAATTCAAATGTCTTGCTTCCAAACTACAATGTAAAGTCATCCATGCATGATGCAAGAGTTATAGTGCAAAAGATGTGAGCAAAGCATTCCAACAGTGCATATTTACATCGAAAACATAGCGCAAAAATGTTTAATGTGAACTTACTATTCCCTTGCTATTCGAAAACGTCACATTAGAATTGTCATATTTACTATTATTTACATTTTATGGTGACAAAGATTCTTAAAACTGTGCGTTTTTGTGCATACATGACAACGTTGTTAAAACAATCCCCATTCTCACGAATCTGTGAAGGTGATGATGAATCAGGCCAGTAGGTGATGATGTCACTTTGAATAAAGTAACACACACCTATAGACTGAACATGTAAAATGCATTACGTAACGTTTTCACAAATTAGTTTTTTTGTAGTTTACACAGAAAAGACAATGGTCTTGTTTTCAAAACCTTGCACTATGAAACACGTTTTCAAAAGTTTGGCCTCCAAAACTGTTGCCGTGTTTTATGGCCAAAACACATAAAACTTTTTTTAGCTGAAAACACTGTACTGTGAACGCCTCTCTAATGAAGGATTTTTCTGGCTTTGCCTTTTGACCGTCCTTAGTAGGGTTTTCATTTCTTCGTCATCAGCATATCTCAAATTGTTTTCATTCCTTCCTCAAACTTTCCTTCATCACATTCAGCTAAAGCAGAATCTCAGAAGATTGCTTTGGCATACAAATTAAAGAAATATGTTGATAGGATATATCTTTGTCTGACACCACATCCAACTTTGGACCAGAACGTTTCTCCATATTCTGTTCAAACTGTTCCTTCCTGTTCAATGTAAAGATTTTTCATGAAAATGATCTAGATGGTTCGGAAAGCCCATGTTTTTTAGATTCACTCCGAGTTTCTGGTGGATCCACACAGTCAAAAGCCTTGCTGTAATCAATAAAGCATTTAGAGGCTTTTCGGGTATTGGCCTTTTCTAATATCCTTCTTACATCTGCTATGAATTCTCGAGATCCTTTACCTTTTCTGAGACCGGCTTGCTCTTCTGCAGTCCTCTCTCTGACGTATGGTTGTAACTGCCACTGAACGATCTCATTATTTGATAATTGCTACTTTCGGTGGTGTCTCTTTCTTGGGTATTGGAATAAACCCATATCTTGTCCAGTCTTTAGGCCATTTTCCTGTTTTCCAAATCTGCTGACATAGTGTTGTGATGGCTTCTATGGCGGCTTCAGAAGGCTTCACTAGCTCTATTGCTATGTTATCACACTTTATCTTTCTGGTCTTTTCAGAAATGCCCCTTATAAGACACAATATTGCCAATAACTCCGCCAACTAAAATAGTTCAAACAAAGCAGCAGCAAACCATTCCTTTTCTCAGAGCGACACATGGTGTTTTGTTCCTCAATGCAGACTGATCTCATGAAATGGCGTATGTATGACACGCCAATCGTATTTCCATTTTTGGCGTGCTATAAACACGCATAATCGCTTTTCAGCGTGTTTATGAACGCCGTTGACTTAACGTTACATTACGTATTAGGGATGCTCCGAATCAGGATTTTTGCAGCCTATAACGAGTACCGATTTCTTGTCATGGTGATCGGCCGATAATCGATACCAATTCCGATGCTTAATTGACTTAATATAAAGACAAATAAACAAAATGGAACAGTTTAATGCAGCTCATAAAGTTTATTTAAACATTGTCCAATACTGTGGAGGACAAAATAAACATTTAGTCTCCTAAAATGGAGAAGTCTGATGTAACTTAAACATCGTCCAATACAAGTCTGAGCAGGACAAAATAAATAAATAAAAAATCAAACAACATTTAAACTCCTAAAAGAACAAATTGAAGTGGTTTGATACAACTCATTAGGTTTAATTAAACATTGTTCAATGTTAAAGAGAATAAAATAAATAGAAACATTTAAACTCCAACATGGAGAAGTCTGATGTAACAAATAAGGTTTAATTAAACATTCTCCAATATAATTATTACGTACGTCCTCACACGTCGACGTCATCAAATCGCTGATCGGTTTGTAAGATCGGCCAAGTTAGTGAGTACCGATCGAGTCAAAAATTGTTATGATTAGCCAGACTGACTCTCGGCCGATCGATCGGAGCATCCCTATTACGTATATATAAATGACCTACCCCAACCCTGTCCCTAAATCTACCTGTCACTGGGGTTAATACCATTTATGAGTCTTCCCTTACCATCCTAGGAAAAAAAATATCACTCCCCAGATGTAGATCTACATTTTGCTTCGTTTCGCTCAAACATTTAACAGCGTGTACATACACGCAGAATCACTCGGACATTTAACGGCGTGGAAATACATGCATACACGCGGATGGCTCAAAAAACATACACTTGACTTGAAAGTGACGTGTATGTTTACGCAAAAGTCATGATGTCATGTTGCTCAATGATTCAGCATATAAATCGGTTTTGTAAGTTATTTAATTATTCATTCTTAAAGACCATTCATTCTAAAGAATCTGTGAATCAATTCAAATGATTCACCGGTTAATGAATCATCAATGAAATGAATGAAAAAGTCTTGACTACTAATGCAAAATCTTGACAGCCTGTCTGGAAGCATATGGACAACATGAACAAAATGAGGTGGAGTAAATACTGACAAAATGTTAATTTTCAAATGAACTATCCTTTAAATAAAATTTAAAAACCCTGAGTTTTTCTTGCAATCACAGGCTCCTTGTCTTTTGCCCAGTGCTAATTGGCAGCTGTGTCAAATCTGTTTATTCTGGGCTTCTACTTTATTTATATTTCATCAGTGACATATCAGCCTTGAGAGTGTCTGCCACATATGCAGTCAGACATGGCAGACGGCGCCCAAAGGGAGAACGCACACTTTGACCGCAGGCAGCTGTGAGCCCCTCTGCCTGGACGCCCCATTTCCAGAATAAATAAGGGATTATACTGTTATCAATCCACATTGTATCTGTAAATCCCCAGATGTGTTTGCTGAGGTTTCATTTCAAAGACTAATTGAGCTGTCATCTTTGTTTTAGTAGAGCCTATCAGACAAAGTGGGTTGAGATTTTATTAAGCTAGAGAACCCCTGCAATGACTGTCATGTCCTCTTTACAGGAGAAAGTACAAATAATAAAAAGTTTTTAATAGTTTTTTTTTTAGCACTTGGGAAAGCAGTAGATTTGCTCAACTTTAATACCCTTGACGCATTCCACAGTCCCCTAGATTGCATAGATAAAGCAAAGCATCTGCTAAGAGCTTGGCAGACTCGTTTTTTGTCATCTTTTCTTTATTCATTCATCATAATCAGCCGCTGCCCTTGCTGTAGGTATGGTCATGAAAATGGAGATAAGGGAGGATCACACTCATTCATTTTGAGCAGCTCCACCCTCTCTTTCTTATATATATTTTAAAGGTAAATCTCAGCGGTGTCTTTGAGTGAAAGTCAGAGGCTCACCAGCACAGCAGTCTGTGGCTCCAGGGAAGACCTGTCAGATCCTGCAACGCTAGAAACTTCACCTGATAAATAGCCAGATGTAGGACTGCACAAGTAATCGGACTGCCCAACAATATTGCGATTACAGCGGCATTAACCAATTGTTGCTGATTACAGCATTCTTTGTAACTAATGTTAATTAAATAATGTTAATGCAGTGTCTTTGTAACTAATCTAGGGTTTTTCATCCTGACTGAATTTAGAACGGCTTTTAATGAATGAATTTGAACTTAAAACAGAATCCATTGTGCAATTTGAATGTTAGGAAGTGCATTTGAAATAAACTGAAATTCCTATAACTTTAAGGTTGTCATGACAGACTTAATCTTTGCTTGCTAATTAAAGCATTGTTTGAAAATTACTGGGGTTTGAAGCTATATAAACCAGATAGATAGGTTGGTAGGTAGATAATAATGTAGTTATATAACATAATTATAAATGTCCATCATTTAAATTATGAAAATTTTGTCAAATTATGAAAATTTTATTTTAGTATTATTTATATAGCCTACTATTATTTTTTAATGTTTGAAATTAGTTTTTATATTATAACATGTTTTTGTTTTCATTTTATTTTTTGTCATTTTGTTCTTGTAACGAGTTTTGTCCAAAGAGGAAGTTGAGGAGATTATGAAAGTACAAATAAGGTATACTGCTTTTAAAAGAAAAGGAGACAACCAAGCATGACATGTAACAGTGAGTATTTAAAATTAGTCAACACCAAATAAATGAACAAAGAGAACTGAAGGGTATAAAATACACACGTTAAATACAATGGTGAACCAATGAATGCAAAAACATGGAAACTAAATATGACGGGAAACTAAGGACAAATGAAGCAGGATGTAAACTAAAAGTACTTGATAATGAAAACCAAACACAATGAAAGTGTGAAGTTTCTGTGCATTTCTCACGTTTTTTTATACACATTTCATATTAGCTTATTTTTTTTGTTTTAGTTTATGTAAATACAACTTTTACTTATTTTATTTCAAAGGCTAATGCAACATTTCTAATTTTCCTTTTAGATTTTTTTTAAGTTTAAGTTTTGTGTAATATCTAAAATAAATCTAATATTTAGATTTTATTTCAACTTTACATCATAATGAAAATGATTTTGCAGAAGTTTTGGTTAACAACAACAACATTTGGGATGTTAATGTGTAAATGTAAAATTAAAATGTTAATATGTAATTTCCAAAATGTCATTTCTTTCTTTTTTTTAGATTCTATTTTTTGTCATTATAAGATGTGCAATTCCACTGAAGAACTTTCTGCTCTATGACATGACATAATACATGCAGACTCATGGAGGTGTCCTATGAAAAATACTTTGCATTTGTTATGTCACGCTCTCAGGCACTTCACATTGAGCCTGCAATTCCTTAGCGGCTTCTGGCATCAAACCAATCTGTTGCCAAAAGATTTCTTTTCAGCTGAGCCTAAATTGATTTTATTAGACGACTAGTTGTTCCACAATGCTGTACAGCGAAATCAAATCAGCAAGAAACTGTTTAAGCTCTTCCTTCCCCTGGAGTTCACTGCTAAAGAAAATAATTAAAATGGTGGTACTCCTGAGATATGGGTGAAACTTGAGTTTCAGCTGTAAGGAAGAGCTGTTTGGCAGCCATTTACCTCAGGCAGAGATCATTACAGTGCACTGATGCGTTACAGACCCTAGGAGACCGTCGGCAAGCTTCTCGCTTTCTCCAGAAAAAAGATAAGGGAAGTGCACTCTTATGGGTGTTCAAAGGAAAATGAAGGTAAAATGGTCTGCGTATGTGTCAACGGTCAGGAAAGTCTGATGGCATCAACTGAAGGCTGTGTGTATTGCTCTAGGAGAGGATGCTGTCTACTAAGTCACAACTTTACTCTCTCTTTCTCACACACGCTCAGACCGCAGGCGTCTCGATTGCCTATGAAGATTACAACTCCTCGCTATGGAACTTCTGACAAATTTAAATGACCAAAGACTAAAGCCAGGTTCACACCGTATGATTTTGGCCACAAATGACAGATAATTACATATCACTGATCAAATGTCAGAACTGTCAGAAGATTTGATGCACAGTCCTACAGTGTGGCTTCTCCTCCAACAACCATCAAATCAATAACCGTTAGGAGCGCTGAATCCGATGACGCAAATAGTGAGACAACATCATGAACGATAACTGAAATCTTACAGTGTGACAGGCCTAATAGTCAACTGTTCTTTGTCACACTGTAAACATAATCCCCATTTTAAGTCATGTCACATGATTTACAATGGGGATTGTTTACAGTCTGACAAAGAACAGTCGTAAAAGACTATTAGGCCTATAAATTGTAGTGTGAACCCTCCTTAAGACCAATCCCCAGATGTAATGTATTTCCCACTAAATCAATATATCGTTGTTGTCTTTTGTGGATTACTTGGTTTAAAACCAATTAAAGAGATGCAAATGAGAAACAAAACAACACTGGAATCTTTATTAAGTCATCTTTTTGTTCCATAAAATGGAGTAAAATGGAGTTGTACTTGTACTGGTGTATTTGAGACAGCTGTGTAAGTGAAGAGTTTGAGACGTGTGATGTGTGAAGAAATGTAAATATCAGAATATTTTTAAATAGTAAAATGAAAAATATTAAATTATCCTTAGTAACACAATGGAGCTGCCCATTCAATAAAAAAGTGAAAGTGAAGAGTTCAGATACAAAAGCCTCTAAATGCCATTTGAAATTTTCTTCTAAAATGACCATTTTTATCAAGCTTGTATATTTAAGTTCAGTAATTTCACTTAAATGACAATTAATAGGTAATCTTCATTGCCATTTAAGTGAAATTACTGAACTTAAATATACAAGCTTGATAAAAATTATCATTTTAGAAGAAAATTTCAAATGGCACTTAGAGGCTTTTGCATCTGAACTCTTCAAGTGTAATTAGTCATAATAATTTTACATAATAATTGAAGATATTTTAACTAGGCCATTTTGGAAATTGAGTAATTACAGATTGGTTGTGGTAAAATCCCCTGCCTTGACTGTCTAAGACAAATGACAGTGTATTGGGGGAAGCTAATAAGATAAACACCAAAATAGTTCAGGGCTGACAGCAAAATAAAAGCCATCCATCAAGTGAAGGCTGCTCGGAGGACCTGCCGTGGCATCAGAGGAGTGCTATGGACTGTCTGCACCTGTCCCATCTGTAGACAGCCCAATGTTACACATGCTAAATAACATCTACAAGCACTACCTTGGTGCATTAGTTAAGTTCCTTGTGCAACTATGCTGTGCACTCATTCAATCCCACAATGCACCGCAATAACGAGCGAACCACTGATGTACGGTCAACGGCTAGATAATACCCATAATGCACCGTGAGGGTCACACCAAATGAAATCCTGCGTCTCGCAGCTGAATCATCGATCCATCCATCCATTTTCCAAACCACTGGTCCAATGTGGCTACAGCATAACCCTTTTATAGGTATAATAAATTCCTTTTTGATTGATCATTAAATAGTTTAACATTTCTTATACTGTATATGTTAGTTTCCAATTATGATTGGGTTTCAAATTATTATTAAACAGCAAGGACAACTATGCAAAAGCAGAAGCCCGGTGCACACAGTGTCTGAATACACTTCCTCGTTTTTATTTACTCCTTCAAATGTACTATATTAGTAGGGCCGATTTTGAACACCGGCTTAAGGCCTGTACACTAGACTTGTAGTCAAAGACCGCCTAAACCGAGACCAGACACTACCAAGACCAGAGGGTATCGAGACCAAGACAAGACCAGAAGACAACGAGACCAAGAAGCTTAGAGAACCAACACCGAGACCAAAAAAACAGACTAGTGTTGTTGAAGCTAAGCAACAACTTGTGACATTTTGTTTTGCATTGCCTGTCTATCTCTGTTGATTTCGAAGTCTCCACATGAATCCATTCTGCAACTTTTAAATGCATAAATATTTTTTAAATCAAGTGATCAAAGTGCTTGTAGCCACTGCGATCAGTGTTTTCTCGCGTGGCTCACGCACACTGTGTCTTCACTCGGACGCGCACCTCAATCTGTTGCGGATATCGTCGTGGATATGTGGTATTGTATTGCTAAATCCCCCGACCACTATGTCGGTCTCAGACAGCGAGACCTAGACAAGACAGAGAGGTCCGAGACCAAGACAAGACCGTCAAGACCGTGACAAGACTGACGTGGTCTCGAGATCGGTCTCGAGACCAAGACCGGTCCTGAGACATACATCACTACTGTACACACCGGGACGAATATCAGCACGTGTTATTCGTCAGTGTTTTTCAACATGTTTTTTTGTTCACACCCAAGCGATTTTCGCTGACAATGAGCCAAGTGAACATGCAAATTCATTCCCTGACATTAGATGGCGCCAATTTGCACTGCAATACCACTCCATATCAGTTTTTTTTATCAAGATGTTTGTAGTCCCTGTCACGTTTTGTCAGATAGTTCTTATGTTCTAACACCAACGAGAACAGCAGCTCTACATTCATCTTGCCTTGCATCTTCCTTTTCTTATTTCTTCCTGGCTGTGTAGACGGCGACAATACTTGGCGTATATCTTCTTCGCCTTTGCATATGTGCGCTCGGCGAGACCGTTGTGTGTTTGAGCGCCCCCAAGTTGTGTTTTAGTGTAACTTCAGAAGCTCCAAACATGTGAGCAAAAGCGGCAATCTCATTGGTCGGATAGCGTTTGACGCTGCGAGCAATCAAGCTAAAAAACGAACCCGAGGCGTTTTTTTTTAAAATGATGCTTTTACGCGTGGTGTTTTACGTGTCGATGTGCACACTCACATTGGTGCCCTTTGTTTAATCATGAGGCATTAAACGTTGGCGAATAACGTGTGCGAAATTCGTCCCGGTGTGAACAGGCCTTTAGTCTCAGCCTTGGACTGAGGTCTGAACGCCTGGCAAACAGAATTGGAAACACTTCAAGAGTTTCAAAGTCATCACCTGATTGGTTGATCTCTAAATGTCCGGGAGTGTGTCACGTTCTTTAATGGTCCGCATGGAAACAACAACATGCCGTGATGCCAAACCCTCTCATGGAAGAAGCAAGCCATTGTGTTTACAACTGTGACAATGAAAGCTTATATAAGCCAATAAAATCTGCTATGAAGTCCAGACCTTTTGCTGTCAGTCTGAAGGTCTGCTATGCGAGACTATAATCATGCAGACTTTTGCAAAAGTGTATTTTTATAAAATGTTCATGCAGCATCATAAACAATCATTTTCCAACTTGTCAGTCAGACCTTCCCCAGTTACTCTCTTTTATGATGATTTATGTGCTAAAAGAAGATCTGCCCATGGCCTCATCTCCCAGCAATCAAATCCTAGCAGTGCTGCCTTCTAGTGACCCATTGGTGCTTTTAAAGCAGCATCCACCTATCTATCACAGCGTGTGTTTAAAATGTGTTTGTAAGTCATGCATTCAAGAAGCCTCTTACCTAATGGACTGTATTAAATTAATATCCCATAAATAGGCCTACTGAAGAACGACTCGGGGAGTTATATAGTGGATTCATATTTTCTACTCTCTGGTGTTTGAATGATGTTTCTTCCAAATGATGAACTTAATATCTGGACTCTGAGAAATGATCTGCCATCCTGCCATAAATCAAAAACTAGCACAGTTGCCTTCCTCATAGTTAGAGTGATCGCCGATCAGACATCTTTGCTTTCCCCCTTTTTGTTTGCTTGTCCACAGGTGAAGATGTCCTTTCTTTGAACATGTCCCCATTTTGACTGTCTAACAGATGACTAATAATAACTTAATACTGAAATTAAGTGAAATAACCTAATGTGCTATAATGCACAATAAAAATATTATTTTTATATTTTTTAAAAATCATTGTGTGATTTCATTTTTATTTTAGACGATTTATTCTATTTTACTTATTTAATCATTTAAAAAAATACAAATGGAAATAACTGAGTCTGATAGCTGCTAGTAAAAACAACATATATATGTGAATGTAAAAAGTGGTTCTTAGTTATTACCAAATTCATCAATTCATTTCATTCGCAATTTCAATTATATAGTAAGCTGAACTACTAACGCCATGTTTTTCATTTCAGAAATGTGGTCGGCTATCATGTCTAAGCCTCTTAAATGTAAAGAGTTCAGAAGTGATAGTTTACAGAGACTTTCATTAAGCTAATCATTAGAGGTATGGAAGATGAACTTACTGTGAACACGCTATTTGATCAAACGCTAATATCACTGGCACACAATGAAATTTTCCCTAATTTTCATTATTTCATCCCCATTTGGGATTAAAGGGATCAAGGTGTCATTCGGCTAATGTTTATCCAATAGCGAGCTCTGTTTGCGCTAACTAGCAGCTTGCCTGAGCTGTCTTCAATAAGAGAGAAATAGACTTTGACAAGCTTTTGGAAACTTTTCCTTCAACTTCAGCATGGCAACTTTCTACCTCAGCTTTTTTTTTTGTCCTTGCTCAGAAAGTTACACTTTCAAACAGTTTATTTTGAAACATGGGATGTCATGAAAACCCATTTTCAACTGTAACTGCATATTTTCCTCTCCTGAATGAAACTGTCATAATCGTAATAATCCCATCACAGTATTATTCCTCTATTACCTGTATAATCCAATTCTAGAGGAATCATTTTAGAGCTGCAAACAAGCAGCCGCGAAATGACTCCAACTACATATTGGAAACCTCTGCAGTACTAAGATAAGCCTATTTGGTTTGCCTTACGCCATTCATGCTGTTCACAGGGCTTTTCCTCCTCGTGCGTTTTGAACCGCTGGGTTGAAACTCAGATTCCTCATTTGTATCCATGGTAATCGATGCACACTTGTTTACATTTCGATTAGTTCAGTGTGTCTGTGCCCTGAATGATCTCAATGATGATTTCCCCTGCAGATGCATGTTATTTGTGCTGGCAAAAGATGCTTCAATAGAACGAATCTCCTTAAGGTCTCTGAACTAAATATTGTGCTTTCATGTAAAAAAAAAATCTGGTTAATTACTTGGCATGTTACTTAATATTTACATTTTATGCTCCAGTTTTCTCTTTTGTTTTGACAATATAAAACTTATGTACCAAACCACCTCTAAAATGCTCCTCTAAATCTACATTGCTAATATTTAAATGTTATTATATATCAAAGGTCATTATGTCAAAATGCATACATATTTCCTTTGCTTTTTTTGTACACATCAAAATTGTCAACACTGGAAAGCAGCGAGTAGCCTACATAGGGCGAGTACGGTGGAAAGTAACGAAATACATTTACTCGCGTTACGTAATCTGTACTTTTACTTTTACGTAAATACGTTTTGTTTGAAGTATTTTACTTCGCTACATTTGAAATCATATCCATTACTGAATAAAAACTAATAATACAAGTTCAGGGAGAGAAAAAATCACACTCCGGAAACTGCATTGGTTGAAGGGCGGGAGAATGTGAAAGGTCAGGTGACGCAGAGTCGCCGACCAAGCAGAAGCGCCGGTTGTCCTCGAGGATAGATATCCAATTTGCAAAAAAATGTGGACGCAAAGTGGCTGCAAAAGAAGGATAACGTTACATAAGACACCATACCTCCTGCAGATAAAGGTAGGCTATGTCCCAATAATAACTTAAGGCCAAATGACTTAATTAACGTTACGTGAAGCAGAGGGAATGCCCGAATCCAGTCATGAAAATGAAATTTACATAACGATGTCATGTAACACGCAAAATGAGTGATGGACGACTGTGCAATAAATCCAATCGCGAGATGGTCCGTGAACATTTAAGCACAAAAATACTGCATGTAACTTAAATATATAACCCTATTTGTTCTGCTGAGCTGCGCCGCTTTACATACTGAAGTACGTTACGTAAGTATGACGTTGTTTTCAGCGTCTCACGAACAATTTGAGGATATAAATCTGATATAAATACATGAACATTTCCAGAGCTTCTCTGGCAGAACGCCTAATGAGCATTTTCATAATTTTATTTGAGAAAAACAAAACCATTGTCAAATAAACTTTGAAACACTTTTTTACATTTTTGGTCTTCACTACAACCCGTTAAAATAAAAGCTCAGTTTTACTAGGAGAGATTGACAGAAATATATTACTATTATACTTCTCAAAATAATAATAATAATTATAACAATACATTTTATTTAAACATTATTTAAAGGAATACATTTTTGTCCATGGTTTTAATAAAGTAAATCTGTTTTTGCAGCGCTTCCCCTAAAAATAAAAGGACACAAATTTAAATTTACATTTGATTATCCATTATTTGGATTAAATCATAAAAAGCAACATTAATTTTCTGAATAAAATACATTTCATAGGACAATATTATTATTAAACATTTTAATAAATTATTCATGTTAAAAATAAATTGCTATATCTAATTCATTATCAGTTATTGAAATTAATTGGTTAGACATGCTTTATTTAATTTTT
Source organism: Hybognathus amarus (assembly GCA_030378365.1). Taxonomy (NCBI): domain Eukaryota; kingdom Metazoa; phylum Chordata; class Actinopteri; order Cypriniformes; family Leuciscidae; genus Hybognathus; species Hybognathus amarus. The sequence continues at coordinate 470,228 of JAQIUQ010004479.1, forward strand.
AATTAACAAAAACAAACAAATGGTTTCAAGTTTCTGTTTTCAGTGTTTATTTTTAACTGCCATTTTAACTGATGATAATAATAATAACCATAATTTAATAATACAGTTTATTTAATAATTGATTAATACTGTAAACCATCATCTTTTCTGAAACGTTATCATGCTGTAAAAATGTCCAACCATTACAACCTTACACAGGAGATTCCCCAGGAACTTAGTAACTTTTACTCTGAGTACATTTTAAATGAGCTACTTTTTACTTTTAGATTTTTAGACCTGTAATTTTACTTGTCAAATAAAAAAATAATGTAATTGAAGGGAGAAGCCCATTGAGAGTCATAAAGTTGATCCTGCTGCTAGCTTATGGACAGCTAAATACTCTCTGGCCAAAAAGTCAGATGATTTAATGTAAATCAATGAGATCTTTATAATAGTATAGAAGACTACTTGCATCAAATGAAGATGATACTTAAATGCTTAGTTTGATGATCAAAGATTTTTATTGTGGGGGACGAAACATAATGCATATAACCCAATAATATATATATTTTTTTCAGCAAAGCTTTGATCATGATGATAGTTTTGAGGCCTTCATTTCAAAGTTTCGAGAAATTTGTGTTTCAAATATGATACAGTTGGCCTTTTAGTGTTAATAACCCTCTGTGTATGTATGACTGACCTATTATGAGCAATTATTGATAAAATTTTAAATGAACAGGGTATATTCTTGCTCTCAACACAACTAATGTGTTCATTGTGCTCACACATACTGGCTTAAACAAACACAGTAGTAAATCGATGGTGCTGATTCAAAGGTGAAATAGGAGGAGGATTATTCATCATGACATTTCAGTAAAACATTGTTTTTACCCAAAAATGTGGCATTTTATAATCAGTACAAGCTATACAATTAGTCCAGTGAAGTGTCAGGTGGTGCATAGGGATCTGTCTGAGATGAACACTGACCTTTTACAGGACAACTGAGATGGGAAGAGCAGAGAAACGAGAACTTAATAGTTTCATGTTTTAATGAAGCGTCTAATTAACTCTGAGAGACCTTATATAGACCTGGAGACTCATGCACTACATAATAGCTTATGCATTATGATAAAATCACCATGTCCGTGAAGCTTGGTTGTGCTAACCTTATTATCAAAGGATGAGGTAACATTTTAATTCTAGACCAGCCTACCTTGACAGTGCTTCAAACAAAAGAATTACATTTAAATGTAGTTGTAGTTAATAATCTACCATATGATAATCTCATTCGTTTTCGTTATAGAGAAGTTGAATGAATAATGTGTGCATATATATACACTACCGTTTCAAAGTTTGAGTTCTGTATGAATTTTAATTTTTTTTCTCACCAAGGGCTATTTTTTTCATCAGTAAAAACAGTAATATTGTGAAACGAAGTAACATTTTTAAATATATTATTTCCTGTGATGGCAAATCGAATTTTCAGCAGTCTTTAGTGTCACGTGATCCTGCAGAAATCATTATAATATGCGTCCAATAATAAATTTTGTGATCTACACACCTTTTCTATAAATAACGATACTTATATTAGCCACAAGGTGGCACCCAATGATTAGATTAGAATGATTCGAAGTTCTCCCTTTTCTCATCTTCGCTGTATTGGTGAATTGTATGGCTAGATTCCAATCTAAATGGGTCTTACCAGGTTATCTCCTCCATTTCCCTCCTGAAATAAACAGACACCTCATAATATTCAAAAAGCTTCAAAAGATATCAGATAATCTCTAAGTTAACCATGCCTCAGTGTGCATTAAACTGACTAGCAGGCAGCAGGAATTGATCAATCGACAACAATAAATATAGAAAACCCACCCTGTCTTATCTGAATGTGATAGTGTGACCGCTTGTTTAATACCAACAGCTGCTTTGCATGTCCAGTCAGATATTTTTAGGGATGACAAGCACAGAGGAGACTTGCACACAAGATTTTAAAAGGCAAAAGGACAACAGCTCAAGCAATCACTCCACACAAAACACCGTAAAGGACACACTTTTAAAGGCCAGGTAGGACAAGACATGCTTGTCTATTCCTGAAATTTTAAAGGCCAAGTAGGACAAGACATGCTTGTCTATTCCTGAAATTTATGTTTATGCTCTCTAAATGCTTTTAAATTATAACACAACAGATTTGATCACTTGGCTCTTGCGATGAAGAGTGCATGGATAGCTGTGCTTTTTGTGATAATGGCAGCCAGACTGGGTGTCTCTCAGGAGGAGAACACAGCGCTGACTGA